>VXBQ01007778.1:40245-128031 GCA_013400175.1 Phainopepla nitens
TTTGCCAGAGCTTTTCCACTTTTCCATTTGACTCCTAATTAACTTTCATGAGCAGTCATTGAGGATTAAATGAAGACTTTGGGGAGGTCTGTCTCTACAAATTATAAAATTGCAGCTGACAATTCTGACTTTCTAACATAAATGTAAATTGAAGTTAAAGAGATAAGGTCACACTGGAGTGGGTGACAGTATAATCTGGGAGTATTTCACTAGCGTATTGCTTAGAATATTTTAAAAAACTTTTTCTTGCTCCAGGAACTTCAGTCAGCAAAGCTTGTGAAAACAAAACACTAACTGCTACCGATCCTTTGTCATTCTCTCATCAGAAATACCTTTCTTACTTCAATTTATTAATTTTTCCCACATTGTAGGATTGCAAAATGAGTGCATTAGAATAAAAGATCGTTGTGAAGGGGTAAGGTATCCAAGAGCAGACACAGTAGCCAGAAGGTCTGTTTGATCTGTGAAGGTTTTGCATTGCTTTTTCTGTATAGAGCACACTTAGCACCAGTGCAGTTGGTTCCAGAAAGGGCAAAACCAGAATGGGCATGAAATTGCAAATATGAGATAATGACTTCAGGCACACACACAAAAATATTAGAAAAAATCACTCACTTAATTGCAGTTAATATACCACAAATTTTCAAATGTTTGTTAAAGCAAAATCAAGAGTGTGGCATGTAACTTTTCTGTATACAAGGATTACATCAAAGAGATCCAACTTCTGATATGCTTAATTTATAAACCCTGGATATTTGGACATATCACAGCAGCCTGACAGAATCTGACTCTGTCAAAAAGTGAGTCTAGAGACTTCAGAGCAGAATTTGTCCTTGGAGTTTTGTTACTCCCTTATTTTGAGAGTTGAGACTTCTTGGCAGATTTAAAACAGTTTTGTAATGTAAGCAAAGACTAAACAATGAAAATAAATTTAAAACTTACATACTTTCAGTCACATTAACTCCCTGCACTATGTAATACTGTATAAACATGAGCAAATAGTCCAAACTAACTACGGCACTTGTTTCTCAGAATATGTTTTCTGAAGGATTATAGAGACAAAAGCGTGGCAAGTAAGGCCAATAATACCATCATTTAACACCCCACCTGTGCTAAAACTCTGGAAAGTATTATTTTTAGTGTTTCAGTATTTTAATAATGTTTTGAAATCACTATCAAATACTTCCAGGACAGCTTAGCACAATAATTGAAATAAATTAGAGTATTTTTTGTCACTATGGACTTGACCTGCCTCTTCCAGTTTCTCAGAAAATTTTAACTGACAACTTTCTGCATACAGTTATTGGACAGCATTATACCTATCAAAGAAGTCCAAAATGTACAGAGCATTTAGCTAATTTACAAATAAAGCTAAGCCTCCCAGAAATTAAGACCTAGAAGAGAACTTCCAGAGAAATTAAGAACTGGAAGAGCTGGGGTAAATTGTCTTTGCTCCTGAAGGTCTCTCTGTACCTCCTCTTACTGTGTTCAGTAATCGGTCCAAAATGCCAGCCAGCAGAGTTCAATTTAACTTAAAAAACTGGCCTGGAGATTGTCACAGTAAGAGAACAGGAGTCAAACAATAAAATACTTAATTGTGTACAACAAAACGCAGGTCATAAGCCTAATTTAAAATCTTACTTTCATTATATAAGCTCACAATTTGAAGGGAACAACCTGTCATCTCACTGTCTGACTACCCTTCCATGCAAAATCATGACAATGGGAAACCAGCAAAATTCTAGACATCCCATAGTCTTTTGCTTTTCTATTTATTAGATCAAAATTCTGCTTTGGTTCCCTCTTTCAAGGATTGTTGTTTCCTTGTGGGCTTTGCTGGCAGGGGTTTATAGAGTACAGTTGCTGTCTATCTTGTACCAGTAGTAATAATAGATAGATCTTCTTATGGAGACATGTTTTGTAATATCTTTTAAAATTTTTCTTCTATACACCCACTTCATGGTTTGAATTGTTTCAAATGATTACATTCATACTCAGGTATCAGTTGTTGAGAAGAGGTTTAGCCAGTTAGTTACCCTTTAAAATCTGAGGCTGTGTGCCCCTCTTCGGTATGGCTAATAGAGAATTCATCAAAATCTAATAAATTGTATGTTCTATTTCTTGTGAAGACTTGTGCAAATTTATGTAAAATCAGATGACTGCTCATAGGAAGTTTATGTTTGCTATAAAAAACTGAAACTTTAAAGAATGACTCTTGCTGAATAATTTACTCATTTTATGTGTTATTTTCAGTATTTGTCTAATAGAGACAATGGCTCTCTTGATTTCCATATCTTGGGTTCCCTTAAAACAAGGATTAGATGACTCTTGGGAATTTAGATGTCAGTGAACAAAGTTCAGTTGTATTACCTTAAGGGAATTTATCATTGACACACCTTAATAATCCTCTAAAAAAGTCGATGTTAGATGAGATGTTATGGAACACTATAAAGTAATTTCTCTCTGTACATAGTAAAATACACAAACTTTGGAATCTTAAATTAAAGCCTTGGCTTCAGACATGCTGGTACCAATTCACCCAATAATACATCAGCTGACCTTCTCCATTTCCTCCCTGCTAATTGCACAGCCAGTCTCTAAATTACTTTGTTGCTGTTGTGAAACTGACATCTTTTTATCTAATTCTGTGGAAATGTGGAAATCCATTTGATCTTAACATCATGAGGATAGCATGGCTTCTTTTGAGAGCAGAGTATCAGACAGCAGCAGTCTGAAAAGACTTCTTTGCTTTTCCTTACTCTTCCCACTCTCCCACTGAGTGGCCTGTACCAAATATTTTGCTTTGTTTTTCATCTTTAAATTGAAACTCATAGCAGCTGCAGTTAACATAACTAATTTCATTAATATACCTCTGTGAAATACGCTAATGAAAATCTCTCGTGGTAAAATAGTTGTGACTCTTTGTTATGTGTCTAACTGGAATCTTAAAATAAAAGACTACAGTTCTCAGTTGTTACCAGATGGAGGTTTATTTAGCAGCCTCTTGCTGTTTTGAGCTTTGTTAAGGAGCTGAGTACTGTCAAGAAGAGTGGTACCATCTTATTGCTGACATTATAACCCATTGGGATTGTTTCTGGTGGCAATCCCTGTTTTTTTATCAGTTTTTTACAAACCATGCCATGACTACCTCAGAAAAGTCTCAGATGACCAGTACCTTAGAAGATGTGATGGATTTTGACTTTGACTGATGCTGGTTTAGTATGCAAAGATTTGCACAAAGGAGAACATTAATCCAAAAAAAGTGATCTCCTGGGCCATATGTTGATGCAGGTTACTTGGCATGGGGTTCTAGCACATAATATGCCCACAGTATAAGGGTATGCAGGACTCTTTGCTCACATCTCTAGCTTAAATCATGAACTGGGTTTTTTTCTAGCAAATTAATGTTCACAGGGTGAAGGGACAAAAAGGGTGGTACAACGTCATGTATAGCCTTCAAAAGAAACAAGCACTTTTTAAAAATATTTCATGTTCCTCTTTCATAGGTGTGTATTCATTCCTCATGACACCTATGTATCCTTTGTGATAAGACAGACAAAAAGGAAAAGGATCAGCTTCAGTTGTTCAGAGAGCATTGATGTGACTTCTGCCCTCACTTTTTAGTGGTTAGAGGGCTAGATGTGTGGGGAGACGAGATGCAGCTGAGCTCAGTGATAGTGTGAGAACTGCTGACATGAGTAGCAGCATGCACAGTGAACCATTTGGGAGGAATGAGTGCATAATGACTCATCCCAGACTTCAGTAATGTCGCAGGGCGTCAGAAGGATTGTTCTGAGAACTTACGTTACACTGGACAAATGATTTACACATATTTCTTTGAAGCAGTTTCCCTAAATTGTGTACAGAACTTGCATAGAAATCTCTGGAACAGAAATCCCTTTTGCACGCTGGAAGCTCATAGAAACTTTACCATGATTATGAAATTGGACCTGAGGATTTACAGAGAAAATATGCTTTATTCATCCCATTCATCAGAGAGATGTGAACACTGTACAGAACTCACAGCCATCCCCTGGGAGGTCTCATTTTCTCTCTTCTGGTGAAGGTGGTAGGACACCCACCTGGATGGTGCCTGGATGCCCATGAAGGCATCGGGACCAGCTGTGTTGCATCTCATAGGCAGGTCAGGTAGATGGTGCTGGAAGGTACAGGAAGTTCAAACACTATGAATTGGCACTTCAAAAGAATGAAAAGTGGTCACCCCCAAACAATTTAAAAGATACCTTGAGATGTGACTCGATAATAACGTGACTTAAATACAAGAATTTCATCATTGAAGACCTGTGGAGCCTTCCAGAGATTTATTAAGCAACGTGTCACATAATACATGACCTTTGCAGAAGCACTGCAAGGGCAGCAGGAGCACCTTTTTCACCTTTGATCCCATCTATGGTTGGTGAATGGTATTTCAGAAATCACTGATAGTACAGCAAGGTGCTCAGAAGTAAATTTCAACCTTATGTTATTTAGTTCAGATCAGTATGAAATAAATTTTTTAAATGCACTTATTGTGAGACGCTGATAGGATTTAGGCTCAGATTGCCTTGAAAAAGTTTACAATAAATGTGTTCATGAGAATTTTGTGTGTTCTCCAAAAGTGTGGCCTAGTTCTGATCTCCTGGTAGTTTGTGCCTGTGAGAGTAATTCCACTGAATCAGAGGCCTAATGCCAGCATAAACCTGGCAAGTGAGAACAGAAGCACCAGATAAAGATACGCTTTTCCAAATTCATCATTTTACAAGTGGACTTTCTATTTAAATTAAGATCTTTGTCAAATTAATGAAAAAACAGAACAGAGTATTCTTCAGGAAAAAGGAATGAGGTAACTGTAAATTGTGTGGTTTAGTTTTGGATGAGAAAAGATACACACACATAGCAGGAAATGACAGCACAGCAACTGTTTTGGCTGCAAGGGCGGTGCGTTCAGTATAGGACATTACAGGGAAGAAAAGGATTAAGAGTAGAATTAAAAGAAGAAAAAAAAGGCAGATTATTTTGTTATCATGGATTAGCAGTCCTCCTTCAAATATGGGGAAAAATATTTTTGTATACTTTTGTCCAAACTATCAATGCAGTCATATTAAGATACCTAAATTATTTCTTAATTAAAAACCAGTTTTGTTAATAAATCAGTGCTGCTAATAAAACAGCCAGCTCCAGAGAAGTTCTCATCTAAAACTTTCAACACACCAAATAATGCATGATTAAGTACAAGTGGACAGGCACTTAGGTTTTGTTTCTCCTAAATGATAAAATTTCATCTGCAATGAGCAAGCATTTGATTAAAACCTCCTTTTTTTTCTCTCCTGAAACTTGCAGGGAGACAATGAGATGGTACTGATCTGCATGGAGAGTGGTCTATCAAGCAGTTAGCTAAACGTAGTGGAGAGAAATGATATTATAAGGGCAACTCAGAACTGTCCAAACATGAGGACTATTGGCTGTACATTTGAGTAAATTGATGTAAAATAAAAGCCTAGAAAAACAAAACTCTTTGTTCTCAATATGTTTAATGCAGAAATCCACTCCAAAAGGGGAGTCAAGAGTTCATAGCAAATTCTTCCTCATTTACTCTGGCAATTTAACTAGCAGATGCTGAATCGAGTTCAGCCCAGGACCAGATGGTATTCATCCAGAACTTCTAAAGGAAATAGTAAAATTATTAACTATGATGTGCAATCTATTGTTTAGAACTACCTTGTTGCCAGGGAAAAAAAATTGTGTAAATGTGATGCCAATGTTTAAAAAGGACTCCAGGGGAACTAAACCCTTGGTATTGTGAGCCAGTCTGAAAGCCTGGCATTCACAGAAGGAAATCTGATGAGGACTCTAATAACAGATAAAAATCTCTGGACAAATTTTTAGAGGAAATCTGCACCTTACACATTCAGAGTCCTGAGCATGTGAACAAGGTGATCCAGTTTGTTTTAAAGAGTAGCTCCACAGTTGCTGGGATTTGCACAGAATATCAGTCCCTCACACATTCTGATCTTGCTTTTGGTTGAAATTAGCATCTTCTGGAGTTAGTCATGGTTCAGTACATATCCCTCAACTCTTCAAGCCTGTGCTGCATGTGCTCTCTCCTACCACTGTGTTCTCAGTTCCTTTGCAGTCTGCACAGCACACAAAGTGAGCTGTGTCCAGTGCAGCCTGGTTCAGTTTGCCTCTTTGCCAACTCTGTGGAGCCTCCAGCCATGGCTGCTGGCCTCATTGGCTTCATCCATCTTGCATGTGCTTAGCAAGCCTGTGTTGGCACTGAAGTGGGCCCATCTCTTGGGTTGGGGCTCAGTGAGGGGCTCCTGCTGTCCTGGGGAAGCTGGTCCTTCACCCTGTCCCACAGATGTTTGAGACTGATATGAGAGACCTGCACTGGCTTTACAGAGTTAATCACTGTCCTGCAGCCCTGGCCAGCCTCTCACACCCTGAGAGCAAGGTGGTCAGTGGGACCTCAGAGTGGTATGGACCACTGATGGCAGCTGCATCCAGGAATCCCAGAGCTACAAAGGATGATTGAGAAATTAGAACTTCCAGTGTAGCTTTTCAATCTACTTTTCTACATACCTGTTCCCATTATTCATACTATAAAGCAGAGTTGGCAAGGCGGGAAAGGAAAGCCAGGCTTTGCAGTCTGTGTGTATCAGCTTTGAGGGGTCAGGACTAGTTATAAAGAACCTGTTACTGCTCTGCTTTTAAGTAAGAGGGATTTTAAATGTGAAATTAATTTTTCATTCGGTAATAGTAGAGATTAATTTCAAATATTAATTTGCATTTCTGGCCATAAACAAGCTACATACTGGAAAGTAAAAGCCCGTGACTTTGTGAAAACACCAGTGAGGATGATGTTTATGTATTAAAAAAGCAGAACTTTTAAACCATCAAGACCTTTGTGTTTTCCACTAGTGTGTAACTAATGTGCCACAATTTATCAGTTTTATCAATTTTGTCAAGTCATATACAAGTTCTTGAACAGAGGAAATATATAGGTTTCTGCTTATATTAACTGACAACTCTAATATACTTTCATAAGATTTGATCCACTAAGTGAAATTAGTGACTTTTTCTGTTGACTTGCAGGGGTTTGGATCAGGCACGTACAGCACTTTCGTATGAAACTAGCGCTTCGCCAAATGAGATAAATGTAGCTGCTTTTATTTTTCTGAGTCTACCCTATCTTCAGTTTACTCTGAAAAATATGAAGACAACAATCATTTCCATGTAAGGAATGCAAAATCTTCACTATGTTTTTCTCTTCTCTGCCCTTTTATTAAGCGACCCTTAGCATTTTAAATGTTAGTTGAGAGACAGATTTATCACTCTTCTCACTCACTGAGTCTCATTTAGAGGCTGTGCCATAACAGGCTGACTCTGAGAAATATTGCAGAGACATGAGTAGAAGCGATCTTGCAAGGGGTTAATGCTGTAATCTTTTCCTAGCCTGTTTATAATCCCAACAGTAGTGCAGCAACAGAAGAGGGTGGATCTAAAAAGTACCGGAGGGGATACGTGTGTGTGTGTGTGTGTGTGTGTGTGTGTGTATGTGTGTGTGTGTGTGTGTGTGTGTGTGTGTAAGTGTGTATGTGCACACATGCTTTGCTTTTTTGAACTGCCGTCTGTGCCCCTGGAATAAATCTTGCTCAGCCAGAGCAGGACTCTGTGTGCTGGGTGCTCCTGCCAGAGAGTCAGAACAGCTTCCTTGCACAGCTGCCTCTCTTGTATTTCTTCTGAACACTTCATTCAGAAACGTATTTGCTCACTGAAAGCATGGGCAGATAGTTACAAACCCACCTTCTTCTTCATCAAAGCTAACCTGTGGATGCTGAAGAATGGAAATAGTTGATGCTAGTAGCATCCTTGGGAATAGTACCAACATTACTGATTTCCTCTGCGATATCATCTTGGAAAATGACACTTTTTTCTGTGTGGATGAGGCACCTTATCCTTCTAAAGGTATGTATGGAAAATGGATTTTTTTCCAGGCAGTTTTAGTTCTTGCTGGATCTAGAGATACTATAGAAAGAAAGAGCTGTGCAAAACATTTTCTCTGAGAGAGTGCAAAATCAACTGCTTGCTTTTAAGTTAATATGAGAAACAGGCAGCAAAAAATTTAGTATGTGCTGGTTTCCCAAGTTCAAAATTGAACTAGGACAAAATTTGGATATAGTGGAAAACTACAACAGTATTACTATGGAGTACAAAATGTAAACATCTGTGCTAAGGACTTGGAGAAACATGATTTTTACTCAATCTAATAACAATGGAGTGGTCAGATCTGATACCATGTATGAAAGAGATTTAATATGAAATTATAGCACTCTGAATCTGAAAAAAAATCCATATATTAAAACGGCTCTTCATTGCTTGATCTTTTCTTACTTTTGCATAAAATAGGATCTCCCATGGTGAATAAGTGGTACACAGTAAGTAGCATGAGAAGCACATGCTTTAAGAAGTTGTATTTGACTCTCCATATGTACATTGTATTGCTTATATTGTAGTTTAATGCTGTGAAATTTAGGTAGATCAGAATACATTTAAGAATTTCAGCAGTTTCACTGATTTTGCATTGGTGTAAAGACATAAACTTTCATAAAATTAAATACAGAAAGGCTTTAACCTTTTGATTGAAGGTTGAAATATATAATATTGATCTGAGTTGAATACTGTGTATTTTCAGATTTGCATCAGATAATACGGATTCTGCTGTACTGCTTGATATTTCTGCTCAGCATTTTGGGGAACATTCTGGTGATTATGGTGCTGATCAGAAACAAGCGGATGAGAACAGTCACCAATATATTTCTGCTGTCACTAGCAGTCAGCGACCTGATGCTCTGCCTTTTCTGCATGCCTTTCACTCTCATTCCCAACCTGCTAAAAGATTTTATTTTTGGAAATGCTGTTTGCAAAACTGCCACTTATTTCATGGGTAAGTCTGGGAAGTTTATACCTATTTTGAAGACTGACTAATGAGACAGATGAGAAGCTATACAAAGATCTTCTACCATTGAACTAACCGGTATTATGAAGAAACAACTTTGTAGTGCAAATCTTCATGGTTCTGATGTCCTTGGTCTGATCCAGCAAAACACAGAGACACACACTTTAATGACATACAGAAGTGTTTTGCTGGATGTGAAGACGTTGCATGATCAAACTTAAATGAGGAACCCTACCCATGCACTTGCTTACCCATCACTGACAAGATTCTTATCAGTGTTCAGATCACCCATCAGAAATTATGGGCTTCTACACCCTCAGGGAGGGCAGATTTTACCCACATATTTTTGGCAGCAGTGCTACATAAAAAAGAAGAGATAAATAGGCCAAAGTAGGTGTAATTTGCAGAGCTGGAAGTTGGAGCAAATACTCTTTGCAGACAGACCAGGTGTGATCAGAGTTCACCAGAAGACCATAAAACACAGATATAGATTTTAGAGGCTGACTTTAAAAAGCATCACTTTTGTATGCCTTGCCATACTCCTTGTGGTTGTGGAGCCAGGAGCTAGGAGTTTCAAAATGTCTGGGTTGTGTAGGTGTGTGCAAGTGATTTTTGTCTCACTTTAGTATTTTGCATTTGGTTGTTTCTTAACTAAAAAACCCCAAACAAACTTAAGAAAACCAAACCAACCGAAAGAAGAAAAAGAAAAAAAAAAAAGAAAGAAAAAGAAAAGATAACATTATGTAACGTTTTTGCCGCTTTGGGAGACCCTTACTTGATTGCAGAAACTTCAGGTTCCCTTTCAACCCGTGCCCTTGAGAACTTTGATGTAATGTGAAAGTACACACCTAAAGTGTGCGAATGGGAAATCAACATCTTTTTGTAGATAAAACTAATAAAACAAGAGGCCGTGTTTAAACAATTACAATGAATTGCTGGCAAAAATACCATAAAACATTACTGAAGCATTGTCATCTTCCTCTTATTGCACACAGTGTAAATTACTTTATAAAAAAAATCCAGTGAAATAGACCAGCATAAAGTTTCTCATTATGAAGCTGTTTTATTGTAAGAGTGAGAATGTGAAGATTTCCCACTAAAGGTTCGGGTAACAGAGGCATCACCTGACAAACAGACACTGACAACCGTTTCATCAACTATGCTCAATTTTTCATTTTAGGATGTAGGAAGACAAATTTTCAATTACAGATGATTTCTGTAAAGTGAACTGTAACAATATTGGTATTTTATAGTCTGACCCACATTCACAAAGACAAATAAAAGCTCATTCACTGAAAGAAAAATTTGTGGCAAAGTTAAGAATAAATATTTGTAATTTTACAGTGGTGAACTTGGGCACCTCAATGATAGAAGCACAGACAACTCCACCATATTTTATAAAATATGAACAGAAGAAATTAAGGGTACTCAAAGGACAAAGATTCTGCTTCATGACTTCATTTCTCCTTGTTTGTAACTCCATTAGCATCTAATTAAAAAGTTGTTAATAGATTTAGCTCTCTTGAATGAGAAAATCAGATCACAAGTCAAGCAGGACACTCAAAAAAATTAAAACAATAGAAAAGGGACTATGAACATCTGTGTAAAGAGAGTAATTAACTGACTTCAAATGCTTTGTTTGAATTTCAGTGCAATTAGTGGAGTGAGTAAACCACAGCAGCAAAGAGTTAGGAGTAAAATTGTCTTCTTTCCCTGTTACCAGAATTTTATGGTTTGGTGGAGTGTGTATTTTTTCTCGAACTTTTGGAGTAGGAGAAGTGCAGAGCAGGAATATCAGTCTGGAGAAGTCTGGAGACCCAGACACACACGCCACACATTCTTCACCGACTTAATCAGTGTGGTGTTTATAAATACTTTTGCCTATAAATAGTTTGCTATATTTTAAATTTTTGTATGCATACAGCAAGCTAGCAAGACCATTTGAACATAAGATAACTTTTAAAACAAGAGAATCACCTATTTCTTTATTTATATATACAGGTGTCTCGGTAAGTGTCTCTACATTCAACCTGGTTGCTATTTCTTTGGAGAGGTACAGTGCTATTTGCAAACCGCTGCAGTCCAGGGTCTGGCAGACAAAATCTCACGCCCTGAGAGTGATTGCTGTGACCTGGTGTGTCTCCTTTACTATCATGTCACCATACCCAATCTACAGCAGACTGGTACCTTTCACCAAGTACAACAACACCACAGCAAATATGTGCCGGCTCCTTTGGCCAAGCGATGTCATTCAACAGTCTTGGTAAGGCATAATGGGCTGTTAGCAAATGTGTAATTATCTGCTGGAAAACAGGATTTCATGGTAGCAATAAGCCTATGGAAAATCAAGTATTAACCTTCAGCAAATGTTTACACTCTATCATTCTTATTTAAGATGGAAAAAAAACCCCAACATTTTTAAGCTGCTTACATTTTGACATTTTAATGGCTTTTTCCTTGCCATAGGAAAGACTGCCCAAAATGGCAATGATTCTCCCACCACGGTCTGCTAAGCCCCAACTGTCACTGTAAAGAAAACATCTGTCACTTGTAGGAATCAGTGCTTTCACTCATTTACACATAAACTTCAACATACTCAGAGAAATCCTTGATTAATTTTTGAGAGACGTAGACACTTACAAACACCCGTCTATGGGCTGCCTTGCCTGTTAATTTGTTTGAAGGTTCTCTGTAGCAGAGAAGTAGAATATGGAGCTGCAAATGTCTTATTTGAGCAAATGTCTTATTCTCTTATTGAGAATCCTTTTGGCAGCTTATGGAGAATAGGGGCAGAGAGTAGTGGGGAGAGACATACTCCCAGTCCTACACATCCAGGCAGGGTAAACAGCAGCCCTATCAAAGAGCATTAGTACTGAGACGTGATGTCCTTGCACGATGACTAAACACTGACTGGCACTGAGAAAGTGGAAGACTTTTTTTAATTCTTGAAGTCAGTTGGAACTGGGAAAAAGATTAAAGTCTGCACTATTTTGGTATGGTATATCCACAAAGAGAACTTTGTGTTAATGCTTTCAGTAGTAGTCCCAGGTATTGGGCAGCATTAGGAGGAAGAGTAGAGGACAAAATTCTCTTCTCTGTGATCTCCTTACAGATTCCCAGGTTTGTTACTGAGTTTGCACCAAAGTCACAGAGGTCAGGAGAGACAGAGGCTCATGGATGCATTTAAACATCATTATTTCCCCAACTTGTCACATCAGAGAAGCTGACAAGGAGATTAGCTGATGTGGAACCAAGTAAAAGCTACTTACTTTACCAAAGAGATGCCAGTCCTGGGATCCCTCCTCAGGAGTTCTGCAAGCCTCCAAGGATGAAAACCCAGGTTGTGGCTGCTCTGATTTTGCCCACATGTGCCACAGCCCTCAGGAAGTCAGATCTCTCTGAAGCAGAATAGTAGAATAATTTACATTGGAAAAGACCTCTAAGATCATTTAGGCCAACCATTAAAATATTTAGTATACCAAGGACCACTTTAAGAATCAGTAGGTGCTCATTTAGCTTCTGTAAGGCAATTTTTACATTGTCCAAGGCTACAGAGCCTCCAATGCTCATCTGGTTACAGCAGGGAGTCCCACTCATGGGCAGAGAGAGCTGCTGCTCCCTTTAACTACTGTGGGAATGCCCATCTGCTTAGGTGGGATGAATAATGGTTTTCAGCCATTATAGTCTTTTTCCTGCTGTGCCCTTCTGGGGGAAGCAGGAAGCTTCAAATTCCTGAGGTGTCAAAATGATATTTTGCATTGGCATGAAAAAAATTCAAAAAAATCTTGAAATCCTGTCTTCCCCAATTCTCAGTCGTATAAAAAGGAGGTTTTCTGGTTTTGTGCCATTCCCTATTCTCAGTGTGTTTTTGAATTCCTTAGGTACACTTTCCTGCTACTCACACTCTTTCTTATTCCTGGGATTATAATGATGGTTGCGTATGGTCTAATTTCTTTGGAACTCTACAGAGGAATAAAATTTGATGCTAGCCAGAGAAAATCTTCACGAGGTAACAATACATTTTGGTTTGGGGTGGGATTTTTTAGTTGCAGTTGAAGATATGAGCAGTCATTTTGAGGCTAGTAAAAGGAAAGCTTTCTACTTGCAAAAGTGATCATTATGGTCAGTTATGTCATGAACTTGGCAGCCACATTTCTTGATTACAGTTACTCTGCTGTTAGCAAATAAACCTCACCTATGGCTTGTTTACGAAGATTTGGGGCAGAGTACATGAAATTTCTAATCTGTTTACTATAGAAATACCAAGGGTTTTTTTCTGGCCACGGATGAGGACCATTTATGTCAATAAATGTAACAATTAAAATTGTCAAATTAAAATAGAAGCATATAATCTTGAAAACTATCTTCTATCCATACTGGACAAAGCAACATTCTTACACCTTTTTGCATCAGTTTGTATAGAGGCAAGATGTGAGAATATTGGGAGTCAGTGGATTCAGAGTAGCTGATTTTTATCAGCTGATGGACTCAGAAGCAGGCCAGTGCTTTCTTTGCAACAGTTACGCAGCTATGAATTATATTGTTTATTTAGATTTAGACCGCATTCTTCATTTTTTATTTGGCTCACTGTTCAGAGATATTTTGCCAACTATTTGAACAGCACTTTATATATACAGAAAGAAGAATAAGTACCTGCAGTGCCAAATACGAGGATGGAGATGGATGTTACCTCAACAAAACCAAAAGAAAAAGGAAGATGCCATTGCAACAGCTCTCTGCTATGAGCCACAACAAACTAGAGAGAGTGAGAAGCAATAGCTCCTCTGCCAACTTAATGGCCAAGAAACTTGTCATCCGTATGCTGATGGTGATAGTGGTTTTGTTTTTCATCTGCTGGACTCCCATCTTCAGCGTCAACGCCTGGCGAGCCTTCGACACGGCTTCTGCAGACCGGCGGCTCTCGGGGGCTCCCATCTCCTTCATCCACCTGCTGTCCTACACTTCTGCCTGCGTGAACCCCATCATCTACTGCTTCATGAACAAGCGTTTCCGCATGGCCTTCCTGGCCACCTTCAGCTGCTGTGCCAAGCAGAAGCCCCCCACAGTACGGGGAGAGGCTGCTGATGAAGAGGAGGGGAAAACAACGAGGGCTTCCCTCTCCAAATGTTCTTACACACACATGTCTGCATCTGCACCCCCCTGAGTTACACCAGGGAAGGCAATGAGTGGTGAATTGTCTGGTCTTGGAAAGGGACTGTGGCATCAGCTGAACACAGTTTAGTTCTGAGTTAATGAAACACTTCAGCTGACAGTAAACACGGCGAGAATTTTATGGGAAACTGATGCTATCACTGTCTGAGTGTTACATCACTTTCCCTTCAAAAGTACAAAGGAGGAAGAGAGCTCTGAAGATAAAGGACTTTATGAAAAGCCTTAGAAGTTGTTCTATTTGTAATAAATTCCACTGCAAAAATTGGTGTCCGCTACATCAACAGCTTTGCTCAGTTTTCAGATGCAGTTCTGAGTATCTCTTAAAATTTCCAAGATGCAAACAGATTCTCCTCAAACATGAATATATGTAATGCAGTCTTCACTTCACTCCAGCTATGCCTCATAAGCAAAAATCTTTGTTATATTTGTAGTACCTTTTCACATTATTTTAGAGCTAATACATGTTGAGATAATTTTGGTGTCACTCTCACAGGTATTCTGTGGTCAAAATGGGCTTGCACATGTGAAATTAATGCTTTTAAGTAAAAGAATTTCTTTTTTTTAAATAAAATTGAAATAAATTTCATTGGCTTTGTGGGTGGAATGCATTCTTCACTCAGGCAATAGCATAAATTAACATAATTTAATGTAGTTTTCACTTATATAAACCCCATAGAACAAGGACAAAGAAATTACTTTCTTCTGTGCAGCTGAAAACACCCACATGTGCCAGTGGTGGTATCTAAGATAAGCCACAAAGGTTCATGCGGAAATTTCCACACTGGGAAGCACAGGGATAAATGCTGGGGATAAAGCAAAGAGGTGTTTTACAGAAGATCCAGGACTAAAGACTCAGGTTGGTGCCCATGGCAGTCACATTTCACAAATACGTTCACAGCCACTTCAGGCTGTGAACTTCACTGCCAGAATGGAAATAAAGGCATTGGGTGCAGGATGGCAGAAAGGGCAGATACAAGGAGCAAAGGCTTTGTCAGAAAACAGTTTTTCTAAACTTCGGAGCACGTATGTTCTCCAACTACACGTACTTGTAAACAAATTCAACACAGAGTAAAACAGCTTTGAATGATGTAATTATTGGTGCTTTGTTGAGCAAGGAATCCAGTCTCTTTCTTGTGCAGCACATAGGTGAGTGTGAGTGTTCAGGTCTTGTCCTTTGCTCTGTGGAACTCAGATGGAGAACTTGTATCACTTATTTTGATTTGTGAAAATATCCTGTTGGAGATGTTTCTATCTTCTAGCTGAATCAATATCATTATAAACCCTTGTTATTAGACAGAGATTAAATTTGAGCACAGTCTGGAATGTAGATGTGGATATTAAATATGAGCCCTCTCAAAGTTTTTAATCAGGAAAATCTGATCTCTTTACAGAATGATTTTAAATTAGAAATGTACTGTGAGTTCCAGCACCCAGATCCATGTTCTGCACTCAGTTATTGCCTAAAATGGTTCGCCCTAACAACTTAGGACACGATTTTGGCTATTATTTTTTTTTCATCAAGCTTGTCCATGGACAGGAAATTAAAAAAAATTTCTAAACACTATTTATGCACAATCCATAGAAACAATGTTTTGCCTGCCCAGTTAATAAAGTAGCACTGCTCCTGAAACAGTGCTGAGACTACTGACATCGATCTGACCTTTTGCAAATACCCAACAAATTAAATTATGGGATTTAATTCATAGCAATGAAATGAAAATTTTACTTCATTTACAGGTACACATTTAGACCCTCTACAAACCTGTCCTGTGTGTTGAAACTGAAGGAACAAATTTAGCTGCTTTGGAATTTATGTGGAAAAGTGACAGCACAAAATGTATTTGTGAAGTATTTTATACCATTTGAAAGTCTGGATCGATTACAGATAATAGTTTAAAAAATGTTGTTTAAGTAAGGAAACCCTCCACATTTTAATAACATACTGGATGTGACTATTGCTGGTCATGTGCTGTACTGCAGGACAGCCCATGCCACCAGTCTGTGTGCTCTTGCAAAAGCAAATGTAAATGCAAATGTAAATGTAAACATAAATGTAAATGTTAATGTAGCCTCTCCAGTACCTGTAGACTGACATAACAGGACATGAACAGTTCACCTGCCCTCACTGATTGAGTCTGAGGATAGTTGTTCCATATGAAAGCCAGAAGCTATTTTCAACAATGCCTTAATCAGATCTCAGCCCCCCACGGCCTCCAGTCACTGCAGCTGAAAGGAGTAGATTTTCTGATTGATTCCCTTCTCCTAACTGCCAGGGAGCACAATTTGGAGGTGATGAAATGAGGCAGGCAGGAGAAGGTCCTGGTGGAGTGGTGGCTGGGAGACAATCCGGGAAGGGTTGAAATGTGCCATTTCTCCAAGGCCCATCTGTGTGTGTGTGTCACTCATCCCCTCCACTGGCCCCTCTGCACCTATTTTCTTGTTATACCAACACAATATTTCTTTTGATCAAGCTCCCTAAGCCACAAGCCTTATGCCAAATTCCAGCAAGAAGTAGGAATTAAGCTTTTAAAATGCAGTATTGCAATCCAGTTATTTTGTATTCTTCTGCTCTAGTCTCCTAGCACAGGAAATTTCAGCCTTTCTGCATGTTAATGCCATTTTTTCCTGATCTGTGCATTGTAGAAGTCATTCCTGGGTCCAAATATTGCCCTCTTGTTGTTAAAGAATCATGGCATCCTCTCAGTACCTTTAATTCAGATGCTGATGTCACTGAAAAGGTATCTTCAGCAATAAATACGGGTGGAATAAATAAACCAAAATAAAAACAGCCTATGAAATCTTCTCATTTTAAAAGTAGTTTACAGAGGTTGTGGAGAAAAATCCTATGCTACTACAAGCAGTCTCTAAAAGAAAACTGTTTTCCAGATGTAGCAGGCATATGGCAAACCAATGAATTTCAGGCGCATAATGTCCATAAATCCCAGAAGTTTTTACCTTCTTTGCCTTTCTCCCAACTCCTGGCATTTCCCCCCCTCCCTCTGTCTTTCTCTTATCTCTTTCAGCTGCATGACACCATCTGATTTTTGTGCTGCATGCTTGTCAGTCTCTGGGTTGCTTTCCCACCACCATCAGTTGCGAGATGATTTTTTTTCTCTTTGACAGGTTTATTTTCCTTCCCAGATTTACTTTCCCAGAAAATACTCTTGTCTTCATTTCCCCCCATCATCTCCGGCTGACAGACTCCTGGAGCACATTTCTCCAAGCAATATATCCTGCCCACAACACAACAGCTCTGCAGTCCCTCCCTACCATCCTGTCTGAGCTTACACAGCGGCTCTGGAACACCAGCTTTACGACAAGCAGTGTGTACTAGTTCAGAAAACAAAAGTGGAGCATTAAATAGCACCCAGATCCTCCTTTGATACTTCTGTCACTATTACTTGCAACCTCTATTATCAGGGTATGTTTTAATACTGATGCCTTACAATGCTGCTAAATACAGGACTTGGTGAGGGGTCAAAGCAGAGGTATTTCACTCTTGCCAAGACAAAATACCTTAATGGAAAGCTGCACGTGGATTTGGAACTCCAGTCACTAAAGATTTACACCCTGTTGTACATGTCATGGCCTCTTTTCCAATATCACCAAGCCCTTCTTGACAAAGTGGGGAGCCTGTCTGTGATCCCACCTGCTCCTGCATCCCCTCCTGTTCCTCCTGCCTCTGAGCCCAGGGAATGGTGCAACCCCAGTACACCCATCAGGGTTCATCACAATGCTGGATGGACTGAAGTCATCTATTCTGGCCTGGAATAGATCACTTCAGGACCAGTCAATACTGAAATGGATGTTGAGCTCAACTGAGACTTGCTAGTGGCAAAAGTTGCCTATTCTCAAAAGGAAACTACGGAAAAATAAAACCTAATGGTTTTGAATTTGAGAAAGGATTATGTGAGAGCAGAGGCTGTAGCCTTTTTCTTACAGCATCAGAAACAGGGTGGTAGAGAGCATAAAATTAAAGTTTAGACTTTTGTTTGGGTTTTAATTGTTTGTAAAATCTTTTGCTCTTCCACTTCAAATATAACATGGACCAACCAGTTCACTCAGATGTGCATGTAGGTCAGCAGTTTGTTCACCCTCTGGCTACAGTTTTCCAGTCACTTTTTTTATATGCATTAATAATTTCAGTTAAACAGCTTCAGCTTTTCATGCACAATCCATCCAGCATGCACCCAGCTCTTTTCTCAGGGGTAATGTACAGCATAGTGATGCATGCCTTTAACATGCCAGAATTTCTCTCTCAATGTTGTATAAAAACCTCTAGAATTACCTCTTTTATTTTGTTCCTTCTGCAATGCTTGTAAGGCTGCTTTGGGTACCTCCTAAAGAAAAAAATGAAAAGGAAATGTTCATGAATTGCAAAGCTCCTGTTTTGCTTGCCTAATGGCAATTCATCCCTGCTAAGAGCTGTTTCATGAAGAGTTTTCTTGGCTTCCACTCCAAGTGGTGTCCAAAAAGCTAATTTTGAGCTAGTGAGATGTCAGTTGTTTCACTGTACGGTGAGACAAGAACAAAACATATTCATTAGCATCAGCTGGTAGTAAACATCAAGTAAGATTCATCCCCTATGGGGTAAACACCAGTTAATTGATGTCCTGCTATTTTGACAGTTATTAAAATTTTAAAAAATATTTCCTGATAGAATGAAGAAATGCAATTTATATACAAAGTTTGATTTAAAACAGTAGACAAAAATCACTGCCTAGTTCCTGTGAAAGTCACACAAACAGCAGAGTTACAAAACAGGCATGAAGAAAAGTCACACGTACAGAACCTAAATTCACAGGAAAGGGGCTACTTATGCTCTTTGCTTGCTGTCAGAGACAATCTTTTATTATTATTATTGAATGGACATTGGCTCAGGGCCTTGTTCTGAGAATATTTAGCAACTGCTAAGAGGCCTCATTCCTGACCAAGTGAAGAATGACACATAGAGGTGAAATCACAGGAGAAACCGTGCTAAACAGATAACAATGCCCAAGAGAGAACTTTCCAACCAGCTGGGAACTTTGCATTGACTCCTACAACCCCCCCATGGTCCTTCTAACACCTGAGATCATCAGGATTTCATAGCTAAACTGAAGATAGTGTGGAGCAACCAGAGATGCTCCTTGCTCTGCAACTGGCTCCGATCTCAGCCCATACCCCTGTGGGGACATCTGGCAGTGTTGCTGTGACTGGCTTGCTGTTATGGCAAAGGAATGTAGGATAGCAGTGACATCCAAGACACTCTGTCTTTGGAGTTGCTTTTTCTGTTGGCGTCCCAAAAGATGGTCCTGCCACATGCAAGTAGTAAAGAGAACACTAGAGGTATGGCACTGAAATTAATTCATTGTATCAGCAAGGGCACAGCTGTTGCTTCTTTGGAGAACCAACATCACATCCGTTCTAGCTTCCCGGGGTGCTACAACTGATTTAATGTACCTCTGGCCATCCTGTGGGCACTGACAGGTTATCACAGGATTAGGAAGAGGCTGTGTCTTTAAGACAAAAAGCCTTTTATTTGCTGTCCAGATGTGGTCAGTGCTCATGTTACAAGTTGCAAAAAAAATCAATTGTGACCACAGCAAATAAGACTAAAGCTAACAGATAGGTTCTCACAGTGCATTTTTAACAAGAAGAAAGTTCTGCCAATACTGAAGCCTTTACTTCAGAGATTGACAGTCCAGGGGAAGCATCCAGAAAATGTATCTCAGGGTCCTTGCGTTTATTAAATAGGAAACCTGTTTAAATACTGTCAGCTGACTGAGGCAAAACAAAACAGTCCAGGGAAACCTGTCAGACATAGTGCTGTATTCTCTGGTATATTTTGTGTTTATTTCCTTTTTTTTTTTTGCAAGGAAAAGCTGATGGAAATTAAAAGAATTTTTACTGAAAGGCAGGGTTTTCCACAAAAATCAAATGTTTATTAACATCCAGCACAACTCCTCGACTGCACTGATTTGTCAAATATTTATTAAAACCAGGATAGTCTTCCTTTGCTACACACTGAGGTCAAGAATAAGATGCCTCCAAAGACAGAAGCTGTGTTGAGATGGAATGGAAGAGCAAGCGAGCTGCAGGTGCACAGCTTTGTCTGGTACTTTTGTGAGATCCGTAAGAGATTAATAAGACTGGTAGAAGAGCTTTTAGGAAGACAGTGATTGAAGTCAAAACTGAATCCGATGCACTTGCAGCTGAAACGTGGTTTTGCAGGGCCCAAACACTGGGTTGAGGCAGGAATGGAAGGGGAGCTGAACAGGAAACATTTTGGCCTTGTGGAGTGCTGGAGACAAAATGTCACAGTGAGGATGAAAGAACATGGTCTTGGTCTGTGGAGAGAGATCAGTGCAAATACTTTTTAATTTGGGACTGTCCTTCTGAGAGTAAAAGAAAAGGCAGATGTGCCCTGTATGGGAAGGAGGTATGTAGTGGGGGAGGAGGCAGTGAAAGGTTTCTCCAGGCAGGAACGTGAAAGGAAAATCAAACTTCATTCTTGGTAGAGAAGCACTCATTTTAGGCGAGGTGGAAAGTGAAGATTTGAAGAGATAACAACTACACTGGAATGAATTTCTTTTCTAAAGGCCTTGTATAGGGTTTTGCAGCTGAAGGGATTCTGTCAGCAGGACAGACAGGCAGGCAGAGCTGCGGGTCCCAGCCTTACGCCTCAAGCACAGGCTGCAGCACACAGAGCTGTGCCAGCAGCACACAGAGCTGTGCCAGCAGCACAGGCTGGGCATCTCTCACCTGAGGAGTTCAAACTGCACTGCAAGCTGTCATTAGGCTCTAGTCCAGCTGACCTGACAGGTTAAGAGAACACAACCTGCGTTCCTCTGTCCCAAAGCCCCAGGCCCAGCACCCTGCACGTCCACAGGACCTGCTGAGAGCTGCTCCCCCACTTGTTGTCCATCAGCCAACACAGAGCTCACCTCTGCTACCATTGCCATGGTAGCCTCCAAGGACATGATACTCCATCAGAGTAGGAGTGACAAGGGCTTCACAAACCATAAAAACCAGCTGCAGTCAGGTAAGTAGAAAAACAACTATCTCACGAAGCAAGGGATTATTTAAAAAAGAAACCAAAAACCCCCACAACCAAACCCCTCTCCATACTGCAGTGTTTGCATTTAATAGTCACCAGTAACTGAAACAGGCTACTCTTCACTAGCATCCTGTAAATGAAGTTTAAAAGCACCCTCTGCTAGAAGGAAACAGGTATTGCCTCTCCTGCCTCACCTCCAGCTCACTTTTCTAAAGCTCTGTTTCACCACAGAGCTCCTGTGTCCTCAGTGCATCGTGGTGCTACCACCTGGCTTCACTAGATAATAATTTTCAAACCTACGTGTCTGCTTAGGCTACAATGCCTTGAGGGTTCAATTATTCTCCTCACACCACCAAGGTAACATTTCTAAATTAATATAAACTCACCAAAATGCAATTTTATAACTGATTCATGTTGTGTCTGTGCTTCCTCCAAATGTAGTTTGAATAATGTTTTCTAATCAACTAACACATAAAACAAACTGAAGAACTTTGATATTATTTCCATGTGCCTGTGGGCTCAAATGTAGCCATCTGTGCAACTTCAGACTCTACTTGTGTGCCAAGAATTGTTATTTACTTACATTTGTCCTTGGTCCTCTCTGGAGGAACACTGTTTGTGCAAGTGCTTTTGAGCACTTTGCTGTGTCTGTGAGAGTCTCTCCACCTGTGTGATCAGTTATCGTAGGTACCAGGCGGGAGGGCTTTGAAGGAGGGACACTTGGGAACACCTGCTTTTTCTTTACTTGATCAAGTGAAAATACACCCTTTTTTTTTTTTCCATTTTTTAATACTGCAAAATTTCACATCTGGCTTGAGGTCCCTCTGCTTTGTTTCATAGCTTTAACATGAACCTTCTTCTTTCACCTTCTATGACTGAACTCTAATTCCAGCAATTCTCCATTTCCTTGGGGAGTATCTCACACACAGGTCACCAACAAAACTGTTTTTTCGTATCCAGGAAACTAAAGCAATTTTTGATTGCCTCTCCTGATGCATTGTGTTCAGCTTCATCAAATTTAAAAGGTTAATTTTATTAATATTTCAGGATTTCCATGTCTACCCTGACAAATTACCATTCACAATTGCTGACCATCTTGCACATTTCAGTTTCTTGCATTTGGGCCCTTCAGCTCTTTCTGTGGGGTGAAGTGAGATGTGATGACTAATTACCTGTTAGGAGCAGCCCATGGGAGACACTGAAAATAAGGGGAGACACTAATATATTTTCCAGATTTCACTCTCTGCAATACATTGCAGGGAAGGAGTGACAGCACATAGATATGTATTGTTAAGGAGGGCGAAGGTTTGGGCAGCAAGGCAAGAGAAGATTAAAATTTTTAGCACCTAGTGAAGCAGAAGACCACTGAGTACATAGATTGCATCTCTGTTGGAGAGGAAATTAGCCTAAAATGCCGACATTTAAATTCCTTTGGCTTGGATGAGTGGATGAGGTAGTTTACAGCTGCAGCACAAATGTTCAGAAAGGAATAGCTCTATCTTGCAAGAAATTATGTAAATAAAGGTGCACAATACCTGAGGAGCTGATGATGATCTCGAAACCTGGTACACATTTATTAGTTAGTTCTGCTTCAAACTCAGTCTGGGTCAGTGCCATGTAACCCTGCTTGTACCCAAACAACAGCTCTGCAAACAATCCTGGGCTTACATTTGCAGATTCTATAGTAAGTGTAAACTGCTGCATCCATAAAGCACAACTCCCTTTTCTCTGAGTATCCAAGAAGAAATTGTATACTTGTTTTCAAGTCTTTGTCCACACTAGTCACAAATACATCTGCCCAGAATCTGACTCTGGGTTTGTACATCACGACTTAATTTGACCCCAAACACCCATCCATGGTGAAGGGTAGGGCTGGGAAGGCCACAGAAGCTGAGAGTCCATTGGACCAGTCAAAGTTCAGGTTTGTTTATTATTATTTTTTCATGTCATTTCAAGCAGGTAGAATAGGTTTAGTGCTGTAGTAGGGCACTGCAGTGTTTGTATCATTTACAAGGAAACAGTTCTTCAACTTTTCTAATGAACTGTTAGCTCTACCTCCAAGCTGAGATTCCTGCATCTCTCCATTCAAAAGCTCAGTGGATTAGCAGACTGACTTACTTTGGTGCCTTACCAAGTAGAAACCCAGCAGATTACTTGCATATTCCTCATCCAGCAATTGCCAGAGCAGGGGTTTTCCAGGCAGCAGCTAGAGCTTCAAGTCCAGTAGTCCCCTTTGTCACTTACACACAAATACAATCTCATCCCTTGCATTTTTGCTTAAGGTCTGCCACATCCAGGTCCTTGCTGAAGACCTGAAAGTGCTAAAGGTAATGGTTCTTCAGCATCCTCAGTTAACATGACTTTTCATTTGTGCACATCAAGTAATTCATATTTCTCCATCTCAGGAATATAGCTCACTCCTTGAAGAACTTTGCAGTTCAACTCCAGCTGGGAAATTAGGTGAAGTGAGAGTTCTTCAGGAGCTGTCCTAATAAACTACCCAACAGAAATTTTTTTGATGGAGATAAGCCAGTCAGAGTTAATTTTTTTTGGCAGGAAGAAAGCTCTTATTACCCAAGAGAGAAATTCTAATTTAAGGCAAGAGAGAATCAGATTTTAGCTCTTTCTGCCTCAGAAAAGGGATTTAAACCTCAGTTTGCTCCATTCCAGGCAAAATGGAGTCACTAAATGGTTAAGATGGAAGACAGACTTTACAGCCTCTCTGGTCTGATGCTTTATTAATGCCTATGAACTATTCTTTACTGAAAAAACAAGGAAAACATAAATCTCTAGAGAAATATTATTTCAGTGAGATGCATGCCAACTTTGCATCCAAAGTAAGTATCTTGACTAGACTCTTTTCTTTACCCTTTTCCTCCTTTTTTAAAAATTTTATTTTTAGACTTGCTCCCTCTGACCCTGGCAAAACACATCAGATTGGTTAAGGATTAGGTAAATTCAAGATGATTTCAACTTGGATAGGGCACATGCCTGGTTTTTTTTAGTAGATATCTTGTATATGATTTGATATTTTATATCTGAGTCCCCAACAGTTTACCAAGGACAATGAATTGCTAGAGAATGATAATTTTTAACTCAGTTCTGCTACAGTGCAGCAGCACTGAACTTTAATTATCATTATTCTGTTATTTATTTTTTCCCATTTTACATCAACAGGTTTTTGAACAAAATGATTCCTAAATTCTGGTCATCAAGTCTTCATCTGGTACTCAACAGAGAGGTTTCACGTGTGTTTTTTTAACAGCCCATCCTCTTATCCTATATGACTCACTCACTCTATATGTGGATGTCTATACAACTGGAAAGTTTTCAGTCACATATACTGAATAAATTGAAAACCAAGGTAAATATCGACATTGTTAGTGTCCACTCTAATATGACTAGCTGCAAAGAATTTGTTAGAACAAGTAAATGCAAGTACAGGTGAGAGAAAGAAGTTACATTGTAATATAATGTGTATAATGTGCAATTGATTAATAGAGGTTTTTCAGATTCCAGCAGATGAATGGCAAAACTCTACCATATTTCATACCTGTATCCCTCAAGGTGAAAAAACATGCTGCAAGCAGAGATCTTTGTATAATTTTTAAAAGCTATGACTGCATGAACATATCTTCTTCTTAATGTGAAGACAACCCCATGTAGGTAGTAAGTCTAGTTTATTGTTTCACTATCCTAAAATCCAGTGAGAGAAGATGAAATTCTTTGTTTTCTAATTTAGCACATTTATCTTGGTAGCCAGTATCTATTTTCTACAAGTTTACCTGTAAGCTGACAGTAAAACTGTGCAAAAATAGAATTTAATAAAAATTTATTATTTGAAGCTCTAGCCTTGGATGATATCCAGGATATAAGAACACCCAGATCATAAGTTTTAGGATGAAACACACTTGGCTCATGACAGCTCAAGAACCAAGGTATCTGAGGGCACAAATATAGAACAATGATAAAAATCACGTTAGGGTTTTTTTTTTTTCTTTGAATAAATAGCACAAAATTATTATTAATCTGAAAAATTAACCAGTTGGTCAAAAGTAGAGTTGCATTTGAAAGTCTAAACATTCACCAATTGCATTTATCCTCCCAAAAAAAAAGAATTTCCTTAACAACATTATTTCTAAATTAAATGAAGAATAAACCATTTTTTCAGACCACAGTTTGATTTGCGTGTCTATTAAATCTCCAAGGTAAAACTGTTTACCAAAAATTGATTTAGAAGTCCAAAGCTTTCTGAATGTGTGAAACTGGGAAGATGACATAACATCAGTCTCACTCCTGAGGTTACCACATCAACCACAGTCCAAAACCCAGATGGCTCCTTAAGCCCTGGAATGCTGTAAAAAGCAGTATGGAGCAGCAGCAGGACTGTCAAGGCAGATACACAAGCCCAAACAAACATTAATCCATCTCAGATCCTTCAGGAATAATTTAATTTTCTTGGATCTCTCTTTTGAAGAGTAATCTCCACAGCACAGCCACAAGACATTTTCATGCAGAATGAAAATAAACCATACTCCTCCTTTGTTGAGAATGTTGAGTTAGTTGTCTATTTGGTCAATATAAGATTTAACACCTTTTCTTGTTATGGTTTCATAAGGCATCTTGCTTTACATTCCTGCAGACTGCCAGCCTGTGGCACCCTAGCAAGTACAGCTCACCACAGCGCTGGCAATGACCAGGCTGCAGCTCCTATAAAAGCAGAGCCAGGGTAAAGGAGCAATGGGACCACTCACTTCCTCTCCTAAAAGCAGCAGGTGCTGTATTGGAAACTGCACTGACATCGAGAGGCAACCCTGCAGTTGCTCTGTCTGTACACTGAAGTGCTTGTTTTCTGAATCTGGCAAACAAGGAATTGCACAGAACTATGCTAAACAGTGCGAGAAATTTAAAATTCTTTCTTTCAGAGGCAAAGCATAAGAAACACTTTGTCTTATGACTAAGATGAGGAAACTAAAAATCATATATGCTACTTCCTAACCTAATGATTTCTTTCATGCTAAAATCTCTCACATTTCTGGAGAATTTCCAATTACCTTTTTAAGGCAGTAAATTCAATCACTATGAATCCTCCACTGCCTTTCCCAATTTCTACAAAGAAAAACTGTTGGCAGTGAAAGAACTAAAATGGAATTTGAAGCACACCTAACAGAGAACAAACAGCAACAAAGTAAAATAGGGCTAACAAAATACAAACCAACCATTTGTGTCTGGGTTTTTTGTTGTATGTGTGTATAATTACATGGTTCCGCACAAGACATGATTATGCAGATAAAGAAGTATTTATAGTTAGCCCTGAACTAAACTCTACCACTACACTGCACATACAGAAGTATCACACAGATACTTGGACAGAGACCAGTGAAGTTAGAAGGCACTGCTGTCGCATTTTACATGCATAATGACACCACCAATGTGATCTCAGGATCACATCCCATTTTGCAGCAGATACCTTGGCTGGATTTTAAACAGATCATGTACAACCTTATTAGAATTATCAAAATCAAGAAGAAACACTAGAACAGTCTCATTAAAAAAAAAAAAAAAGTTCCCTAAACTCACTTGGAGATTTTAAGAACTAAGTTTGTCACTAGCTGGCTATTAAAACACAATTTCAAGACAGAAAACATAGTATGTATAGATCTGTGCTTCTATCTTTTATATAATTGTTGAAGTTATTCTCCAAACAGAGCCATGAAGCTCTTGGAAGGATTCTGATAGTACAGTCTGCAAGGCTATGGCTTCTGTATCAAAATCCTTCATTCTCTAAAGGATGGCCAATACATGGCAGTTTATTTAAATCTTGTAATGTACTGGTACAGCAAATAATAGATGAATGCAGTTGCTAGTAGCTGTAAATGCTAAAGGCTTCAAAGTCAAGTCACTCAGGAGAAGCTGAAGCAGAAAGATGAGATGCAGGTCGGGCACAGAAGTAGTTCCAATAGCACAAGGCCCCATCTTGCCTGTGAATGCACCCACTGGGATTCAGAGGTGGAAACAGACAACTTTTCCCAGTGAACAAATCAGCAAATAGAACAACAGAGAAGAATGAAGGTTTAAATGAACATAGATGAGGGGGCAACACAAGAAAATAGAATTAAAAGATAAATAAGTGTTTCTAAATTCAAAGAATGTACAACTTTGCATGGTCCTGAAATGTGCCTCCCTCAACTAAAAACCTGTAGATCTTTAGGGCCAGTTCTGCAGGACTGTCCATGTATCTACAAGCAGCTTAAAAAAAAATCAATAAACTAACATTTCTTTCTCCCCACAGTCCAGTATTAGAAACAGCACCATAAGAAAGCAGCATGTAGTCTCAAAAGTTGGAGTTCACCTTATGTAAAACCAACTCCTCTCCTAAATTATGCAGCAAAATTTACACATTCTGAGAAAAACTGAAAAGTAATTAAGGATCTGGAAAAGTACACATGAAAAATAAGGGAACTGGGACTAAAATACAAAGGCAATAGCACACAGAACAGACAACATCGAACTTTAAGCATCCCTTTCCATACTCAAAGGAGATGCAGAACCTGAAAGATATCAAATTCAAAAGATTTTATCAGCTCTTTCTCAGTAGTAAACTTGCAAGCTTGCTTCTACAAAGAATCAAGACTTTCTCAACTTCTCACTTTAGCATACATCATTAAAGTCTATATTCAATACAGAATATTCAATATATATTCAATACAGAAGTATTTTAAGTAATATGGGCTATAACACCTAATGCTTTTGATCTAACACTAAGCTTGTGTTAGATATCAGATATAAATATCCTGTAGAGACACTGAGCACTCAGTTTTTTCTGCCCTGCCCAGAAGCATCCAACTCCAATCTAAACAGGGCACTGTGAAAGGCCAACTACTTGACTGAGTTCAGTAGTTCTGACTGTTCTGAAATGGCACATACAACATGTAAACACTAACTTGAATCCTTTCCTCTAGCCCGGTAATTTCACACCATTCTCTTTTTAATCTTCTTCTCTGGATCCTACAAGGATTTTTTACTGAGACTATCTATATAGCTAATTGCCAAGGCTTAGCTGAAGAGATTTTTTTTCTATCTGTAGTTCTTCATCTAAGACCAGCACCATCCCATGCAGTTTCCTCCAATGACACCAACATTAGGTTTAGCAAGTGACCATTTTCTTTGCAAAAACCTCAGATCTAATTTCTACTCTGTTCCAGAATAATCAGAAAATGACTGAAGGGTGTTGGAAATAATTTTGAGACAATGTACATACCGTCCCTGTTTCAAAAAACAGAGATTCTGCAACTGTTGAGTGTCTGACTGTTTTATTTGTCTTAATGGCAAACAACTTGCAGATGTTTCAATAAAAAAAAATCTGCAATCCTTGTTTAAAGCCAGTGATTTTTTTGTTGTTGTTTTTGTTGTTGTTCTTGCCTCTCCTATTTAAGAACCACTTTTAGCCCCTTCACAGTCCTACAGGTAAACTTGTAGTTCTAATACAGTTCAGTTTAATACAACACTAGTTAGTACTGGCAGGCTTCTGCTACTCCATATTCTCTCTCTGCCACGTCCACTTCCCGTCTCAAGAACTTTCTTGAAGTGACTGTGTCACTTGTGCTTGCAAACTGAGAGTGCATAATTTCTAGCTGTTCCTTACACCCCTCCTATGCTGTCAAAACAACAAATAAACTAATTTGCTGAACTTCTGGCTCTAGTTATCAACCAAATGTCAATGAATGAAATGTCAGACATTCTGCATCTAAGATTAAAAGGAGTCAGGTGCACTAGTTGCAAAAATGAAGCTGCTAAAGTTAAACAATTAAACACAGTTCATTTTTTCTTATTTAATAAATTATATAAAAAAGTGAAACTTTTTTTTACACATTATTAAAAAACAGTTTCTTATCTAACTTCAGCAATAATACAAGCAAAAATGAAACCAATTTAGATTTATGGGTGGACATTCCATATCCCATTTAAGTGGAGTCCAGTGCGCACGGCCTCACAAGTACTGATGACTTTTCACTCCCAGGGTTGGTCTTCTTTTGTGTTGATCCGGTTCCATAGATGACCTCACTGTTCATTTGGGGGGGGGAAAAAATCAAAACAAACAAAACAAACAAAAAACATACCCATATTCCTTGGTCAACATTGGATTAAACCAACAAAATGTGGCAAGTTTCAACACCTGTTCAAACCGTAAGTACTTTTGTATCATCATACAGATGTTCAATTACGTTTGTCAGAGCAACAGTAACATGGCATTTTATCTTTAGCCTTGTAGAAAAAAAATGAAAGCTGATAGTTTATGCACATACACACACAGAGTACACTTGACAAGAACACTTTTATGTGGTTTACATTTCACTTTTATTTAATCCTCAAAACTGCCCATATTGCAGGGGTTTTCTTGATGAAATATGGAACTGAGCAATTAATTCTACAAAATTATGGTAAAAACTTGCTCGTTTTTCTACCTTTATTGCTAAGAAACTTTACAGGTGCACAGTTTGTAAAAATAACCCTTTTAAGACTGAATGTATGTACGTGCTACAGGATTTTAAAAAATGACATTAGCATAGCACCTCCAGATGGGGCAAATGCAGTGCTGAACATAGACAGAATGTTTAAGAAGTTAGAACTGCTCATTATTTTACAGCTTCTAAAGGGAAGAAATTGTTCAGTCCTAAAAGGGTTAAGTAGAAACCCTAATATACTTCTTCTTCTAACAAAGCTGCCACTCAATCCCACAGTACAGTGCTTGAAAACAAAGTCAAAAGTCTGGCACAGGAAAGTATACACATTTGTTCAGTACTCATAAACACAGCTGCTTTTGAAAGTAAGTAAATAATATGGTTAATAATTGAAGAGCATCTTAGTTTCAAGACGGAAATCTACGGAGTCATTTAATCCACAAGTGGGTAGCTTACTTCCAACAGATAATTTGATTGACTAGGCATTAATATTTTCTATATGGGGAATGCATCAATTTATGTATTGAGTTAATGTCTTTTCAGGTAACCATTCTGATTTTATAAGTCTGTGCAATGAAAACAAGTACAGAATACTATTATTAACACAGTTGTGGGATGCCCTCGAGGCAAGTAATTAGGAAAGACAGCAGCAGCAGATTATTAAAGACTATGCTAGTGTTGAATTCTGAAACGCAGTTCCAAACAACAGAAAACAAGGAAAGGCATAGCTAAATTAGAGCACTCACTTTGCTTCTTCTTCCTATAGTTGGAACTATAACAACATTCTGAACACAGACTCAATTTCTATGTATACAGAATTAACAGCAGACTTACAGCTAGACTTGAACAGTTATAAGAGTTTCATACTGAAACATTCTATAAGTAGTTTTATCAAAATCTTGAGATATTGTTAATATCAAGAAAATTGTTAACAGCTCACAAGGCCAATATATGTAACAATATCACCCCACAGAAAAAAGTTCAGGAAGATAATATATCTGAACAACTGGACATATTAACAACAGTAAGGACCTGGAAGACCATTTCTGTACTACAGAGTAACTACTGGAAACAAGAGAGCCACAAGCCAAATGAAAAAATGTGGTTTAAAATGGTCTTGTAAGCAGAATAGGCTCTTTTTTCACCCACTTGGCTGTAGTGTGTAGAACAGCGGACATTAGGCTAAATCTTTACAAGTCAAGGGATATTATATCTATTGGGCAAAATTACCGCACATAAAGAAACTGAATATAAAAAGTATTGCATTTATATGTAAAAAATTTAAAATAATGAATATAAAAGCACATGTCAAGTTCTGAAAAGCTATTTTAAATAGTCTTTGAAGGTTAAAAGGCTTGTTATGGTTTGCCTGCTGTGTGTCTATCATGGTTTCTTGAATACCCTCTAAGTCTGATATATGTATCTTGCTTATTTTAATTCTCAGTCTAATTAGTGATAATAATCTGTGGCTCTTGAACTAAGCTGTACTGTAAGATATTTATGTGCTTCTAACAAAAACACTGTGAAATGATTCCTGCCACAACACAATAAACCAAAACTTTACAGCACATACAAAGGTAAACAGATTTGCAAGTAAATGCCAGTAAACAGTTTAAACAGAGATAAGGCCACAATGAATGCTGCCCTTGGTCACTGAAGTGGAGATGAGGTGAGGCAGCATTCACTAGTGCTAGGAACCAGCATCGAGACTACATCACGGGAACGCATTTCGTAACACAGAACAACGAGCATGAAGGCCTGTGGTAGAATACAAGCACATTTTAGGAGGATAGTGGCACTGATTTTACTATTTGATAAATATGGTTTATAACCAATTTCTTCCTTTAAACACATTGTTTTCACACGTACAATGGAGCACTAAAGCAAACAAGTAGAATGGAGCGTCAGAGTACACAAATATGGTGCAGAGACGATGTCTTAAAATGGTGGTGGGTGTTGAAACTGGAATAAGTGGTCAGAAATAAAAACCCTATGAAAATGGTCAACAGGTAAGCTTGTAAGATATGCACTGTAGGAAACCACAGGTTCACATTTACACAGCAGTTGTGACTTTTGCTTCAGAGTATAGAAAAGGCTGAACACACCATGAAATTTTGGCTTTTAAAGAGGAAGATCAAACTGTCAGAACTTGTCCTACAAGTCTATGCCTAGCTCTGTGACTACAAATGAACTACTGGGGTATAATTTCAAATACAAATGAAGCAGGCAGGTCTACAAGGAGGGACAAAACATGGTAAAGTCAAAATGAAAAACAAATGCAACAACCAACAAAGTCAAAGTGCAAATGAGCCTTGAATTTATGCTGGAGAGAAGACTTGAATGTTGCACAAGCTGTTGGCAGGGGAAGGGAAACCCACAGGAAACAAGGGTGGGAGGAGTTGACATCTTCATAGTGCTTTTATGATTTTCTATTTGCCCATTTCTAAGTAATAAAATTTACTTCTAGTTATTACTGTATGATCACTTCACAATGAAAGCACGTTCTCAATACAAGTGTTACACAAAAGTCTGGCCTAATTTACTGAACAGTATGAAGAAAAACATGCTTGTTGTGATTCTCAAATGATGAAGGGTATCACCTACCAATCCCATTTGTAGCACATACTTCTCATAGTACTTTAGTTACATGCCAACAAGACAGAAGACATGCTGCCAAATGAAGTTATTGGGAACATTCCACTTTTGAAATAAAACATTTAACTTACACTTAATACAAATTATGTACAAGATTAGAAAAACCTGAACAGATTCTGAAACATTTTCAGATGTAATATGAGCAAGGAAGAGGGGGAGTAACCCAGTAACAACCCTTCAAAAACACCAACATATGCCTGTGACATGAACAATCATTAATATGACTGCTTGAGATGCCACTTTTCGGAAAAAAACTCATGTAATGTTAGAACCTCATGAATTATCACTATAAATACATATTTAAAAAAGAAAAACAGAAATAACTATTAACAATGACTGAAAACAGAGCAGTAAAGTTAACATACATTGCATGTATTGCAGGCAAGGCAGAGGCATTTTTTAAAGCTTTTGCACAGACTTCATATAATCTTAAAAAAAATATGCTGGCCTTTACAAGGTTCTACTTGCTGAAATAAAAACAATTTCAGTTCATAAAAAGTCACAAGACTTCAGTTTAAAAAAAGGAACAGTTCCAGCCACAGACCAAAAATATATATTTTTTTTAAAACTGGAAGAGTATGGTAATTAGATTATACAAGCATGGTCAGGCTTGGAACCTGAATATACTTCAGAGCAAAAGCTCAGAGGAAAAAAAAATATAAACTATTTGGTAACAAAAGTGTACTATATGTTGTGATACAAAAAAGGTATGGTGAAAATGTACCTTTTATACTAAAGCTTATACAAGTTCCTTGGTCCATAAAAACTATGTTGTGTTCATGTTTTCTAGTTTGCTCGACATGTATCCCAGCCACATTTTTGTTTCTTGCCCACTAAAAAAAACACAGCTGAAAAATAGATTTTCAATAAAGTTCTTATGTTTAGAATGTTGGTTTTTTTTCTTTTTTTTTTTTTTATTGTGGCTTCTGTTTTTAAGATCAGCACTTGCAGGTAACAAGGTTCAAATCATATCACCTAGAATGGAAAAGTGTTTTCCCACGAAACCACAAAAATTGTTCAGTTCTCTTGAATGTAGCACGAAAAGTCAATTAAAGTCCAGACAAACAACAGTAGTTAGGAAACTACAGTTGCCGTAGATGATGTGACATTGGTGGGGTTTGTGCTGACGCTCGTGTAACTTCCCTCACTGTTTGTGTTTGTTTCACTGGAAGCCATGAGGCTTGAGTTGGCTCTGAGGATTGCTCCAGCAGCACTGCAGTGTGGCCGTGGCCCCGGTTCCGGTGTGTATGTGAAGGTAAGGCTGGTGGAGTAAATTATGCCATCGTTACGGACCAAAGTTACTGGAACCTGGACTGGCTGCCGGACCCACCGCCAGCCCTCTCGAAATGCAGAAATGTCTGGAACAACACAAAGCATGCTCTCTGCACATCTGAAAAACAGGAGAGTCAACTGAGTACAACGTACTTAAGTTGAAAGAATTCAATAGAACAGAACATTCCTTCTGTTGGAAGGGGCCTACAATATTCAACTAGTGACCACTACCAACTGTTCAGCTAGTGACACTGACCACTTCAAGGCTGACCAAAAGTTACAATCATATTATTAAGGCCCAATGCCCTTTATTTGGTTAAACACAGAGAGGCTTGGGGCATCAACCACCTTTCTAGGAAGCCTGTTCTAGTGTCTGACCACTCTCTCAGTAAAGAAATGTTGCCCAATGTCCAGTCTAAATCTTCCTTGGTGCAGCTTTGAACCATTCCCATGTGTCCTGCCACAGGATAGCAGGAAGCAGAGCACCTCCCTCTCTACTTCCCCTCCTCAGGAAGTTGAAGTGTGCAATGAGGTCAGCCCTCAGCCTCCTTTTCTCTAAACCAGACAAGCCCAAAGTCCTCAGCTGCAACTCCTAGGCCTTTCCAGCCTTTCACCATCTTCGCTGCCCTTCTCTGGACATGTTCTGTTACCTGAATGTCCTTCTTAAACTGGGGAGCCCAGAAGGGCATACAGTGCTCGTGGTGAGGCTGCACTAGTGCTGACTGCATGGCACAGACACATCCTTTGACCAGCTGGATGCAGTTTGGCCTCCCTGCTGCCAGGGTGTATTGCTAACTCATCCTGAGCCTCTGGCAACCAGTGCTCCCAGACCCCTTTCTGCAGTGCAGGAAAGTGTACACTTGAGCGTGTACAGAAGTATACACTCTTCAAAGCACCCAGTAAAAGATAAAATTAATAGAAAAATAAAATTAAAATTAATAGAAAATATTGTACCTGTACATGGTTTCAGCTTCGACATCCCCAAACCAGACACGTAAATTTGGAGTGAAGTTCTGTCCTGTAAGTTCCAACATTGCTACATCCCCACCACCATTCAACTGGAAACAGAACAAATAGAAAAAGAAGAAAAAAATCCCCCCCAAATATGTATTATTAAGAATAAACACTCTCCTCTTGGAAAAAAACAAATAAACTAAAAACCCCACCAACCAAAAAAAAACCCACCAAATAAAAAGTCACAAGCAAAACCTTCACATGCAGATAATAACTTGAAACAGTGCTGTTTTTATCAGCTGGACAAAACCAAAATACAAACACAATCTACACAACTGAAGTATAAAGAAGAACACATCTGAAAGATATTGCCAATTAATTTGATACTATGAATGAATTTCCAAGTTTTGATAATGGCCACTTAGAATAGATGTCAACAAGGCTTTGAAAACAAAGAACAAAATCTTTCAGAGAAGGTGTTAGGAGAACTTTAAGTTTTTCCTCTGCCAAATGCTGGGGGTTTTTTAGTAAGATTCTCTTTGATCTGTAATTGCCAAGAGTAAAAAAATTTCTAAATAATCAAACAGAAGTCCTAAGGATATCACTACGATGGTACTTTCAGAAATAAAATTCTAACTGTATACAACAATATTAGTATTATTCCTATGATGGATAGGCTCATGCATTCTGAAATGTAAGTAAGAAAAATTATTACAACAAAGTAATTTCTTTATTTATAAAGCTATTAAGACTTTTTTCCTACAGTATTTCACAAGGCTACCATGAAGGTTAAGTGAGTATGACAAAAATAATTTCACATAAAACAATTTATTAAAACAAACTACTAACTTACTTGAAGACTTTCCACAACAGGCACAGGTGTCACTGGAGCATGGACTGGACCCATCCCCTCATAAAATGTATATTCTGCTTTGTCTGTGCTAATGATTGTCCAAGAAGCTCCATCATTAATCATTTCTTTATTTGGTTCTTTTGGGCATGGAGTGGCCTTAGAGAGACAGAAAAGTTTAAAATCTGATCTGTAGACATGTTTCTCAAGACACAGACCTAAAAACCAACTCAGTCAGTAATAATGCCTATTATTTCAAACATGTTTGCTTATGTTTTCCCCTAAAAATTACCTAGAGAAACCCTCTTCACATTTCAGAAAAACTGCTAGAAAACTAGTATTTGTGAGAACACCATAACTCTCACCTAGAACATTGTCACCTCGCCAAGTGTTTTGAGTTTTATTTTAGTTCAACTTTCAAAGTTTTAATGTCATTCAATAGGCATTAACAAAAAAAAAACACCAAAAAAAAACCCTATAGCAACTAGAAGTAGCTGCTTTAAAATAGATCTTTTATTCAGGTAAAATATCTAAAATAGCTACAGACTGAAGCAGAATACTTTTCATTAGTTATGGTTTTTATCTGCTCAAGATTTTTTTTTTTTAAGAGTTCTTTACCCTCCACAAAATGATGGAAAACACAAGTTTGTATTTCAGTGTTTGTAAAAAGACATAGGAGAGAAGCTGAAATGACAAGCCTTACAAATTAGAACAATGGAATCACAGAATGGCTTGCATTGGAAGGGATCTCAAAGGTCATCTAGTGTCTCCCTCTAAAGACTACTAAATTAGTATAGATAGATAGATAGACAGATATAAATACACAGACAAATATTTTTTATGGCAACAGAAGCCCCTCTGAACAATTTCACCATCTAGCAACCCATAAGAAAATTGTGTATAGGTTAAACACAGAAAAAAATGGGACAAAAAATTCTAATAACTAGATTCTCTTTCCCTCCATTAAGCTTTAAAGATAGATTGGTATGTAACCATAACCTTTCGCTCTTCAAAGTGGCAGATAAACTTCAATTAGCATGAATTGTCCATATTAGATGTTAAAAAACAAAGCTGCATTTTCATGTGGACTCTTCATTCTGGTATAATCATGTAAAAAGCACTGAAAACAGCTGGCAAGGGAAGTGTGTGACACGGATAGTAACTACAGATCTTTCCAAACTCAAGATGCCCAAATGAAACTTGCATTAGAAACAAATGCAGCTTCTGAATTACTAGCCCAATTTCAAAAGAGGAGCCGTTCTATAGGAACTGCTGCATACTATTTTGAAGCATGACACCTGTCCTACAGGCTGACTGCAATTCTTATTGGCATGGAATGATATACTTTGAGTCATGACAAATAAAACCATGGATATGAAAAAAAGGAACTACCCTGTAAAAGATCATTAACTGATTTTTTTTCACATTTGTTCACATTTCCTAAGTCCATGATGTGAAAAGCAAATGCCACAGAATTTGTTCTGAAAATCCTGGTACATCAAGAATCATTTCACTAATACATTACTCTGTCTTTTACAGAAATCTTTAAAAGGTTTCAATTCTTCTTCTAGAGAAGCATTCTTCCTTGTCACTTCCAAATAGGGCTCCAGGGCCATTTCTCACCCTTACTTTTCTTTCCTTTTTTAACTAAATTTTCTCAACAGGTGGCACTGCAAGAGAAGATTAAAATGCCTTCACATCGTGCTTAGTACTCATGTACTGTCTGGTTTCAACTGGAGACAGAAGTTACAACCTGGGATTCTAGGGTTGCCACTGACAGTTTTCTGAAACCACCACCTTGACGTGCAGTGGCAGCTGTGAGTGACAACACCATGTTGGACACCATCAGAAAAAAGTGCTGAGAACAAGCTATCTGGTATTGTTTTGCCAGTGTAAATCCCTTGTTTACCTAATTTCATAATACTGGGTGCAGCTGTCTCCCTATCTAAAAAAGTTGTGGAGAAAAAACAAGAGAAGGGACAGAAAGGGGAACTAAAATCACCAAGGAGTGCTGAACTTACGAGAAGAAATGGAGAAGACTGTGCTTTTCCAGTTAGGAGAGAAGAAATTAAGATTTTGATGGCTAAGTGAATGCAGAACTGTTGCCTGCTAAATACTGCAAAACTGGAAGTAGGAATCACAGAAATTATTACATCATTCAAAACAAATACAGCAAACGTTTACTACACAGGGAACAGGAAACCTCTTGAATTTGCTGCCACAGATTACTGAGAAAAGGAACGTCTGCACGTTCTAAGGTAATCAAACCAGTGTACACATCTACAAAATGACGCTAAAAGACAAAAGTCAGGAAGGAATGCAGCCTCTAACAACAGCTGGTGTAAGAAGCGTGGATGCTGGCAGAGTACAACCACACTGGACTGAGAAACACAACCAGATCCACCTGCTTCCTGTAAGCACCAACTCCTGCTGCTGCTGGTAGATTAGACACAGACATGGACTGCTCTGATCCAGCAAGGCAGGATTTATATCCTCTCTCCATGCTCCAGAACACATGCATATCTTGAAAGAGAGATCTGGCTGGTGCTTCAGCAATTGAATTTCAAGGTTCGTGCTGACCTGCAGACTTTTTACAGCCTCTTTGCTTTAAGCCTCTATGGTCTCTGTATAGGGCTATTTCCATTCACCCAAGAGAGACTTGTCATCCTAAAGTTTCAGGATTTTGGGGGGTTGTTTTTATTGTTGTGCTGGTGATTTTGGGGTTTTTTGGGTTGGATTTTTTTTGGGTTTCTTTTTTTTTTTTTTCAACAGTGACCACAGTTTGTCTAGATTCCTACTACAGGAACAGTATACACATGCTGTTTCCCTCATCTTTGTCTTCTGATCCAAAACAAAAAACCTAGATAAAACAAGATTTCTCTCCTGACATTGACAGAAAGAGCTTATCTTCCACTGTGATTTCACCTACCAAAGCATGGTAACAGTCTGATTTGCAAGCTACCAGATTTTATTCAGCCAGTACAAGCAGCAGGTACCTACTCCACAAAGAAAATTCAGAATAAGGAGTGTCCTTTTATCTCACTCCTACCCATGTAGAAAGTTCAGAGCTCTTATCAGACTGGACTGAAACTGAAGAGTGGTAGGACATCCTGACAGTCCCACAGGCAATGCCAGGATGCTGAACTAAGGCAGCTGTTAGAGAAGCAGGAATTGTTTCTTCATTCAGTGCTTCCCATACACTACTTTAAGAATTATTAAATAGCAGGCTGATCCTGAGTTATTGAAATTCACATTTCATAGCTTTCTCTTCTTAATGATAGTCCATTCTCCTTTACAAGAATATATATTGACAGATACATATTTCTGCTTTGTGTTGTGGGTAGAAAAATAGCTCTACTCCCTGCCGAACCACAGGTCATGAATAGGTCCTGAAATAGGAACTAAGCTTCTCTTTCCCTTGTCCCAATTCAGCACAGAACTGAACTGACTCTTTACCAAGCCTTCCTGACCCTTCCCTTAAATTAAGAGACATCTTAAATGTTAGCTTCTAATTTCCTACCTCTACTTTTCTTACCCAAAAAGGTACAGCTGTTCTAAGGAAGTCCTGAATCTTTCCCAAGCATGGCCATCTTCCTGGAGCACAGCATTATCTCTCAATATCCTTTGTTATTTGAGCTGCTCCCAAAACATTTAAGGAAAATTGCAATACTTAGGTAGTCCTGAACTTGGTCAAAGTCTTCAGAGTCACAGAATATTCTGAGTTGAAAGTGACCCACAAGGGTCACCAAGCCTAACTCAAGTAAAGAGTGAGCATGTTCAGAGATTGAAGCCACCATCTTGTTGTTTTTAGCACCCTGCTCTGACCAGCTGAGCCAATCTCAGGGTCCTTGTTGGTCTGGTAGAAATTACCATATGAAAGTGCTACAAGCATTCTAATGTAAAAGAGACTAAAACCCAATATTTTTCTCCACCTGCTGGAGAAAAAAGTATTTCTGAGACACTTATACTCTTTACAGACAAACCAAATTTCTGTGGCTTTAAGTTACTGTGGGCAACTGCCACAGCTGTCTATGTTTACACTCTTAGCCAAGAGCAACACACAGCACCTCTGCAGAGTTCATAATGAAACAAGACTATTATCAAGTGTATCATTTCCTATTTGCTGTAACCTCGAAAGGGACACGCAAGTAAGTGGTGCAGCTCCACTGGCATATGCCAACATCTTAAGACACAGTATCATGATGACATGCACAAGTTTCTATTGTGCTTCCATTGGAGAAACCAGAATTCATTTTCCAGACAGACATGGAAGAAGATTATGAGGAAAGAAAAACAGATTTGGAAAGGCAGAATACCAATTTTTTGCTTTCCATCCTTTCTTTTAAAAACAAAGCATCAGACTCACATTCAAAACCTACTGCAAAAATGGCATGCATACATATTTTGGGAGTATTTGGGAAAACTTTGCACCTACGCTTCTCATCTACTGAAATAGTTTTAAACAACTTACTTGAAATTGGATTATTCTCTCCTGGGAAAGGCACAAATACATTCTCTCAGTGTCTTTAAGGTAAAATGCACATTTATGGAGCTGTGATACTGGATCATCTGCATCCAGTAATGCCGTTTGTTTATCTACTTTTCGAATTATCTGTAAACAAAAATTGTACATATATATTTAGAACAATTTCTACACTTTATTACACATATACAGTCAGTAAAGGAAGTGAAAAGTAATTTTTTATAACATTTCCATGCCTCTCATTTTGATATTAACATAAGTTTCATAATTCTTAATAGTTTTGAAACAAGAACACAACATTGAAGCCACACTCAGCACTACTTCAATGTGCTGCATGCATATATAATTTATCTGGTTTTGCTGAAGGAATGGGGAAAAAAATTGAAGCTCCAGCAAAATCTACTTTTATTTCATTTGCTGGTGTAGAAGAACTCTTATTAATTATATTTTTATCTTAAATTATTATTAATTACTATTCTTAGTAATTAATATGCTTCTACAGAAGCTTTCACCACTGATAGGATCAACAACATTCTCTAGCAAATTGATTGCTGAAGGAGAATAATTAAAATAACGATTAAATAAAGGTATTGAGATGTCCTTAAGTACAGTTTTGGAAAAAACAATTGTAACATCAGTAGTTGGTCATTAAATATTACTTAAAGACAGCTGCAAAGAATAATTGTTCCTTATATTTGGCAGTTCAGTGAAAAAATATCTGGTGACTTAATTCAGATGTTTTACCAATTTATTTCTAAAAATCAAAAGCTATTCCCTAAGAGAGTGAAAATCTATAGCTCATAATTTAACTCAACTCCTAGAAAGAAGTTTAATGCTTTATCCAACACTACTAGATGCAACAGTCAAAGTGCCTGAATATTTCTAAGCTGACAGTCAGAAACCCAACTGTCCTCTGCAGTATCTAATTATAATAAAGACTATTATTAGCAATATAAATTTGAAGGTTAACTTTTTTCTTCTAAATTCTTTGCATTTGCTAATAAAATATCTGCAAGTTATCTTTTAATAGCATCATCTTCCATCAGTCCTGTAAGAAAGTACGACAAATGTTCCTCAGGGCAAAGAAAGCAGGAACCTTTAGCCTAATTTGTTTTAATCTGTTGCTACTCACAAATAAGGTTTGTGGAATAATAAATGATGGCATCTTCTTTCAGCAATAAAAAGTATTAACATGAGGCCCATAAAAAAAGTGACATCCTCTTACTGAATTTCCTGTGCTTGAACCATATCTGTAGAGTAACCAGTGTAACTGATTTTACTGTCAAACAATTTTTATTTTGTACTATTTACGCTGAGCAGACTATTATATTTTTATTTTAGCTCACTTTGGTATGGGGAGAGAATTTCATATTACAGTCTGAGCAAAATTAGTCTGGAAAGGGGAACAAAAGCCTGACTGCAGGAAGCCTGTTTGTATATTGGTGCATTCTAAAGATTGCTTCTACCTAAACTGGAATTAGCAAAGCCTTGTATGAAACTCGTAATGGGCTGAAAAACCACAATTTCACAGATCCCATATGAAGCACTATTGATTATTAATCATATAAAATTCCACTTAGGCTGGCATTAAGTGCATAAAACGGGCAAAAAAAATCTATAATTATACTTAACTTCATTTACAAAACCCAGTACAGTGCATCCAGAAGTAATTTTTTTTTTGTTCACAAACTTTAACTGGTTATTCCAAAGGCAATTCCCATGTTTCAGATTTAAAACAGATAGTATTAATAAATATGAAAAAATGGTTTTAGATTCAAATCAGTCGAGCATTTTTAAAGCTGTGCTGGAACTCAACACATGGAAGAGTCCTACTGGCTGAAAATATTTTACTCATCTATTCAATAACAATATTTGAAGCATTTTGGAACAGAGAAATTTACAACACTGTTTTGAAAATAGACAGATTAACCTATTTTGGCAGGCTTAAATTCTGAAAAATTCCCAATCTTATTTTACAAGTTGTTGTTTGTTTACAGAAATAATCTGCAGATACAAAAATACGCTTTAATTAAAATAAATGCCATTTGTAACATAAAACATATATTACCCAAAGGCAACACACAAGGCCAAAAACTGTAAACACCGCAAACCCAACTATGGAATTACATTAAGTTGCCATCTATAAATTAATTACAGCATTGGAGAAATGAAACTGTACCAGTCTCGGGAGTGCCATGCCAGTAACTGAGCATACAAGTTTGACAGTCTGCCCATAATGAATGTAGCCATCTCTCACTGTGAATTCTTCTCCTTCTGATTCATCATCATCCACTGCATGAAACAGGAATTTTCAGAATTACTTGTTTTAATCACCTTTTTTCTTGATACAAGAAACATTTAACATCACACTATTACATTAAATATACACTCAGTAACAAAACAAGTCTGCATATGGGCAATTAATATGTTTTTTTGTGAGCATGCAGGAAAAAGTGAAAAAAACACACAGATTTGCTTTTACTTACAGAGGTGAATGTAAAACGCTCCCCACTGTTGTGAACTGGCATGGAAATTACCACCTTCTACGTGCAAATATCTGGTGCTAACTGTTTGGGATCGAAGTCTATTAAATAGTGCCACTTTTGTCCCTGATGCAATACATACTGCAAGGAACACATACAGACTTGAGATTATAAAATTACTTCATTATTATATACAAAAGTATCAAAAAGTCACAACATAAAATAAACTTGAAATCAAGACATAATTATCAAATATTGATTAATTTAGAAAATATTTATATTTGTGACAGACCAAAAATAGTCAAAATTATGAGTTCAATAACATACATAGTGGCTGCTCTCCAAAGGCATGCTAGCTCACAGAATTTTGCCACTTAGCCAAATGGGCCAGTGCTTGCCAGCTGTAAACTCCTTCTGTTCATAGTTCTCCAGCAACTGATTATTTAAGCAGAAGCTTTAGCTTGCCCTTTTCAAATACTTAAGACAACTTTCAGCAATCATTTGAAGAATATTTGAAATATAAAGACAAGATATTCTTACAAATCACAAGCAATTGAAAGGAAGACAGATGTAACTATGTCAGATTATAACCATGCAACTTGTCATGTTCCCAGATCTGGACTTACTTATCATTCAAAACAGAGAAATGTAAAGTTTGCTCCTCTAAAAAAAAACCAGCACCTAAAATTTTGCCATCAGAACGGGCACGTTGTTCTACTTGGTTCATATTTACTATTGAAGAATGCTTGGTTCATATTCACTGTCCATCAAAACTATCTGTCTGAATACAAATTCAACAGTGCATACTCTGAGCCCACGGGCGTGAACTGCACAGCAACAGATTGCCTTTAGTCATGTGCCAAGCTAGCGGCCCCGAGATCCACATTCCATAGGTGAATGGGTTCCAGCCCAACACAGATGGAAGAGCCTTTTAAAGCACTAGTGAAGAGAGAGAGAAAAACAAACAAAAAAAAAAAGGCTATCTCTTGAGGTGCTCCAGTGGTATGCAGGCAAAAAACGTTGGAGGAAAAGCAAAAACGTTCCCAACTATATCAGAGCACCAGAGATATTGTTAGTGGAAAAACACAATAAGCAAATAAATCTGGGTGAAATATCACCATACAGATTTCTTAAACGATGACTTAAAAGGAACCTTGCAAAACAAAAATAAGAACAACATGAAAATGGCATGAGACAATAAGAAGGTGGCTGTGATGTGATGAAATGCAGTTTGGATAACATGATGCTACTCATTTATAACAATCTCAAAGCAATCTTTTTGATACTGATCAAACCATTCTAAGCACCAGATCATGGCAGTTAGAGATCCAAAAGCTTAAAAAGCTGAGGTAGAACACTCTTTATACACTTGCCTACATCAATTCATTGCTCAGAATACATGGGGGTTTGGGTGGGCCTTTTGTATTTACTAAATAATTAACCATGACTGCATAAAACTCAACAGGGTAACATATCTATGTTGAAGTATCTTAAAATACAGTGATGTGTACAGTTCTCAAATACAGCAAAAAAACAGAAGTTGAAAATTTCATTGTATTTCCCTTGTAATAAGACCTTAGGATATATAACAAAAAATTAGTATGAAACAAAATAATTGCTAAATAAAGAAAAAACAGTGAAATACTTACAGTCTGCATTTTTCAGTGACTGTTTCTTTTTAGAAGGTTTGGAGATGACTTTGATCCGTTTACTGAGGAACACACCGATGTCATCACTATTGCCATAGAACATTTTTACCGATAACATGAAGTGCTTTCTCTTGTCTGAGTCTGATATGTATAATGTTTTGGCAGTGCAATAATTCTGTAGGTGAAAACATACTGTGATTTATTCTTTGAAGTCAACCCAGATCAAGAAACTATGCACATTTAATTATGAATAAAACAGGAAAATTGATGCAATAGCTCCTAAAACAGATGAGAACCTGTTTTTTCCCCTCTCTTCCGTATGCATTTCATTTATGACCACTGTTTAGCTTTGTGAAGTGCTGCACACAACCTCATTACTCTGTGATCATTCTAAAGACCTTTGCCAGGACTAGAAGACATGATTGGAGGCTATAACAGTGTCAAAGCCACCTGTGAGGGGTCAAGAGCACTGCTGAAAATTACATTTGATTAGGGCTGTACAGACCCTACACTGGGCATGCACAAGGGACCACCTGTGCAGAAAATGTGTTGAGCTAAACTTTTCTTGAAAAGATGGGAAATGACTGGGTTTCGAATCACAAGGAAGTTACTTCTGGGTAAGTGTTTATGTGACAACAGAATAAAAAAAAAAAATCTCATAAAGAACTTCAATTATTCTTTTCCTGTTTAGAATATATGAAGCATTTCTGGTAGACTGTACTGGAAATACAAGGTAACTATAAAATACTGCTTAATAAAACAACCAGGTAAAATTAACACTTTTGCTGCTAGTTCTATTCCAACTGTTTAAGTCATCACAAATACCTTTAAAAAAATCTTGCAAATTGTAAGCAATTTATACCACTGTAAAAATAATCTATTAACTTCTTAAGATGCTACTTCAATTGTATTTTTATGCAAAGGGACTTAAAGACTACTTCTAGCAGCAGATGTTTTGGTATTTTTTTGATAAGATTATCCACTCATGCAAGCCACAGAGCGAGACAGAGAGTTTGGTCCAGAAACCGTATTTTAGTTAGCCACTGATGCCTACCAAATAACCGACCAGTACTGAGTCTGCACCAACAACCTACAAATTAAAGGTTAGTACCTTGCTATGACCCTAGGAGCCAAAACCAACTATTCAATTGTCCTAAATATTTTGAGGGATTTTTTTTTCAAACCATTATGTAACACCTAGAGTGTAAGAAAAGGATCCAAAAACAAGAAAGGGCATTCCTTGAAATATGTACCATGTAGCTATAATATCCTTTGCAGTTAGTTATCTTAGTGGTTTATTACAGTTTTTCTACCTTTCCTTCCAAGTTCAGCTGCTGCATTTCTTGGTCACTGTTTCCTATCCCAATAAAGGCGCAAGGTTGTGACTCCTGCTCAGTGCAACCATCCCGCTCCATTTGCTCTTTTTTTTTCTTCCATCCACTGCCCATGAGATACACACATGGAGGAGGACAAAAGAATCTGAAAATGAAGAACACATGATGGAATTACACATAGTTTTCCAGATAAACAAACTGATGTGTACCCAATGCTTTCACATTCACACTTTGCACTTGAGTTTATACAGGCATGCCCTTCATTTGTCTTGAAGATTTTCTAAAATGAAAATTAAAACAAAACAAAAAAAAAAAGAGGAAAGAAAATCAGCAGTAGATGCACTTTCACTGAGAATCTTCCAAGATCAACACATCAGATAACAGTCTGCATCTCTATAAAACATCTTACAGATTCTGAAAGAAAGGAAAAAAGGCCTCAAAAGTTGTAGTCATTGCAGGTGCTTAACATGATGGGGCAATTAATACACACAGAACAGTTCCAGCAACTAATTTAATGGACAACTACTAACTACAATTCTTAAATGTTTATAGAGTTTTGTCATAAGTAAGGACGGAGTTGATTCTGTCCACACATATATCTCTCCCCAGCTTTTAAGTGGAATAGAAAATTTTACATCTTCATCAATATGTGTAAAAAATAAGGCCTAGTTTTCAGCAGCACTGTCATCAGCCCACATGCTACTTATAGCAGTGTGTTCAAAATTAAATTCAGCATTGTAATACAAATTGTTAAAGCCCAAATCCTGAAAAGTTTTGGTTTTAGTTAGCAAACAAGCTGCTGTGTTTCTATCATCATTTCACTACGGTCAAAGATAAAGTGGAATGAGCACATCCAGTTTTGAGGTAGCTAAGAAGGCATGTAAGGGAGTGGAACATGAAAAAGTTTCTAATTATTTTATTTACTTCAATTTGGAGAGTAATGTTATAACTTGGCATTTCTGCAACCCAACAATGACTCCTACATTACAGGTGAGGGTTTTCTGGCTTTGTCTTTTTTATTTATTTTTTTTAACTTGGCTTTGGACAACTGAATTCCAGGCAGGGGGAGCAGGCTTTGTGCTGGGGGAGCAGCCAGTTGTGCTTCCTGCAGGCTGCTTCAGTGGTGGCAGGAGTTGTCAGGGCAGGGGAGTGAACTGAACTGTGGGCTCAGTCATGGAAAATATCAGAGGACAAAATTATTCTGTTTCTGAAGTGTTTGTGGGAGTCCTGGGCAAGAGAGGTCAGTGCCAGGTAAACAGTTGGACATGATGATCTGAAAGGCCCTTTTCATCCTAAATGATTCTTATTTCAATTAAACACCATTAACAGCAGCTTTAGTATGAAGATCCAGTGTAAAACTTCTATTTATCTCACCTATTCAGCATTATTGTTTTTCAGCATGATCACATTTATTTTAGAGATATAAATTGTTTCTCTAAGTTACAGAATTCTTAATAGATGAAACCAAAGTGTTGTTAATAATATCATAATTAAATACACATATATTAAGAATACATATAAATAACTGCAAGTAGTTGTAGTATTTTTGGTTAATGGACACAAATAATGTATATTCTCTGTCAGAGAAACAAATCACCAAATTTTATGTCTTACAGCTATTTAAAATGTCTAAGTAGTTATGAAAATGAACAAAAATTTACTGCCTGCAGGCAAAAAACTCCCCAAACTTTCTTTCTTGACTATAAATCTGCAGTCAAAATTTTTTACTTACATTCGTTCTATTTACAACACAGCAAAGCAGGTATTGTACCAATATGTATACAGCTGAAATATCTATGAACCTCTTTGAAAAGTATCATGTCATCAGCTGTAAGTTATTCCTGATGAAGAAGTTATATACAGATTAAAAATTAAGTGTCAACCTTTAATAAAGAACAATGCTTAAAAAAACCCCTGACCAGACAAAATCAAAATAAAAAAATCCAACAAATCCCTTCTATTCCAAATAATATTACACCACAAAACACATGACACATTAACCTTTCCTTATGTACTCCTTCGTATTCATCTTATGGGTTAGAACACAAGAAAAAAAAATTGTTACTTTTTTTCATACCCTTTCAGCTTTATTCTAAACCAAGTCCTTTGAATAACTACAGCCACTAGATGGCAATGAAGACCTGTAAGAAACAAGGTGTAACCCACTGATGAAGAGAAAACAAACTACAACAATTAAAGCACGCTTAAAATTAGAATGTAAAGAAAAACTTTCGAAAACTTACCGAACAAAGAAAAGAAAACTTTTAAAGCTGATAAAATTTTAAGCTTGGTTAAAACTACAAACATGAAGAAAGAGTCTGGACACTCACAATTTGAATGGGCTTTCTTTCTTAAGTATCTACCTCTTTCTCAGCCTTCAGGCATAGACAGCTACAGTCTTGTGTCTTTTTAACTTCATATTTACAGTTTCGCAAACTCATGTACAGAAGCAATTAGCTACGAATATTCTACCCAATACAGAAAAAGTGAATCAGGTTTGAACTTTGGAAACACAGTACTAAATCAGATAAACATCAAAGGAGAGAACAAGATTCCTTCAGTCAATTCAAGCCAATCAATACAGAGAAAATATGGTACTTCAAGGAGAGAAGCTACTGTAAGTGAACTCGCCAGGAAGCAAGGGCTTAGAGGGAAATAAGATCCGCTTGTGTCATTTCTACTCAGTTCTGATGCACTCAGTGTTCTCCCTCAAACCACAGGCTTCTGCCACAAAGGTTTGCTTTTTGAAATCATCCAAGTCCTCCCTGTGTTCATCTTATAGAAGTCTTTGCCGTCTGGAGAATTCAGGTGCTTCTACTAGCTAGTTATTTTATATCCAGAGTGACTTTAGAAGGGAAGTTACTACTTTGTATTTGTTGGTCAATTCCAAATGTTTGCCAATTACCCACATTGTTCTGAGACTGAAACTGATCAGCTGTCTTTCTTCATAGGAGATCAAAGAACTAACAACATCCACTAAAGAACTCAATGTGACAACAAAGAAATGAAAAATTAGATACTACAGTGCTAAGGACAAAGCAGTGGAGCCACAGGTAGGCCCTGGAAAAAGCTATCCTCTGAAAAATCGAATTTTATCCAGAGGACAGGCACACTCGGTTCAGCGAAAGTACTTGATCAGAAATTATAGGAGCTCCTTCACTAACAGCTGTAAAACAAGATACACCTACAGCGTTGTCATGCTAATCAGCAGTGATCATGTTTAACTCTGAACAACACAATCAAAATACCAATCTGGCTTGCAGTCTTTCGATGAAGTATGCCTTGGAATCCAAAACACTTCAGTCCTTTAAACTGCTCAATGTTCACACTGTTCAGACTTTGAAGAAAGAAGTCACAGTGAATGGTAAATATGGAAAACAATACAAGAAGTGTAAGCCAAATACCCACACTCATCAGCACTAAACAGCACCTGAATCTCTATCAGCTGAATGCTTTTGAAAGGTGACAGTCATCCAACAGGAAACATCAGGCACAAAGTCTTAAATTCAACTAAAGCCCAACCTGGCTTCTTTGTTAAGCTAAAAACCATTAACTTTGTGAAGTGTGAGGCTCTAAGAAGGGCCGACTCAAAAAAGTAAACTCTTTTCATTCCTGTTACTTAAAAGTATCGAAGACTCTCAAATTAACCTAGAAATTCTACATCCCCGCACCTGGAATAGTGTTATTGTGCTATTTAAACCAGGCCACACTACGTGAGATCTGCACCACCTACAACAAGTTTTTAACAGAGTATTTCACCATCTAGTAACCCTCATCAAAACACTGAAAGATAGTTATTGTGCTAACCTTTTAATTATGATGTGCAAAGTTTGCTAATGGCAAGTATGTTCCATGACCTCGAAACAAGTAAGACTTAAATAAAGACTGGAACAAGAGGTGGAAGTTTGTCTAGGTTTTTTTTAAGTTCTGTATTTACTTGAAAGAGATGTCAAATTTAAGAAATAATTCCTTTTGTAACTTTAATTCCTCAAAAGTGACGCAAGTTAAGCTTTTAAGGTCCAAAAATTAACCAGATGATATCTATGTCATAATGAAATCCCACAGGAAACAGGAAATTTGTCTATAAAAATGGGTATGAAATACATTTCTTTCTATAAAGATGTATGCAAACCAAGTCACTTCAGAAATGGTAGTGAATGTAAAAATGATGAAAACTTGACTGTTCAATTGCATAAAGCAGCATTAAAACTTTATTAATTTTACTTATTCCAGAAATAAAAAGAAACAAAGACCACAGTTTGCTATAAGTATAGCAGAAGTAATTTAAAAACTCAAGGAAAAATGAGAAAAAGAAAACAAGAAAAAGGAATATAATAATTCATCATTCAGTTTTACTAAGTACCTTAGGGCATACATGGATCCAAGGATTTAATAACTAGCACTTATTTTTATGCTGATAACAACAGGACATCATTACTGATGCTGACAGTCTGCAAACTAGCAGAAAAGTTTTAGAGACAGTCTACATGGTATGTTAAAGCTTAAGAAAAACTCAAATATTTAAACTGAAAAAACGAAGCCCTTAGTATGTATAGGACAAGAGGGAACAAGGCTGAAATTGATGCACAGAAGTTCCACTTGAACACGAGGAAGAACTTTTTACTGTGCAGGTGACTGACCACACATGGAGCAGGTTGACCAGAGAGGCTGTGGAGTCTCCCTCACTGGAGACATTCAAGAACCATCTGGAAGCAATCCCATGCCATGTGCTCTAGGTTAGACCAGATGTACCCCTGTGCTCCCTTCCAACCTGACTGATTTGGTGACTGATTCCACACTTTCATTTCATACCTATACCACAACAGCAATCATTTCAGCACCATACTATTTGATAACCAACTATTTTCATTCCTGATCTTTTCCTGAAGTTTTCTACTGCTTCCATTTTTGACATGCTTCCATTCTTAAATAGATGAATCTAAGATAATTTGCATGAACAAATATAGCTGTGCTGAGACATGAACTGCACCTCAAAAAGTGTGGTAAAATAATACCTAATTCCTGTTAGCAATTGTTTCAAGCAGTTTACCAAACATTATCACTGCTCAGGTAAGGTATGTGCCATGGTAAAGCACCAGGTGAAGTATACACATACATGCAAGTCAAGAGGATTTTACGGCAGTACTATGAAATGCACACAGGACCGTCCAGAAACCATTACCAAATAACAATTTGCAGCTTTGCCCTGGATTCCTGAGAGTACTTCTCTAAGCTCTCCAAACAGTAATGGAACTTTTAATAATCAAAATTACATACTTTATCTTTTATATTCTTCTTTCTTTTGATGCAATTTGTCCCCCAGAATTACGATACACTGGACAGTTTTGCAAAACGCTCTGGCCTCAGGAGTACCAAGTTATAGATACACTGTTTAGAAAGTCACTTTCTTATCTGCAGGCACACCCCTTATTTTTGGGGAGTAATTTACACTTTACTCATCTGCAGTGATGCAACTCTTGAATGACAATACCACCCGACAAGGTAACAATCACGTTCCTATAGTGTCATGATAAATCTTTTTGGGGAGTTTGCCACAAAGGGTTACAGTTATCCTTTACTGCTAGAACAGCCTGACATTGCAATCCTTTTGCATTTAAACACCGTAGAAAGCAAGGGGTCTGTACAGTTGCACAGTAAATACACTTGTCTGCTTTTGTGCCCTTACTCCTTCACTAACTTCCCACTTGATTCACATCAACAATTTCAGAAATATCTAAAAAGCACTTTGATTAAACAATTCCATGGAAATGCAGAACCTGGATACTACCCAAAAGAAAGGACCTGAAAAAGACAACTACTCAGGCACAGAATACTGAAAAAAAATTTCAAAATATAGTCTGTATCTCTGATTCACATACATCAGAAAGTGTGACTGAGACAAGTAACAATCAACTGAGAAATCTGCAGGTTTAATTGTAACATTTGTGTTTTCTAACAGTCTTATACATAAATGAAAACTCTAATCTCAAAGCTATAAAAACATAATGATGCAACAGGACTTATATAAAAATGCTAAAAGACAGGTTAAAATTTCAAAGCCATTGACGTGTTGAGTATGTGATCTTTTTGTGGCGAACAAATATTAATAACACAAAAAATAAGCAAATACAGCACTATTCTAATGAAATGTCAGGTAGAAGAGCATTGCTTACAACTGAGGAATGCTATGTTACATCATAAGAGGTCTAGAAACCTGCATATGAAGGAGCATCATATTTGCATCTACTAGTCATGCAAAAAAAAAAAATCACACAGAGAAGACTGCAAGAGAAGACTGCAGGAAAAGCACCTTTGCCTGAAAAGCATTCATTCTCATATATTCCTGCAGATTCTGTCCCTTAGAAAAGCACCTATAATTGTAACATGGACTGTATTGATTTTCACAAGGCAATGTTTATCATAAATACAGTCATGATTGACCTATCATTCTTTTTAAACTTATTACAGATGCGATTCAGAAACTTATCTTACTTGAAGCTAGCAATTTCCATTTCATATTAATGTGAAATTATTCAGGAAAAAACTCCTGTACAAGTATTAACTGTTGACCACCTCATTTACTCCAAGATTAAAATGGAAAGTTTAAAATGAGAACAATTTTAGGCAATGGAAGAAAAGCTTTGCCCATAGTTAGAGAACCTCTTGATATAAAAGGTATCACTCCACTGGATGCTATAGGTTTGCAGCACTTGTTACATAATTAAATGATTTAGGATGAAGCATTTTATGTTTCTTCAGACTACAGTGCAACCTGAGGAATTCTGCAAAGCACTGTGCACCCAACTGCAACCTGTAGTTCCCTTAGCTCCCAGCTGTAGACAGACTTCAGGACAGCATAAAAAGTTACCTTTTTTCATTTCCGTACGATTTCTGCGCAACTTTCGCATGGAGTATTAGCACTGTTTGGTCACCTCGCTCCTTCAGGTAATTTCGCATTGCTTCCCTAAAAATCAAAACACAATATAAGCTTCCAAAGTTCTTTTGGTTTTGTTTACAACAAAACAGAGACAGCTTTAGGGAAAAAAAAACCCAGGACCTGAAATTCCAAAAAGGCCATCATTAACAGGGTCAAGATGTATTTGCTCACTGTTTAAGACAATTATACAGGAAAAAGAAGTAACTATCCTGCACAAAACTAGCAATGTGGGCTCTATGATGATTTACAATTACTACATTTTCTAGGAAAAAAAAAATCTTGCGATGTAAAATCTATCAATGCAAATAATTACACCACGTTTAAAGTCCTATTTCATTAAGCACCATGCCACAAATTAGAATACATTTTATTAGTTAAATATTTTCTTCATGACCAATTTAGTATCTCATGAGAATGACAAATTGTCTAAGTTTTTAACCAAATCAGTGCAATGTTTATATACAAGTTTTCTATTGGTTTTGAAGATATCAAGAAAAAATTAAATTCTGCAGCATACTGTTTCACCTAGTTTTCTAGAGGAAAGATCTACTTCTTGGCATACAATCAGGTAAAAAAAAATTAACTTTTAAAAAATGTTTTATTGTTCATCATCACTGTAATTACAGATGTTATATAAATGCTGTAATTACCTCAAACACACCAACAACACTTCCTTGAGAGAAGCGAGAGAACAATAAGTCAGTCACTCTTCTGTATAATAATCTAACTGTTCATTAAGCAGCATGCCAAATTCAACACCCTAGGGATCAGCTGTGCCGGAGTGCTGGCAGGAACACCAGTTCCTGAAGGAGCTTTTGTGGGTTGAATGCCCACCAATGCACTCATCTTCAAAGTCATCTACCAGAGAAATAAATTACAAATTTATCAGGAATTTATATGAAAATATAAAACCCTATGTAAGAAGGATTTTTCGTTTCGTTGTTTGGATTTTTGTCTTTTTTTTTTGTGAACTGCGCCAACTATTGAATTCCCTTAGGACTGATCTAGAAAACCAAAAATTTCTAGTGAAAAAGTTATGGAAGATAGAAAGCAGTATTTTATTGACTAAATCTTTTCCAAAAGTTTCATAAAGAAAAGCAAGTAGATTGAGCCAGTGGTGGGTTCGACAACGACAGCTCAGCTTTGCTAATGATGTTTTGCAAATTCTTGCGTTTGTCATGCCTGCATAAAACATGATTAATGTCTAGTGATTAGTGCGCCGATTTTCTGCGTAAATAGCTGGATATAAGAACAGAGAATAAACCAGAATTGCTGTTTTAAATTTGGACTAACTTAATCGATTTACATTTGACATTGGTAAAACTGATGTTTATCCATGAAAGTACAGCTGGAAGAACTGTTTCAAAGCCCACAGACTTACTCATTTACAGTCATTTTTAAAGAATATATGTTAAACCCCAAAACATAATTCATTGTGAAATTATTATTATACATTTCATTATGACATATATTAGCTGCATTTAAGTTGTTTAAAACCTTTTTATCTGGCAGTTCGAAATACTCCTTTAAGAGTACTATCATACTAAATTAAGAACATCTGTCATATTACAAACTTTTGACTTGATTACTATTAAAAAACTACTCAAACCCAGCAACACACACAGAAAAGTGCTCGGTGCTATCTAATCTTTATTTAGCATCGTATGAGAAAAGAAATTTGTGTTTTCTGCTGGTCTGTTTCTACAGTGGATTTGTACAATCCAAGCTCCTGTGAGAACAAGCGATGTTCCCCTCCAAACCCTCCCACTGATAGCTTACATGGCATTTTTCATTATTCAGTTCTAAAACTCTTCAAGAAGGTAGTATTATTATAGTTTACATCTGTTAGTATGAACAGAGTAGTTTTGTTCTGCTGAAGCTTGCATGATCATGAAGAGATTATTAGTCAAATGAGACAGCCTGTAAACAAAAAACCCACAGCAATTTTCCAATAATTGCACTAAATACTTTTAAGGGTTTACAGATACATTTTCAGCATTATATAAACAAATCAATCTTAAAAATCTGGGTGACAGTTGTTCCATTTCAGCAGTTTATTCTTCAGAGGAAAGTTAGGTTGCTTGTTTCCAACCTCTAATTATCACAGGAACGGTTTTCAAACTGCTGCTTTGAAGGATGGCTGGCACTTCTCAGATACCCACCCTGTATTCAGGAAAGAGCAACAAGCATACCTAGCAGCTAAAATCCTGCACATGAAATTTAGAGTAACTATTGTAAACAGAAAACTTAGTTAAAAGCTTTCACTGCATAGTTATTTCTTTTTTTGTTGCTCTTTTTAAAGCATAGAAGACAAATCCTATTTTTGTTAATTTTTTTTTTAAATGAAGGAGGATAAATTCTATAAGTAACTTCAGGATTATAGTATAGGCGTTATTACTCAAGATGGAAAGCAGCACATTACTTAAGACAGAGTATCTTCAAATATCCCTGAAGACTGGCAGGGCAACAAGAAACCACTATGCTTGTTCAAATACTTGTAAGTCAGTACATATCAATTTTGCGTTGAAATGAAGTTTAATGATGACAAGCTAACCTAAAACTTATCCAGAAATGCAGTGAGACACATATTCACAACATAAAATGTGAATGTTCCCCCCATCACGTGGTAACATAAGGTATCACTTAATTCAAAACAGAGGCTTATCAGAGTGACAAGGGGCTTCCCCTATCACCACACAAAACTATAAAAAACATCCTTTTTTGCTTTCAAGCAAACAGTGGATTTTAAAGCCAGGAGCTAATTATAATCAGCACAGTTTGTGGCACAGAATAATAAATATTTGCATAAACTGTGTTAAAGTAGTTTGAAAACAGAAGGTGAGTACTTAACAGTTTCTGGTGTAAACATATCCCAGGCAGGCCAGGAGCAAATCAAGCACAGTACTCCAGTCACTCTGAACACTTCCCAGAATGGATTGACTTGATAGCTCTATTTGATACTCTGATTGTTTGGGGTTCACCAAAAATTGGTTAAGATCACTCCTTCACAGCACCGTGTTCAATTCTGGCAGCAAAAAGTGTTACATGACCTCATTTTTACTCAAGAAACAAATCAGCTCATTCCTGAGGATTTAAAAATAAGCAGATCCACATCCTATTGAATAATGTACAATAACTGATACATGAAGTCAACACCATTTCTAAAAATGCATTTTGAGTTTCATATTAAAAATAAGCTACTCTGTTAAAAATTGTACTTCTGGCTGCTGATTGCATATATAATTGAAAAGCTTTGATATTTAAAATTAAAAAAAATTGTGTGTTAGCAACCCACAAATTTTTAACTTAATTGCTGAGAATGAAAACAGTAACTTCAGAAAATTGTTAAATACCAAGTTTCTTTAATGCTTACCTTGTGAGCCGTTTCGGTTGAGGTCGCTCTCCGAATTTCCTGAAAAAAGAAGTAGTTGCTAATTTAAAACAAATGTGTTTAGTCATAATTTTACAGTAAGATAGTATCCCAATTTCAAAATATTTGAAATGGTATTAGAATTTGATGTCTTTTCTTTGTAATTTCCTAAATAAGATAACTATTAAAGCATTAACTGCCTCCTTGCAACGGCTTTTCCCACAACAGCAGAGGCTTTTCTTTTTTTGAACACTAGGTAACTTTCTTTGTTGAAGTCACATTCACTCTCAGAATCACTTCTGAAAAGTTCATAAATCACAAGAATGTACAGAAGCAGAAGATCTTTGCCATAGAATTGACCAGCAGTGTCATCAACAAGCAGCTACTGTAAACATACAGAAATTAACAGACAGATCTGTATTGACAAATCAGTGAATGTTTTCCACCAGGACAATTTCTAAAAAATCTGTTTTTCCTTCACGACTTCTTACAAAAAGGATGACAACATTTTCATACATGCCAGCACAGAATTACAGGAAAAATCTCTCCTGTGGAATGCAGCCAAGCTTGATCCATAAATAGCCTGCAATACACTCAACGTTTTTTCACCATAAAGTGTTTTGAGACAGCTGTACTTCTTTCAGTGCTTCAACACCGTTCTTGAGAGAAAGAGTATTCTTCACACTAGGCTAAGACTTTCCACAAAAGTCTTTATTTACATAAGACACCAAATTAACACATGGCAGATATATTTTCATTACCAAAACCATCCTCCGATTAAACCAAAATGGTCAGGTAGAAGATCTGAAAAAAGGAAGGCTGCACCCAGCAATGTACATCTGCTAATCCTGGTGAGGAAGTGTAACCACAAGCTAAAATGATGACAAAGACAGAGGAAAAAACCCCCAAGAAACCCACAACACAAAAACAAAACATAACAAAAAGATAGGCTTAGCTTAAGACCTTTTTGCCTAAAAATAAATAGAGACATAAGAGACTGTGCTTTTGCTGCCAGTGTTCATAAACATCTCTACGACTTGCCGAGTTCATTTTATAGGTGGGCATAGCTTTCCCTTTATGCTTCCTGTATAGGGAAAAGAAACCTTTCCTACTATTGTCCCACAAGAGTGTTTGAGACTCCCTAGGACAAGAATTTGATCATTAAGTGATATGACAAGAAATCCCCCTGTTCGTGCAATGGATCTGTCCTGGACCCTACAGCAACTGTGGTGGAATGATTTCATACATTCCAATTTAATTTCTGTAATCTTAGAAATGTACAAATACGTTAACTATTATCATTTATATAGTTGAGCAAAACAGCACTCTCCTGACAAGGCAGTGACAACATTCAGCCAATTTTAAGGTCATTTTTCAGGACTTGAGAAATATGTCTTCTAACATACTGGCAGTCTGCACAGAGGAATTGAATAAATGACGTGAAGCCAAATTTTCTTTTCAGCTTAAACAATGAAACAAAAACTTTATTTTCCAACCAGACATAAATTCCCTTCATGTTTTACTTTGCTGTTGTTAGTATACAGTTCACTTCTCTGGCTTTAATTTTAAATGAAACACTAAAACCAGAATTCTTGCAATATTTGTTTTTATATATTTTAAATTTTGAGGTCTACTGGATACAAACTTAATTTATATTTTTCTCTGTGGTATGCATCACTGCATTAACATTTCTGTAATGAAGAAAATAACCTTCATAGGTAACTAGAAAACTCAAATAGCTTTGCAGTTTTGCAGCAGGAAAGTTGCATCCAAAGCCTTTCTGCTTCTAACACTTAGGTTTGCAGGATCTGCCTAGCTACCTCCTAAGCACGCCCTGTGCCTCTGATTTTCCCTGGGTAACAGTGTGAGCAGGTGTGCATCCCAACTTCCCCTCGCTCTGCGTAGCTGCTGTTCTCCCCTGCAGACCCAGGACCATCTCATTTGACAGGGGGTCTGTAACTCTCTGAACAGACAACAGACTATCTTTAAGCAATACTCTACAAACAACATCCATATACACTAACTCCCTGCTTTTGAGCAGAACTACTGTCTTTGTTGCAATCCCTCTGCACATTTCAATTCACCACAAAAAAAACTAAGAGGTGCTTATCTTGGAGCAAAGAAAGCAATATGCACACAACAGTTACTACCTGTACTGTGGCCAATAGATCCAGTGAGGACTCAGGTACACCAGAAACTGCATTAGCACAAAAAGCCCCTTACAGACAAAACCTCACACTGCCCTAAGGTAATACATACTCTTGCAGAACTCTTGAGTGCAGCAGATGCATTCCCTTTGCACATACACCTAATTACTAGAAAGAGTTTTATTAACAAGAGAGCTACACAACACAGTTGCAATTACTGAAAGAAATCAATACCATCTTTTCCTTTAGTCAACCTGAACATACAACACAGGAGCAAAGCACCAAAAACCCCATTCTTCAGAATCAGAGCTAAAGCACTGAGTTCACTCTGGAGATGTACAGGGCAAACTCTGATCTGTTGCTCAGTGCAGTACCTCTCTAACTCATATACCAGCTTTCCCCAGCCTCTTCCACACAAAATGAAGTTATTTATGTCCCTGTAATCAGCTTGTGAACACATATAAATGCCTGCCACCCTTAGCAACACAAACCTTTCAAAGAGAAGATGTACCCTGGGTAAACCTTTTATTATTCTGCCAAGGTACATTAGAGAGAGGTAGAATAGGAGCAAATTGCATCTTGATATTTACTTTAAGTACCATTTTAACTGTTTCTAAATTAAATTCAGCTACTTTTCCTCAATAACACTGTCTTGACAGATGGCTGATGGTTATGTAGTATAGCCATGGTGTCAATGAACAGCCTTTTCCTGCATCATTACAAAATTATTTCAAATATCCCATAAATACTCACCTCCCTAGCTCAACAGCAATAGTTAAAGAAGTTAGAAATCAAAAATGAGAATTAAATAGGAAACAGAAACATCACCATGTCATGGCATTATTTTGCCACACCCTCACAATTCTGAAAACTTGCAGCAGGAGGAAAAACGTTATCTCAGAGTAATAAAAGTTAGCATGAAAGGCAGTATAAATAATTAATAGTTTTCATATGCAACTGGCTAAAACTCCAGCCTTCAGTGAGAGTATGAGAGAAAAGTGACAAACAGATGCAAAGACATAAGAGACTGATAAAAGATATGCAAAATGTGGAAAGGAGACAGTTATTCTCTCCTGTCTCACAAACACAGGAACTGGGAAATATATCCAATAACAAAAATTTGATTTTAGAATATTTTTTTCTTGCTCTACAAACACAAAACTAAGTTGTGAAGCATATTGCTAGAGAATATTGTGAAGGCTGAAAGCAGAAGTGGGCTCAAAAGATTAAACAGAAGTCTGATACAGAACTCAGTTAGATTCTATGAAGTATAATGACCTATCTTTTACAACCTTGTTCCAGGAAAACCTAAACTACGTTCTACCAGCAGCAAAGAAAGTAGCAGGAGTTAAAAAAACCCAAACCAGTCTACATTTACCCTGTCTTTTATATTCTTTCCTTACTCATCCATTACTGATGACTAGCAGGCACAGACCAGTACGTATACTCCTCTGAACCAGATATATTCCAAAGCAGCAACCGCATCTAGAAGCCAGATTTTCAGTCACACTACAGAACTCAAATATACAAACAAGATACAAATTTTTTTTAAAAAGTATCACATGTATTTCATTTAATGGTTCATCTGGTTTACTTTTTCCACGTTTGCAAACTGGTGTAGAGATGTGTACTTACAGAAACAATCTGCAACTACTACACAGAAGAAAAGACTAAGAATCTTTTTACATTTTCTGATGTTAAGACAGATGAAAATGCAAGAAACACATTATACCTATGGTTTTGTATTACATGACATCCACCACACAAGCTGTGATTGTTGCTATTTCAAACTTTCATATTTGACTGGCATGTTGAAAAATGAGCCAGTTCAGACCTCAAAAGGTTACCTGTCAGACATGACAGAGACTGCAACACTTTCCTTGGGTAGGTTTACAGTGGATTTCCCTGTTGTGGAATTTCTTTATATATAAAGAAATATTATTATTTCTTGATATAGATTCAGTATTTCTATTTCTCCTTTCATCTTGAAAATATGCATACAGATGAATAACAAAAATGTACAGGAGAGGAAACTAAAAATGTATCATAGTTGTACTCTTGCAGTGGTTATTTGACAAGACAAATATACGTAATTTGAAGTCCTAATTACATGTTATGTATCATTATATCTGGATGCTCACTAAGTTCCTTTAATTTCCTGGGTTTTTTAAATTTTACTGTCCAAGACTAAGGGCTCTTTCAGGTGTCCCGTACTGGGATTCTAGACAAACAGTCAAGTTGCTGTTTCATTCACATCAGTTCAAGCTGTAGTCCATTAGTATATCCTAACATACTGTACTGGAAACATGAGTGAGAGCATTACTCACACCATAATCACTTGCTATTGCAGCAAGTTATACTTGTCCTAATAATTCTTTTCCCAGTCCTGTTTTTTTTTTTTCCTTCCAACCACCAGTCAGTATTCTATTAGTTCCTGTGTTTTGTCTTCTGATGCTTTGCATAAATTAATTTCACTTCCACACTTTGCACTGTAGGTGTAACTCTTTCTTCAACGTCATGTCCCAGATAATTCTTTTGAAGTCCATACTTTTCATTAATCAAGTCCCAGTCTGCCATTTAAAATTCATTTCTGTGAATGAGGAAAAAAAAACAGGAAACAATTCTTTCTCCTTTTATCTCTTTACTGCCCTTCAAGTAAGGATGGAAGTTAACAAGTGAACTAACACTAATCTTATCAGCACAGGAGATAGTTTTACTCAAACTTTTACTATTCTCAGGTTAGGTAAACACATGGCACAATATACAGGATAATTTTCAAATATTTTCAGACAATATGGAATGTGAAATCCTATTTTGGAAACCCTAGCTCAGATACAATATATACTATAATTTTCTATGGCTGCAAGAATATGATTTTTCACTGCTTTCAGCATCTATCAGTAGTTGCATGCCTTTACTAAACATGCCAAACTTTTTTTCTTTTGTTGTCATATAGTCTTATTTTCTGGACATAAATGATTTGGCTTAATTTTTTTATTCAATGGTTCTATGCATCAAGTCAAATTTGGATGGAAAAATAAACAAATGAAAATTAACCAAAACAGTTCTGCCATCTGCAAGAAAAAGAATTATGAAAAAAATCTCTACAAAAATCCCATGCTATTTTCAACTCTGACTGAAGATCTATGGTCACTGAACAGCTCTAGCATCCTCCTGCCTGCAATATGAACTTCAAATGTTTCCGGTACTGGTCTTCAGCCAAGAACATCATTTTAACAGTCCCTAAGAAAGACCACTCACCTTTCTGTACTGAGCACAGAAGCCTTAAAAAAATATTTCCACAACATACAGAGACAAACTTCGGCAGTTAGGTATTGTATCTTCACTTGGCCTATGGACTGACACAGTTTTTGGCATCTTGTCAGAATAGCATGGATCCTTCTGTAAATGGGTCTCCAGAGAAGCAAAATGCAAAAGGGAGTTGTCAAATTTGACTAAAGCAGAAACAACAGCTAATCAGAAAGCAATCATGTTGGAGAGGCCAACATGGGGGAGCAGCATAAACGTGTGGACTAGGAATGGGAAGACATGAGCTGCAAACTAAGACTTGCTAAATGAAAAACATGGACCTGAGACCACTATGGGAAATGGGGCACCAGAAAAATCTGTGGCAAGGCAAAGCATTCAAATTTAACTCCAGAATATAGAAAGTATAGTAAAAATACACTATTGTTAAGTTACTGTTTTCTGTGTCTATTTTTCTGTGACAGACATTTCTCTGGTGTCTTAAAAATTTCAACACTGAAAATAAAGTAAATACTTTCCTTACCCTGAAGAATCCAAAAGCATAGTATCCAAAAACAGGCTGCCCAGAAAGCTGGTAGATGCCCCATCCTTAGATACATTCACTGGACAGGGTTCTGAGAAACCTGACCTGACTGAAGACATCCCTGCTCATTGTAGGGTATTATTTGGACTCCAGGACCTTTAGAGGTTGCTTTCAAGACAAATATCCATTTGTTGAGATCTCTATGTCCTTTCTGCCTTACACAAGTATGAAGAGATCATGTGGTACTTTGTTGCCCATAGGTAACTAAACCATCTAGGTGCATATTTCCCCCTCACCGTCAGATGGGTGAAGAGAAAAACATGAATAAAGAGCAAGAAAACTTGTATGTGGAGATAATATAATTGTTTGACATACAAAGCAGAAGTGGAAGTAGAGAAAAACAAAGTGAAACAGGCCACTCACCACCACCCATGATCGATACCAAGACACTTCCTAAGCAAAAGCTGGGTAACCTCTCTAAATCCCACTGCCCTCCAATTTATTGCTGAGCAGGACATCATATGGCATGGAATATCCCTTTAGCTTGTTTGGGGCACCTGCCTGGTTGTATTCCTCCCAGTATCTTATACCCCCCTCAGTCATTGCTGGGGGACAGATACCAGGCAGAGTGAGAAAGAGAGAAGGCCTTGATGCTGTGCAAACACTGTTCAGAAAGAGCTGAAATATCAGTGTTATCAACACTGTTCTGATCACAAAGAACATGGCACTGTAACAGCTGCTAGGAAGAAAATTAACTCTGTCCCAGCCAGACCCAGAACAATGAAAAAAGAAAAACGTATGCTTTCTGCATGGGAAACAAAATCCAGATTTTAAAAAGGCAGAGAGTGCCTGTTCATTGGAAAAGTTTCGTCTTCAAACACCTGACTGCCAGATCATTTTCAACGGGACCTACTCACTTGCTGGTGCTTTTGACTGACGTAGCAAAGGCTTACTATCATTCCTGAACAGCAAACTCAATTCTTTATTAGTCCTGTAATATCACAGTACATATGATAGTATTTGCTGCAGAACATGTTATAAGAACTCTTTAATAGCTTACCGGAGATGACTATAATACCTCAGTGTGGATTTTGGAAAAAACCCCCAGACAAGTGTCACAAAGAAACTGGGCTGGAAGGAACTTACCTCACACTGTTCAGTTCAGTGGTTTCAGTTCCATCTCCCAAAGCACAAATGTCTCAACATTGTGATAAATAAGATATGGCAAACACTAATTTAAGGCAGTGAAAGTCCCAGAGTATTAAACATAGAAATTAAATACAGAATAGAGTGATTAAGGAAAGTTTTTACTTCCTCAGAGGAGATCCAAGGGAAACAATGCTTGAAACAGGAGGAGTCTAATAAAAAATCTCCAGATTTTTATATGGTCTTTGGCAACGTCTCGGACTACATTATGCAATTCAGAAAGAAAGAATGCAAGAAAATCCAGCTTCTGCTCCCCAACGATATGAAGTGACAATGAAGTTTGGTGAGAGGCTCAAGTTAAGTCCCAACATTTCTAATACGTATCCAACAGCTGGTATCCCACAAAGCATTACATGTGATGGGATTGGGGAAGAAGAAATAGTGACATTTCAACTACTCTTTAAGTATATTTCAGCCAGGAGCGCAGCAAAAGAAATTCTTCTGCTTCACTTAACTCCAGTTCTAAAAACTGTCAGCTGTCAGGTGCAACCTTTTCCTCCACCTCTTACAATGCCATGTAACTTGTGAACGAATAAGAAGAGTTTGTGACTCAACAGTCAGACGAAAGCCTTTTAAAGAAAGAAATTAAAATAACAGAAGTAAATTACAAGTATTTTTTATCATTGTCTCTCAGCTTTAAAGTAACTGCTATGTATCTGGAAAGCAAGAAAGTCTGTCAAGTGTCTTCAGCTCTTAGCACCAGATACCCAGACCCTCGTGGAACAGGCTCTACTACTTTCTACCATGAAAAATGAAAATACTTCTCAAAGAAGTAATTTCAAGTTACTTTGTGATCTGTTACCACAAACTCACTATACTACAAGCTCACCAATATGGGATCTCAAGGGTTTACTTGGCCTACTGAGGTTACCTAAGATGCAGTAAAGTGAAATACTCAAGTTTCCATTCAGAGTTTGAAGATCAATATAAAAGAATTCCTATTCAGCCACTAATAGAGACACCATCTGAGAAAAGCTGAAGGAGATGGATTTAAGTAGCATGCTGGGACTATTTTCTCCTTTTCTTTTAATTGTCTATCCTCTGTCCATTTCCAGCTTCAATCTGCTTAACCACAGACAAATTAGTGAAGAACTGAAGAAGCACTGAGGAAAGTTTATATTTATGGACTTTTAACACGCCTGAAATTATCAAAGGCAACATATGCAACAGTGCCCATGCAGAGGGCACACTAATCAATTCTCAGGAGCAATCCCTTAATCTGGCATTTGGTAGAAACACTTCCTTCGATTAAACAGCATACTACAACCTACATGCCACACCACATCAGACTTGTTTTGGTTTTGCAGATTTCTACATTTAGGATAACATATTACATCAACTGCAAAAGCAGGTGTACATTTTAAAACACAGTATATTCTGTTAATGTAGATATACTTATGTGGACATGTTTCAATGAAGACAAGATGTAAATACCGAAAATATTTCTGTGCATTCACCTACACAACCATCGCCTATTACAAACATTTTAGAACATAACTCCCAAGGGAAACGATCATCTGTAGCTAGAAAACATTTTCCTGTCTGGTAGTTTCACAGACCCAAAGACCCTACATATTAGAAAAAAATGGTCCATTTATGATCCAGTATGAGCTGGCATAGAAAGACCACCATATTTCATTTCACACAGTGGTTGGATCCATATCACGTTAAACATGTTTCCTGTTGGAGATAACTGCTGGATTTGATTTCTATAAGTGCATCTTATTCCACAGTGATTTCCTTTATTTTTAAATGAATCTGAAAATAGGGCACTGTTATGATATGTCAATGCTAAAAATGCAGAGCTCAAAAGAATGATGATCTGCAGGTTTTACACATGATTAAAAAGTCAAAACACCTCAAGGATACAATTTCTAAGAGATTAATGCAAAAGACATGTAATTGTATATAAGAATTCAGTTAACATGGAAGTAAACACAAGCAATCACCTATGCTCAAACAGAACATTTCACACTGATCTTCTCCATGGATGACGATATTAAATAAATGAACCATATCAACAGCTAAACCAAAGCCTTCAGAAGGAAAATTTTATCTCCTTCAAAACAAAAACAGGTACAATATACACAAGTCTGATTATGGGAAACAGAAGCAGTTGTATCACCGGTAACATCCAATACTAAACCACCTCCACACTGGAAACACAAATGAAAGAACTAAAATAAACAAGCTAATATTGTCGAAATAAAGGACAGATGATGAAGTAATTCTTACCCACTCTATACTCCATAGCCTACAGTTCCACATAACCTTCATTCTTCACGAAGTTTTGAGCAGGTAACATTTCTCAGGCAACTCCTCCTACAGGTCCCACAAGTTTTTTGGGGTTTTGTCCTCCACTGATTTTTGTAGGTCGTTATAATTTAATGCTATACAGTCTAATGTGACCCAGCATACCCTGTGTTCCTAACTACCTGCAGAGCATCATAGAGTAAGGAGTCTTTAAATCCTTAGCCTACTCACACCCTAAATACTCTGTTGTCATGTTCCTCTATAACATCACACTGCTGAGATACAGAAACTGCTGTATAAATGACACCTATCTCCCCCTGTTGCTCCCAGCAGACACAACCATGCCCATAAGCGTGATCCTCCTGAGGCTGATGAAGTCAACAAAGTGACTGACAGCCACCAGCTCACCCATCCCAGGCTGGTTCATCCTTCAGGATGAACACATGCACTAACACAGTCACCTGCAGTCATCAACTCACTCTCACTTTTGTCTGCCAGCAGCACTTCGGCCCTGATTCTCATTAGGGTGTCTACTGTAACAAATATACTGCAACAAATATTGCTATATAAACTGTGCCCTGAAGGTTAGAGTTGAATTAGAAGCTAGCCCATTTTAAAAAATAATAAACTAATACAATTTTAATATTCTCAGCTAACTTTCTTTGAAACCCTATTGACACAAGGTACCCTCTTTCTTATCTATCCTACAAAAGGAGATAAAATTAATTAAAACCACACCAATCAAGAATGTCTAATGGACATGAACAATGGATTTCTACTACTCCTAAAGCTCCTTTCTCCTCTGTAAAGAGTGAATGATGGGTGGTCCAACTGCACTGTGACTCTTCGGAAGTAGGGGGCACAGCAGCCCCTGAAATCACAAAAACCAGAAAGTTTTTGATCAATACACAAAACATTCCCCCTCTTCAACAACAACAACAGAAAAAAAGACCCACCTGCTCGAGGGTGAATGCCACCAACCATGCACTATCACGTCTTTGTACTGCATGATTCTGTAATGCTCCCAACTACACTTAAAATATTTAAGTCCTCCAACACAGGGAGCATGTTATGTGTTTGAAACAAGTCTTCCACTCCACAGCAATGTACACGCTTTTGGCACTATATCAAATAATACTGACAAACATACAATAGAAAAAGCTCTGCTTTACTTAGTCACACCCTCTCGCTGCAAGTCACTGGTTCAATTAGAAACTCCCTCTCCCTTTTCTGACCTGCTTTCATCTTCCCACACTGCTTTCATTTTTGTCCTCTCTTTTCCAATCCCAATAAAATCACAAAGCCACAGCTGCAATTTAAATAAAGCTTGCACTGTATCAGTAAGCAGGCTTACTTTTAAGCAACTTACAGAAAGTAAACCAATTCACTTATTTATAGCAGTCTACCTAGATTTGGAAAAAAATCCATGCAATAATCACTATACTTGTATATGACTCTAAAAGTCAAAGGTCTTGTCCAAACAGGATATAGTTTTAATCAAGACAGCATTCACACAACTCTGCCACACTAAGTGAGGCAAGGAAGTCAGTAATGATGGCTTGTTTAATGAGGAAGTGCCTAAACACACAGCCCGAGATGTGTTTTCCCTGGCTTTGCTTTTAGCTGTAGGTACCTACAACAAAGAGCTAGTAATCGGAAAATCTCAGGTATACTAAAGAACTTAGATACTATCAACATAAAGGATAAAGCCATTAAAATGTTGGAGTGGTATAGAATGTAAGAAACATAGTAAAACACTACTCAATTTATTATTATTACTTTATTGACATGCTATTATTTCTTTTTTATAATTGCCTAAAAACATTGGCTCAAATGTTTAGTGGAAACTGCAGACTTGGACACACGTACCTTAGCAACTGAATGAGTTATTAGCTTGAAAAACCAGCACGCCAACAGAATCCCAGTCCCTAAAACACAGTATAATTTGGCTCAGCTGTTGTAACTGCATAGGGAATACACTCATTAGTTTTATCTTCATCCATTCAAACTAAAAGAGAGTGGATACTTGGAAAAAGGAAAACACCTGCACACAGTTCACAAAATTGACTGTTAAAGTAACAGTGATACATAAAATCAGTCTGGACCATGATTCTACACAAAACATCCCACAGTCACAGCTTTCACTGACAATGACTTTGCTCAGCTTATGATTATTAGAACTCTTCTAGTCCATCTGACACAGCAAATTCTCCTCAGGATCTCACCTTGCACATCACCTTTGAATGCTTTTATTTCCTAAGAAAGTGATTACATATCCTCTACTACACCATAATTTAAGTATTGCCAAGTCTTTAAAAAACAAGCAGTTACCTTTTAAAAAATTATATTTCTAAATATCCAAGAACAGAGCTATTGAGTACCAAACCAGTGCTTTTTAGAGTTACTACTGACCATAACTGCAAATAAGATTAAGTCTGAAATAATTTTTTTTAGAAGCATGAGGGAAAAACTACTAAGTGTATTGATTATCTCTGTTGCCAGATTACTTGAAAAAAGTCACAAATTAGATATAAGAGGAGACTTTTTCAACCACTTTCCTGCCTATACAGGAACTCAGCACTAGAGTATAGTACCTAAGGATCTGTTCAACCTTCACTTCAGTGACTGAATGTCTGCAGTGTTCAAAGAACAATTTCTCCTCTGTAAATATAATTTCCATCCTTAACTGGAAGACAAGCACTGATATTCTGCACAGAAGATAACTTTAAAAAGAAGTGAATAAAAAGAAGGACAAAATGTTAAGGTTCATGGTTTTCTTTGAACCACCACCATTCAATGTAATACCAAAAATATGTAACAGAAGGAGAAATTGCGAATTATTTTATAAAGAAGTGGTAAAGAACCATATCGAATTTGCAAAGGCAGAAGATTCTCAAAAAGCTGGACTAACCTCACTAACCACAAAGGCAAATAGGTATTTCTTTGGAACACCTCTTCAAGAGATAACAGGTTCTTGACAGGGACAATCATTGGTCAGCTTCAAAATCTCTAACCACAATTCTAATAAAGTAATAGGATAATCACTCTTCTGTGTCCTTTTCCTTACCCTATACCCTCATAAACAAAGGAGCTTTATTGCTACAGCAACTGCTTCCTATGAGCAGAAAAACAAGGAGAATGGCCTAATCTGTCTCTAAGGGGCTTACTGTCCCTGCTCCAAGCTCCTCAACTCGCTTCCCCTGCACCACCTGCAGTGCTCAAACCTTCAAAAGGAGCTAACTCAGTCCATCAATCTGGCACACCACTAATACAGGAGAAGGGGAAGCAGCAGACAGGGAAACCAGTCGTGTTGGTTGCAGAAAGCTGTTTGGTTCACCTCAGCAAACTCAGCTTCAACAGAAGCCGAAAAAGATTACAGGAGCAGCTAAGCAAGCCGGTAACTCCCATGGGAAAGAACTATAATTCAAGAAAACACACAGAGGAATTCAGTATGGAAAATGACTTGCAAAATGCAAGTTTTAAGCAAAATTAAAAGATCTTACCAAGAGACTAACATCCTTAGTCAAAGTTTAGCTCAGGATACCAGTAAGACTCTCACCCCAAGTGAGTCAGAACTTAATGCAAAATGACAGGTAAGTAAACTGACATCGCTAAGGTTTAAGCAGACTAACTCTGACAAGTCTTGCTGCGACAGTTTAAGTCACCACTGTCTCAAATGCCTCTCCCACCTCTCTGCTAGGTCAGGGCAAGAACGTGCCTGAATCCCAGCTGCTCCAGTTCACAGCTGGGACTGTGGCTTCAGAGACAGCTGAGCTGATTTGTCACTGTCAAACCAGTCTTGCCTGCCAGCTTCCCCCAGCTGCACTGACCTACCCTCAAACACCAAATTCCAGCACTTGTCAGACCTTTCCACAGCTGAAATCAAATCAGTAACCCAGAAAAAAACCCTAGCTTTTTGGGGAGGCCAGAGATGTAAAGGAAAGGGGAAAGGGGACTTCACTGATTCCATCACAAATCCAGTGAATGTCAGAACCACCTCATGTAATCAACAGGCACACTCGGGATAATGTGACCACTTAGTTCAGTAGCAGGGCACTGTTAGAAACCTAGTGCACCCCTACCTTCAATTCAGACCCACTTAATATTATTGTAAATAATGTTAATAATAATAACAGCAAAAAGTCAACAGAATCCAGTTCATACATTCACTTAACTGTTCTTGTTTTAGGAACTGTAAGCAGTGACAGCAGTGCCTAGCCCTCCAAAGCAAGTCCAAGAGTCAAGATATTTTAAATATCTTTACTGCATTTTCACACTTCTAAAAAACACCTCTAAGAAATAGGGACAATTCCCTATCATCTCCCTCCACTGGCAACTCAGTCACTTTCAGTCAACTTTTTTTATACATTTTTTCTTTTTTTTTAAAAAAAACCCCACAGTATTATTACAGTATGTACCCTCTCGTTTCATTCCCTTTTTTCCTCCAACTTCCCTACTGTGAGCCTTCAAAATGCAATAGGGAAGTAGTTCCTTATATTCAATAAAAGTAAACTGCTAGAGTTCTATAAGTTTATTTCTCTGAACTATGTCTCACCCACTGATCCTTGACTTGTAAAACAATTCAAAAATTGTATCAGTATGCACGCAGAGAATAGGTTATCAGCACCTAACCAGGTGGCCATGCAAACAGTAATTTCCGAATCGGTAAATAAAATTTATCTCCTCAGTAGATTAAAATGATGACACAAAAGCTGTGCATACGTATACCTTTTAACAAAGCTGTATTTGGCACCAACTTATGTTACAAAATTATAGGGTTTCCTAGATATCAGATGTTTTCTTGCAACACCCAGGAATTACGTGGTTACACTAACATTAACTGGGCACAGTTGCAAAATGAGCTGTCAGTATCCTGGAATTAATCAATCACAAGTGTATTGTTTCGTAATTAAGCTTATGAATACATCATCCCATGAATATAAAACCAGCAGCAATAAACACATCCCAGAAAAGAATGAGAATTAGAAGGCTCTTTTTCAACTTTCTAGGACAAGTAAATCAGTTGGAGACCATTCTCCACTGTTAGGCTTTTTCCCTGTGATTGCGCTGAAGGTCTCTCTCAGGGAAGCATTTAATAAAAGCAAATTCTTCTTAAACCTTTACAGTCACATAACTTGCACAGACAGCAAAATTAGGTAACATTCCATCTACCGTTTACAAATTGGTGTTTTAAGAAAAATAGTTGCTTTAAAAGATTTAAAAGCTTTGGACTTTTTGTCACCATTGTTGAATTGATTTACAGTTAAATTCTAAGTTTCTAAGATACTAAATTATACTGCAGCTACAGCCCCTGCAATAATTAATAGAGCATTATAACACAGGAAAGACAGAAATTAATATTCCCATTTTAAAAATACTTGACTTGAAGGAGAAGACAAAAATAGGATAAGTACAACAAAAAGTATATTTCTGTTTAAATTTTATTAGCTAGAATCTCCTTCTAATTATTGCTAGTTAAAATTGTAAAAATAAAATATTTAGGAACAAATTGCTAGAGAAATACAATCTCCACAATGCCTACCCTCAAATATGATAATACATTTAAAAACTGTTATGGTAACTGGGTCAATGATCCCTGTAAAAGACAATTAAACAGGCACTCCAATAATAAACTTTTACTCCTCCTTATCACAGTACATTCACAATAACCATATGAACAGATTAGATTACATGGCTAGAATGTCAGCAAGCTAACACCTTATCATCCTTTTTTCTGGTATTATAGTATTACAGTTCTCTTACATACTCACACATGCCCTTATTGTGCCCTAACAGCTTTTATGCAGCATCTTTCATAAGAAAAAAAATCTGAAGAGCACAAATGCAAAGCAGTTATTATAGTCCATTTTTTAAAATGGAAATTGCGTGAATCATACTTAATTCAAGGAGGCTTGCTTTTCAGGTTTGTCAAGTTTAAACTCCACACAGATGCAAATTACTGGTAAAACTTCTCCCTGCATTTTAATGAGGTACACTATAAACCATGAAGCCAATTTGAAAACAGTGATGGTTTTTTTGAGACAAACTTTATTTAACGTGGGTATTCCAAGTATTTAAGAAACCAGTATTTAAAAAAAAAAAATTACCCAACAGCACTTAACTTCTGCATGATCTTGAACCTGTGACTGCTACAACATGAGTTTCCCAGAATAACGCCCGTGCTGGCACAATTTTTTTTTGCAAGGATTTTACAGCATGAAAAGCGTGCCTAAGCAGTGTCGCAAAGGCTCCCAACTGCTGAGCTCTGAACCCAACCTCTTTTCAAAACTTTGTCTCATCCTTCCAAGAACATTCGGGCCAGAAGGGAATGTAAATTGTTAAAAGTATCTTGAAGCACTGAACAACCAAATCTGTCATTTCAGTTAGCAGCTACCAACCCTGTCAGGCGTACCCAGTCCAACGTAGGACTACCAATGTAGTATATGGAACATGCCAGTCTACAGAGACATCTCCCTCCTGAAATTTCTGCCCACTGCTGCCTCAAACAGGGCAGACGCAGCTCTCCAAAACAGAAGAAAAAAATCGACAAATTCAATCATTAAAGTTCAACAATCAGAGAGATAACCTAAACTATGGAATGAAAATATGCAGATGGCCACACAGCCAAGATAAATGAAGGAAAAAAAGTGTCATCTGAACAAAAATCAAGGGGTAACCTATATTAGAAGTTACCACTTAGAATTCACCATCTTAGAGAAATGGTATCTCTTCTTCAATGCATTAATGCATTGGGGAAAATGTGGCACATTCTGTCCACAGAGCAGGTTTAGCACTGTATTAGTACAAATAATAAATTGATTAGCCATCCTTGCAATAACTTAGGAGCCCATAAATCAGTTTTAACTAAGTTTAAAAAGAAGAGCTTTTAAAGAAAATTAAGCTGCTACGAGTTTTATGAAAACTGCAAGCTGGATAGACATTTCCAATGTCATCAAAAAAAGACAAAGCAGAATTTGGAAATTACTGTTTCACAGCTGATCACTTTGCACATGCCATTTTGGCTAGACAGTAAGCTTATGCCTTAGATCTATTACTACTTCACTTTGCCCATTAGGGATGAAGGAGTTCATGGTATTGTCCCATCAAATTTATTCACCTTACAAGGCACAAGTGTACAGGATATAGATGTTCCTTAGTCCTACCATTTACAGAATAACTTAGGAGGCTAAAAACCCACAAACCTCTTACAAGACAAGAGAGCATACACAAAATGCAGTTTAAACAAATGAAGGAAATTCAGAATATGTGCTTTAAACTGCTTAAATTATCTTATATGGTTGTGGGAAAGATTAAATATTGTGAAGACAGTATTCATATTGAATATAGTATTTTATCTACATACTGCTCACCTAGGCATAAGAAACAGGGAAACCATTTGCTCTGTAGTCCGACTGTAAACAGCGCATCTCCACAATTTCTAGTGACAGTAACACATTACGAAATGAAACTTAAATGTTGAGTTACACACAATTTTAGGGCCTCTGTCTAAGTGGATTAATAAACAAAAGAAGCCCATGAGTTGCATTTATTTATAACTATAAACCTCTTGGAACAGGTATCAAAGTTATGTTATATTTACTAGCCTGAAAAAAGCCTAATAAAACATTCTGGCAAGTTAAAGATAAACACCAGGAAAGTGTAGCACTGTGTAAACTTTTTCTATTTCCCCAGTGGTTCACAGGTTGTAATAATTTGGTGTACTAAGTTAGCTACCATATGTGCTATGACAGTGTCTAGCTTTTTAGATAGATGGGGAAGGACTGCTGGACTACTTGTATGACAAGAAAGGTAGTGGGAGAAGTGAAACGTGAGCGACAGGTTTGGAAGCCTGAGGTATTTTTCACTTCTGTTTTTTATTTTTCCATACACACAGGAAACTCCCTTGGGGGTGGAGAAAGAACAACTTCCCTACAGCTAAATAAAACAACATGTGTAAAACAGAGAAGCCACTCAAGGCTTCTGTACCACAATAAATAAAAACATAAAGGATCAGATAACTTTAACACTAAGATAGCAAAACCTACTATTCCCACCTCCAAAATTTCTTCAATGTCTTTGCAGCAGTAGAAAATTCAAGAGACAACTGCCTCCACACACATATACATAAATCATTATCTGCCTTCAGAGAGTTCATTCTGTTCCCCAGCCACAGACCAGCACCCATCCATTCCTCTCCATTCCCTTTTGCTATTACAGAGTGAGGCAAAGATGAGGAAGGAGGACAGAGTTAAGACAATGCACTGAGGTGTGCAGGGCCTTCTGCTCTCACTGTTAGTGGATGCAGTGGGAGCAGAATGGTTATTCTTATTCCAGCCAAAGCTCCAGCAATCCATTTCTCCATTCCAACAGCAGGATTAATGGACGGCTGAAGAAGAGTAAGAACCATACAAGCCTAAATGGTTGTATGAACAACATTCATACAATGAATGCTCTAGAACATTTTCTCTGAACATGTGGCTATTTTCAGTTCAGTATAAGGAAATCCCAAGGCAGTTCCACATCATCAATATGATCAGCCTCAAAGAGTCATCCCATCCCAGAATAAAAACTTAGTTTTAACAGATCAGTAAATCCAGGTTCATACTGGAGCGACACTGGAAAAGCCTGCAAATCACACAGCTCAGCTGTCACAGATGCTTACCACTGACCAAAGTGCTGCAACAGAATGCCACTGCTGGCTGAAGGTACACACAGAAACCAGCTGTCACGGGTGGCATATTACAAATGCCTGTTAAAAAAATTAACCACAAACTTTAAGGGAAAGCATAATAAATCTCTACCAGTAATTTTTTGGGAGGAGGGGAAGGCAGCAAAGGGGTGGTGCTGTGGAGTTTTCTGGATCAAGTTCATTTTTCGGGTTTTTTTAAAAAGGAAAGGATTTTCCAGTTTTCCCCAAGAGACTGGCAAACTACAAAGCACAACGCTGTTTAGGAAACAAATCTTCATTAACTACGCAAACAATGCCACGACAGGCATCCAACAGCTTTTCAACTATGATCCTTTTACTAGTTATAAGATCTGGCTGGCCACACCAACACACCTTGGGATAAACCTGAAGTATACTCAACATTCTCACTGTTCTTCCAAAAACACTAAGAGCACAGAGAGCTCCGTTATCCTGGCTAGTTTTATGATGAAAACCAGAGTCCACCCTTTAACGTACACTAGAGCCTTGTCAAAAGGGCTCCTGGACCTCATGCCACCCAACAGCCTGCAAGCAGCTTGAGTGATAGGTGAATACAGGTTACTTCCAGGAAGGACACTGTGCCAAGACCTAGGGCACTCTGAACTTAAGAGTCCTCAAGATGTTTCCAACAGCTATAATTAACTACAACACTGTAGAAAACAGACAGAATAAGCAATCAGAAGGACTGACACAGCAAGTCAAAAGCAAGTGGACAATGCAACAAACAGCCTCAGGCAGACAAAATGTAGTGGATTCCATTACAGATTATTTGGGAAAGGAGAAGGTGATAAATGACTCAACCTTTAGGAAAAGGGCATGAAGCTACTTTTGGCTGCCAAGAAAGAAATTAAGAAACCAGCTGATAAAAAGGAAGATGCCACAGACTGAAAGAGCAATGGTGATCTGAGACAATGCTTAAGTGTTTGCTTCCTGTTTCTCCAGCTATGGACCAGTGTTGCAAGACTGATAGTGTGAAGATTCCTTTTATCAAAGGAAAAAACCTTTAACCAAAGGAGCAAGGTTGCATACATTAGCCTCACTGGCTGGAACAATTATTCAGTTCTGATATCTAAAGTATATGCCTGTTTGACTTTCCAAGTTTTGTTCCAAAATTAAGTGGGAAAAATGTTTTAGACAAAGGCCTAAATGAGCTGTTTAATCAGCAAAAATAAACTGAGGCTCACTGTTGGAAGAAAAAGTGCACCATTGTTACACATCTACTTAGAACAGACAAAATCAGGATATGTATCATGAATAAAAATGCCTTCTATAATGAGAACAAGAAGTGTATAAGAGAACTATCTTGATCAAACTGGTAATTTTTAACCTATATTAAGACACCCTGGTGTGATAACACTTCTCTAGGGTTCTGAAAAGATATTAAGAAAAGCAAATCAAATGCTTGCATTCAACCACTGAACCAAGTAAAAAGAAAAGTTACAATTTTATTCAGAAAGTCACACATGCTCTTTTAGTCCATCTTACATTAAAAGAAACTGTCTCCATAGCAAATATAAATCCAAGCTGTATATTAAAGCTGTATAACAAACACTTTAAAATGTATCTATATACACAGACACACCCCCATCACTTTTTGGGTAATGTTTATTTGCAGAATGTAACCCAGTCTCAGCTTTACTTTGTTTGCTTTCATCATCTCAAAAACAATCCTTTCTCCCTGTTCTGTTGCTTTAGAAATAGACTGTGTTAGTAAGAACAAAGTGTCCTGCTTCTTCACAGCTTTCAATATATACCCCACAAAGCCACTAGCAACAGACTGCAGTCTGTATTCATCCAAAGTCCTATTTTACCCATTCTCTTTGGAGTAGCAAAAGGATAAAAAAATAGTAGTAGCTTCCCATACATGAAGAGGACTGAAACATTTCCAAAGAAAGAAGAGTGGTAAAAGCAAAAAGCAAAACTCCTCCAAAATAACGTGATCCTTCACTACATCTTCTTCCCTCTCTCCAAATATATTTTCTGCCTTCACTTACATCAACAGTAACACTGATCTTTCTCTGGCTTTATCAATATAACTTCAATTTTACACTTCTCTCTCTGTATCAGTGCCTTGTCTTTTATTACGTAAGATATCTCAGGTTCTTGAATTCTTCACATTTTCTCTCCAATCCTTATTAGTTCTTAAGGCGGGGAGACAAGTTGTATACAGGTGCTTATTAGATATCCCCTCTCATGATCCAAGACACCGACAAAGTGAAGTTTCAAGTTCCCAGAAGTAAGGACTAGGATTTGGACTTGATTTAAAACAAATTGTTAGATTATCACACTAGCTGAGTAGCAACAGTGATTTCCCTGTTCTGTAGATAATGGTTGTGGTGATGCTGTAAGTACAGCACAAGCCCTAGGGCTAGTAACAGCAAAATTTAGGGCAAAAAGGGAAGAACACTGTTGGGAAGTAGGCTGAAAGTACTGCTCTGGACAAACACAAGTGAACACAGATTGGCCAGGAATAAAGAGAATGGGGCTCACACAGAAACTTTACAGGGAAAAAAAAAAAAAACACCAAAACAAACAAAAAAACCCCAAAAACAAAACCAGGGACAATATTCTGGTGCGCTACTCCATTAAAAATAATTAAAGAGAGGAGGAAAAAAAAAAAAAAGGAGATCCAGAAGCAAAACTAATTGAGGGCAGCTCACAAAATTCAGGTAAGAACACAACTGAAAATGACTAAGCAAAACACAATACCTTATGTTATATCACTATCTTACATGTAACAAAAGGAAGCAGAATTGGCCAGATATAAACTGGAGACAAAGGAAAAGAATGTCAAGCAGTGGCTATACATGTTTTTCAACTAATGTCAAAACAAAAAAAGTTATGTTAATATAGCTTTATATATTAGCTATGCTAATATAGCATATTAGCTATGAATGCAATTTGTACAATGGCAGAATAGTATTTTTCATCTTAAAAATGTAGTATCATTACTGAAAAAAACTCTTCTAAAATCAGGGCCATTAGGTAGGAGAATACTGAACACAACAAAGAAGATATCAGAAGTGCCAACCACCAGTAAAATCTGCTGAGTACTTCCAACAACACTATCCACTATTTGAATCCTAAGGACAGAGGAAAACTTTCAGTAAGTGAAGAAGTCTCTTATCTCTACAGATATAATATTCATCACTGCCTAATACATAGGTCTGTTGCTTTTCGTTTGGTCTTTTTTAGAGAATTAATCAAACTGAAAAAGATAAACTTTTAAATTTAACCTGATGCAATACTACTTTCATGACTATGCAAACTGACAAGTCTAACCAGTCTAGTGCTTATTCTAAGTGCCATCCAGCAATATGGTGGTACATTAAGGCAGTGAGGTCAGTTCAGTTTTTCTGATTATTTACTAAGTGTTTAACAATCAAAAAAAGAGTTAAGATTTTTTCCAGAAAAACCATGGAACCCAGTTGGAAAAACAAGGGATATGTCCAGAGCTTTTCTTCTTTTGTATTTTATTTCCATATAGAAATTCAGGCTACATTCAAGGAATGCTCACATAAGGACTGGCTTCAAACCTTGTCTTCAAAGTTTTCAGAGGTACCTCCAGCATATCTTCTTTTGTTTACAGGTCACCTTTTGTTTACTGCAGTCTCAAAAGCCACGTGCAGATGCAGCCAGACAAAGATAACTACTCTTATAGCACAAGGGATCCAGCAACATGAGTTGCCTTAGATTATTATCTAGTAGTCTTTAACAATCACAAATGCCTGTAAAGGCCTGGTCTACTTTGCTACCATCTGCAGTATGATCTATCACTTCAGCAAGCCCATTGGGAGTAAAACTCAGTACAACCTCTTTTAAACATTGTTTCATAACTACTCCTTTGTTTTGCCTGCTAACTGTTGTGAAATACAGGTATTTTTCCCAATGTAAAAAAAAAAAAAAAAGGCAGAAAGTTCTGACGTTTGTTTTGGCATAGTTCTCACATTTGTTTTAACACAGTTCTTGGTATTTCGAGAGTGCTGCTATCTAAACGTAAGCACTGGGAACACTAATCTTATTTACTGTATTATCAAAACTGAACATGAGCCTGGCTAACATCATTATTATTAACTAAAATAGATCCTCAGACTAGGTTTTCATGCCTTTCCTGCTTCAGGTGACTCTTACAGCAAAAAAATTTGCTTTAACTCTAGAGAACTGCCTGGTTGTTTCTTTCTACTTAACACATTCTTCTATCACTCCTACAGACTAAGAGACACATTACCTCCATAATCAATAGCAAAACACTTAACAGAAGAAGGCACTCTTGTAAATGTAATACTTATACAAAGATCCCTTGAACTTTTATATCATGATCAGATACCTCAGTATCATCTGTGCTGACTAAAACAGTTTGCCACAATATATCAAGCATGCTACAAGCCTCTTTCAAAGAAGAAGCCTAATCCCAAGTACTTATTTTGATTAACTGCTCTCCGTGACTTATTAGTGAGAAATCTGTAATGCACACATAAACAAAACAAACCAAAAGCAACATCAACCATGCAACAGTAAATGAAAAAAAAAACTGGAATGCAAAAGGAAAATTTTAAAAAAAAAATCAAACAAACCCCCCACACACAAACAAAAAAACAAACAAAACCCCAACTTACCAATCAACCAAACACCAAACAAACTACACCAAACCAACAACATCCCAGGACTCAAGGCTGACAAAGAAGTATTGAACAGCAGAAGAAAAGAATTTGGCCAGAAAAATACTTAGACAAAAAGACACGTCCAAAATGGTTTTGATATATCCCCCTAACTTCTGGAAGATCTTACATTACAGAGGATTTTACTAGTCATCACTGTATATCTGCTACAAAACTAAACATGAAAAGAAGCACACACATGCAGAATAGTAGCAGTCTTTCACCAAAGCCCTCTCTTTTCTGAATTCTGACACTCACCACTGAAACCAGAGCTGGGTGGCAGATTTGGAAAGTAGTGAAATATTTTCAATTTTGAAATGATATTATACTGAAATTATTCTATAGAGAATAATTTCTCCTGCAGTATAAAGACATGGCAACAGCACACTGCAGCACCACTGCATTTTATTACACGGCACATTTATCTACTGGTGGTGCCCTAACCATCGCATCTGTCTCAAGTATGTAAGAGCAGCATCTCTCTAGTGTCCACTCTAATATCGCCCACTATAACCAAAACACATCAATGATGAATCAAGTCACTCAAATCTGCTTCATACCTTTCTGTTATGCAGATGAAAAACCTAAGGAAGTCTGATTTCTCCTGACCAGCTTTCACGGCCGCAGCTGGGAGAGACAACATGATGTCACCTGTCGAGACCCAGCAAACAGCCCATAACTGCACCAAGTACAAGAACAGAGGCAGCAGACAGTAATTCTATTTCCACTTCTCCACAGACTCTGTTTGACCTTGGCAAGTCACTGGGGTTTTGTGCTTGTTTTTTCATGTTCAGGACATGAAGAGCTTTTACGCAGACAGCTGGAACAACAACAATAACTGAGTAAGGGTAATTATTATTTATTCTGCCTGCCCTTAGAACTCTTCCACAATGGCATAAACTCCCAGTGTGCACAAGCACCTCCAAAACTCTAGAGCTTAATTTTGAAGCTCCCTTTATGTAAGATCACCAGTGAAAACAGTAACACCCCTTACCAAGACCACCTCCCCTGTAATCAATAACTGATAAAAGCTTAGTTTCACAAATTCTTCTGCTAAGCAAACAAATTTAAGCTTATTTTCTACACTGGCAGCTACTAATCCCCAATTTGCAACTTGCAAACACTGCCTGCGAGATCCTTTGCCACTGCTCCCAGACAAAATTAAATTACAGAGTAAAAACAAGAGCTGCCAGGAAAAGGAAAGCAGGATATTCTCCAAAGAGTATCTTTTACTCCGTGTAGTTTCTACAGTTTGGCAAAAATTAAGGATCAGTATTTTGCACAATTCGATTCCCTCTTTCAGGCTTGGAAAATTCTGAATTTCACAGCAGCCTGATCAAGTTTCATTTTGATACAAACTTTTCCTGGTAATCTCCCAAAACACCACACACTAAAAATACGCCACAAGTATGGCTTTGAAAAAAACAAAGTGCAGATCAACTGTCCTACAGATCAAGCAATATTACCAAGAATAAAAGTAGAAAGACATTTTTTCTGGCACATTCAGAAAAAATGTCTGTATTTGTCTGTATTCATAAAGGAAAAAACTGAGGTACCTCAGTAGGTTCCTCTACTCAAATAACTATAAAACTTAGATTAATAACCAAAACACTAACTAGGATCCATTGCAGTATATACCCTTTAATCTAACCCAGGAGAAGTAGAAAAATTAAATGAAGAACCAGATGCAAACTCATACAGAGCAGTTAAAAATTATTATTCGCTAATATGAGAAAGCTTTTTGCTTAAATGAAAAAGTGTTCTGGATTTTCAATGCACTGATGAAATACCACTGCATACAAGCTAGTCACGCAGTACAACAAAATGGAGATAAATTCTTGCTCCTGAATAAGAAACAAATGAAGAGAAGTTATACCACAACCACTCTAAGGTCTTCATGTTTTCCAAGTGAAGCATGTAAACAACATTAGAATCATAGACTCACAGAATATCCTGAGTTGGAAGGGATCCACCAGGATCATCAAACCCAATTCCTGGCCCTGCGCAGGAGGACACCCTCAGATTCACACCGTGAGCCTTGCAAGCATTGTCCAGATGCTTCTTGAACTCTGTCAGGCTTGGTGCTGTGACCACTTCCCTGGGGAATCTTTACCTAATATCCAACCTAAACCTCTCCTGACACAATTCATGCCATTCTCTTGCATCCTGTCACCGGTCACCGGAGAAGAGATCAGTGCCCCTCTGCTTCCCCCTGTGAGAAAGCTCCAGGCTATGATGAGGTCTCCTCCAGACCGAGTAAGACTACTGACCTCACTCTCTCCTCATATGACTTCCCCTCTAGACCCTTCACCATCTTCATGGTACTCCTTTGCCCTCCAAGAGCTTTACATCTTCCCTACCCAAAAACTTTGGCGGTACCCAACCCTGCCCCCAACAATCGAGGTGAGGCTGTCCCAGCTCAGAGCAGAGCAGGACAATCCCCTCCCTTGCCCGGCTGGTGATGCTGTCTCTGCTGCCCCCCAGGACACGCTCGTCCCTCCTGGCTGCCAGGGCACTGCTGGCCCATAACCAACTCTGCACCGACCAGGACCCCCAGGCCCCTGTCTGCAGCCCCCGTTCCCCAGCCCGTGCACCTCCACAGCTGCCCCATCCCTGGCACTCGCCCTTGCTAAGTTTCACACCTGGTGATTGCCCAGCCCTCGAGCCAGCCAAGATGGCTCTGCAGAGCCCCTCCCAGTCGAAATAACTACGGAAATGCTAACTTCAATTCAACACGAGTGTTCCAAGGCTTATCTACAAAAAAAGACATGTTCAAAAAAGAGCCTCGCAAGCTTCCTGAAGGCACGTGCTGTTGACTGAAGTGTTCAGGCTGCTTTAGAGACAACAAATCATGTCCCAGCAGCATGTCATTCATTAAACAATCTTATTAATCTAATAGTAAAATAAATGATAACAATTACATTTTACAGTAAAATTCTACAGATCAGTTGAGCTTTTAAAAAAAATACTAAAAACCAGTGTTTATTTTCATCTCTCTTTATTTTATATTTTACAAATCATTTTAATACATATATAATATTAGAATATATTACATATATAATAATACTCTGTCTATTGTAAGGATCCAAATCTGCAAGCTTAATCAAGAGACTTCTCACACTGTACATACTGAAACCCTTACATTCTTTTCTTTCTTGGTAAAAAACTTACCACCACAAATATGTAGTTTATGCAATTACAGGCATAAGAGCAAGAAGATACATGGCCATATGTCACCATCTGGATAACTAAAGTGCAGTTGAAGAGCATGAAGTATTTTTTCAAAAATGAAATTATTTTAAACAGTATAAACAGGCTCTGAATAATCGCTCTGATGTGACATAGCAAAGGTGACAAAAGAGTTTCTTCAGGTTATAAAGGTTATTTAGCTTTTTTTGTGAAAGGTAGCAATCACAAAATACATACACAAATGATGATTAAAGAACACGACATAAGTAAAACCTCAGGAAATGAGAAATTCTAAGTTTAGCCCTTACTTTTCCAAGAATCAGTAGGAATACAGGGATATGGAAACTGCTTCTATTAATAATTTCCTCTTCAAAGAAGTATATTGGCTGTTTCCTTTTCTGAATTTTTACATTACAAAAGGTAACTATGATTCTTTATCATTTCCTTACCTCATGTCAACTGTTAATGCAAGTATGTTCAAGGTAAGGACGAAGTGTATAATACTGTAAGCATTTCCACATAAAAATAATGGAAATTCACTGAGATAAGAATATAATTTATAATTACAAAATTGCCTTGAAATACTATAGACTTAAAAGGCATATCCACTTTTGTCAACAGAATTAAGATTTCATCTGACAATACAGCTAGTGACTTCTACCTTCTTCTCTTTTTCACCTAAATACAAAAGAAGAAAACAAGACATTCTATAAAAGTCATCATACACAATTGCTCAATTTTTAGAAACATTGAAATAACAAATTTAAAAAAACCAAAAAACACTTAAAATACACCTGCCCTGTGAAATGCTCTTGGGAGGCAGTAATTCAGCACATTAGTGCCATACAGTTCAGTTAATAATGTGCCTGCAATTAACATCCAAAGAATTTAGGGTTGCAAGTATTATGAACGTAGAAAATTGATGTCCTGAAACTTCAGAATTCTGCCAACATAATTTGCTCTCCAAATGTCAAAAATACTGTGCATAAACTACATTCTTCATCCCAAGAGAAAATCTAACAAATTGTGTAAGATAGAACACTTGTTTGTATTAAACATGTATTTTGCAAATTCAAATTACAATCTATCTTTTCAAGTTTATCTAAAACCAAACACAGCACAGAACAGGTGTGCATTGCACCTTAACTGTAATTTTCACCAACAATGAATTAGTAACTATAAAACCTTTCTTCAAAATCTTAACCTGTGAAGCCACCACAAGTCTTTTGACTTCATGCACACCTACAAGATACTTGCTCTTCTTTTCACAGTATTTTTAAACACAGAAATTTGAGTTCAAAATAATGAAAAATAGTACTAAAATAAATTATTAGGGCAAAATAGAAATTAGCAAGTCAGAGGAAAGAAACTCACACTCATTCACAAACCCATGATAACTATGCAATTCATCATACAGAACAATACTTTAAAGAGAACTATTTTTGCAAACAGATATCAGCAAAGTATACTGCCTGTTAATTGGCTGTAACAAGCACACACATACTATGCCAAATACAATAGCCTACAGATTACTTCTGGAGAAATCAGGCTATAGAAAGATTATTTTCAAATTTTCTTTGTGCTCTGTATCAACGAGAGTAAGTCAAATAACAAAGAGCTACTCAATACAATGAATAAACAGCAAAAGCAAATAAAATCCAAACTAAGACCTTAGCTCCATAAGACTTCTTCACTGAAAGTACAAAAGGTTAAAAGAGTATTTGCCAGCATTTCAGAAGACTCCTTCAAGAATATAATGCTCACAAGGATTTCCCAACAGTCTCACTTAAGACAGCTCATGCTCCTTGATAACGATTTAAATGTTAGTCACACAAAACCATCTACTCATTTGACTGTAAACAAGTTTTTCCCCAATCTTTAACACTCATCAGGTGCATATGCACAATATAATAGCTGTAGTTACTCTTACTCAAATCTTAATAAGCACTGTTTAAACCTTCAGTGACAGTAAAAACTGTAGCCTGAAGAACCCATCCATGAGTTCTAGTCCTACGGTCCATATCATCCTGTTTCCACCCCTTAACCTTCACTGAAATCATTCTTACATCTCTTGCAGCCTAACCCTATGCTGAGGCTCAGAATCAATATGTAATTGTTATCTTCCTAGACCTGTCAATCACCCAAGACTACCAGCAACGCTTCTTTCCCAGAAATAACTCTCCCTCATCTCCTTGCTGTAGTTGCTCTCATGACTCATCCCTTATCACTCCATTCTTTCAGTGTACACTCCTGAAGGAGCCTCCTCACTCACCTGTACTATTTTATGAATCACTTCACAGGCTTTTGTCTTGCATCCCCTTCCACTTGTCTTCATTCTGTTCAGGGCCAGGATTCAAATTCAAGTGTGAACTCCCTGCCATCAATCAGAAATATTCTTTCTACTCCCTATCTCCTGTGCTTGTCCAAGTCAACTCACCAGCTTGAGTCTCTCTGTCCCAGTATCAGTGCCTCTCTATCAGCTCAGCCTCAGCACAGACAACACACAGCTCTTACTCATTTCGCCATTGCTTCAGTTTCCTTTCCACTACACTAGGTTCTCTACAGGTCCTAGAAATAACCTGCTGTTGAGATCCTAGCAACACCCATCAATCACTAAGAGATCCCTCTAGTAGCTGACATTTTATCACATGACCACAGAAGCTGACACCTGAATAGTGAAGCAATGTTCTTCATCTTTCAAGATCCACAACTGAGCCATCCGAACATTTCGCTCTCAATAGCTTCACTTAGCCTGTGGCCAGATCACACAAGTCCTCCCCCATCTCACTTCTTGAGCAGCATCCATTTCAACTTCTACTTCAAGACCCTAACTGGTCAAGGTCCTCATCCCAAAATTACTAATCGGGATGTAGATGAGTTTAAAGTTCTGACAAACTGCTATATTTTCACCTCTGAACTTCTTTTCTCTTGCCCCTGTGGTTGAGAGAGCTCCATGAAGCAGCACCTTCTTTCAAAAACCTCCTACAAGTTAATTTCATATTTCTCATTAAACACAAAGAAACAAAATGACCAGATGGCTGTCACATCTACACTACTACACTAAAATTCACGGCACTGATGCCAAACATTCTCCCGTGCCATCACAGCTCTCAGGAGTCTTCCCTTACCCTTAAATCATTAAGCATTCTGGGTCAGGAAACCCCTCATAACCACTGAGCTCCAGGATGACTAATTCAGAGATGGAACTTGAATAGCTTGTTACTGAGAAATGTGACTAAAACAATTTTCTACTGTACAGTGCATATGGAAAATCAGCATCATACCAGCAATAAGCCCACTCGAAGTAGTCTTTTTCAAGGCTTCTCAACCTGTTTCAAAAATAATCCAAATGCTATATTGTATACTGCTATAACAGAGGTTTTAGCTGGTAATTGAGTACTCAAGACAATGGTTACTACTTATCATTGCAATCTGTTATTTCTAAGTTGGCTTCTAGTATTTTAAAGATCAGGTTGTCCCAGGCTACTAAGAAGACACCATTCCATACGTCACGTCACTGTAAAATTACAAAATAAAGTTTATGGCACTAGAGATTTTGTCTGTCATATGGCTTTATTAGACTTAGCAGAGCAATTTTCAAGCTAATGGATGCCTACAGGTATTTTTGCAGTATCAGCAATTATTTAAAAACAAGTGGTTTGCACTCAAAATATAATTAAAGAAGCATTTTAATGAATTTTGTCATCTTAAAGTGATATTTCCCTGGATTGTTCACAAGCAAAACCAAAAATATTCCACAAAACCCCCAAAACACTATCCTATAATCCCAGCCATAAATTATCCACTTCTTTTAAATAATAGTTGCCAACAGTAATTCACTGTAAGTTACTTGTCTCGTGTTTCTGTTTACTTTCTCTCTGGATCTGTGCAGTTCAGCCTGTCACACTGTGCACACGAGCAAGTTCAATCCAAACCCTCCCGGTGAGGCAGCAGCACAAGCGTACCACGGGCTCCAAACAACAAAGTGTAACGTGCTCTGCCTGCCCCCCAGAAGTGCTGCAGTAAATTCCTACTGTTCCATTCCAACACTGCACAAACCTGCGTACCATAACTTAGGCATACAGTTTTCACAGGAAAAAATCCCCAGCTTTTTCATTCAGGTAACACTGAGTGCAAAAGAGCCACAAACTTTACCTCAAAACTCGAGTGCTCATGGGATGCCCACTCAAAGACAATGCAGGATTTGCATGTTACATTCTCCAGTTATTGTTTTTTAATTTCAAACACTTTTTTCTCCTTGTCCAAGTAAATTTCTACAGAAAAGCCCAGAAAGAAAATTCCTTATACTAACTATTTTGAAAAAAAAATCAGCTACTGGAGAATCACCAATTTTTAATTCTAACACACACAGACAACTCAGCATCAGAGCCACACTCCAAAACCAAGCCATTAAAAAAAAAAAAAAAAAAGTCAGGTTTCTTCATGCAATATAACTACAACATTAACAAAAGTTAGTATATTTCATTTTACCTACACTGGAAGTATTTAAAATAAGAAAACAAAATTATTTTTTCCAGAGAATTGACTTACAGGTTTAAACAATGAGCATTAAAATCCTAAACTACGCACAATTTCTTCACTCTCATTAAAATGGTATTTTTTTGTACTGCTCTGATTATTTGATCACTGTTTTTAAAATAATCCACACTTGTTTTGTCAACATTCTAACAGACATCTGAGAAGGATAAAACTAATGTCACAAACATGACAACATTTCTGACAATCCTGTAATAATCAATAAACAAAAGGAAATGGAGCCCAAACATTCAGATGAGTAAACTAGCAGAAATGTGGAAAAACTTAATTGCTAACTAGAGCACAGGCTAATAGCTATAGCAAACTTTAAAAGCATTTGTTCTCTTCTTTCAAGTCCAACCTCTAAAACAGTACACTCCAGGAACCATAACAAACAAGATTAACTTTCCTAAAGAACATTTAATTGGGAAATTGTGTATCAGCCACAAGACACCTTCATCAGGATAGAAATCAAGCAAAAGCTTCAATTTACTTTTTGACAAACAAGAGCGAGGAATTGGAAACACTACTGCAGCCAAACAAAACAACAAAATACCATAATGCTACCTTCTCCACGAGAACAAAAGCAGCAACCACCAACTCCACCCCACCCCCAAGCAGGCTGTTGCTCTCTAACCACAGAGCCAATGCTGTAGACAATGTAATCCCACAGGGAAGACAGAAGATCACAGATCACTGTGAAATCTTAAAATAAGGTCCACGTTTTAGAAAGACCTAGAAGTACTTTAAGGAGACAAAATTTCATTTGGAACAAACAGGTGGAGTAGAAAATCAGCCTGTTCTTCTCCTGACTGTCTCTTCCCTCAACACATACAGAGGGAGGTCACACGTGCTCAGTAGTCCAAAATTAAGGATACGGCACTTAAAATAAGCAGCAGCAATCAAGAGGTGGCGAGGATGGCAACGTGCAATGTAACACTGCAGGTGTGATTGCGTTACCGTAGAGCAGCAGCGCATCTGTTATTATTCATCAGCTGTAGGTGGCTAAGAGGGTGTCACTTATTACAGTGACACATGCTGCAGCTGGCTAGCCATGATTAAGTATTACCCAGTGTGGCTGAAAGGGATGGAGACTACCGTTCATTATGATCCAGCGTGGCTTAGTGGCGTAAGGAGGCTGCTACCCTTCCCCGCACCGCAGCATCTGAAGGAAGACAGCTAAAACTCAACAAAGCCCCGAGAATGGTGCGCAGAGAGAAGAGAAAGGGACCCTCGGTCTCCCGGCCCGACGGAGCGGCTGTCCTGCTAGCAGGGGCGGAGAGCCCGCCCGCGCTCGGCGCCACCGGGAGCGCTCCGCCGCCAAGTGACAGCGCCGGCCCGGGGCCCGGCCGTGCCGGGGGCGCTGGGGCACCGCGCTCAACTTCCAGCCACGGCAGCAAAAGCCTTTGTCCGAGCGCTCCGGGTCCGCGGCCGGGGGAGCCCGCAGGACTCCCGCCCGCGGCGGGACGAGCCGGGGCGACCGAGAAAGGAGAACAGCCCCAGGTCCCCTCCCAGCCGGGCTCCGCCGCTCCCTTGGGCGCCCTCAGAGCGGGACCCGCTCTGACACAGCCGGGATGAGCGCTGACCCTGCACGGAGTCCCGACCGGCGTGTCCGTGCCGGAGAGAAGGAAAGCAAAGCGAGCGCCCAGGCCCGCCGGGACAGGCGCGCCGCGGGGCGGCC
>VXBQ01007778.1:128545-182214 GCA_013400175.1 Phainopepla nitens
GCGGGCCCGGCACGTGCGCGGCGCGGAGACACCCGCGGCGGGGCCGGGCCTGAGGGGGCAGCGGCGCGGAGCTGGAACAGGGCGGGAAGAACTCCTTGTCAAACGGGGAATAAAGGAGCAGGAGGCTGGGATTCGGAGGCACAGCCCTTAGGAATACCTCGTAGGTTCCTTACATGGAATTGTTGACATAATTTTTTTTTAGAAGTCGGTCTGACATTAAAAGCCCGGTTTCATAATTTTGTTTTCATTCGCAGCTGAAGTGCGTAAGATGCGTTTGTTTAGCAAACAGAAACAGTGGATCCTGGCAGCGGCACAGCCGGCTGAGCGAGCCCTGTGGCGACAGACGGCTGCGTGTGGGCTCGGGGACAGGCGGTGTCTGCAACGCGGAGCTGCCGGGGTGCGCTCCGGCCTTTTGATACGACCGAAAAAAGAAAACCCAATTTTGGATTCATTTAACAACATTACCCCTTCAGGGTGCTGGTCTGATTGAACTTTAGGAGACCAAGTTCGAAAATTAATCCTTCTACATCAAGACTTCTGCCTGTTCAACTTGCTCTATGTGTTTAGTATAACGTGTCAATCTAATTTCGGGACAAATGCTACATTGATTTAAAGATTGCTGAGATTCCAAAGCCCACGTCTTTTTTATTACTTTAGCTGTGTACCTCTGCTGTCTTCCAAATTACGGAAAAAAAAAACATTTCAGTAATCCCATGAAGAAGATTTCAGATTTCTCGTCCGCATACGTGCTTCACTGCTTATGCTAATTCAATGAATAATGTCTCAGATAAGTAAAATCACGTTTTAAGAGATTCCTCGGGGACAAAGTTTTCTCATTGTACAAACAGCTTTTGTCTCCTGTCATTAAGGGACTTTCCCCATCATGATTTCCCCCTTCTCATTAGATACAAGAGGACTTTGGCTCACTTGTAGGCACAGTTCTCAGCAAAAGCACAGTGCATACTGGAAATCCTCTGTATTGTTTGCAAAGAGCAACTCATAATCCCTTTGGAAATCTCTTCCTAAAAACATCTCTCTTTTTTTTNAAGGCTAAAGAATGAGCTCAGCTCATGCTAACTCCATTCCATTAAGAATAGTTTTTGGATGTTTGCCATGGACCGTCTCTAGATGGTTATTTTATGGGGCCCCTCTTTTAGTGTGTTTTGAATCAAACTGGAAAATCTAAAAATACAGCACACAATAATCTGCTGTGTCTAGCCTCTTTTAATAGTTTACAGTGAAAGCACTTTGACTAATAACCAGATTAATTGGATACTGGAGCAGGTATATTATTCTGAAGAATTAATAATCATAGAAACCATTGTAGTCCTTTCCATCACTGACAGCAGTACATTATAAGACAAATAACCATTGATTTTATTTTCTTAAATTATAAATGATCTGCAGTTCAAAAGGCCAGGAGTACTATTCAAATCAAAAACAATAGCTTGAACTTCATATGAGTAGCTGGTGGAAGAAAAGATAATAAGCCACTAAAGGTTTTTATAATATTGTTTAAGCATTATATTTTATTCTTGCTGCTGTAAGTTTGTATTTCACATAGAGTATGAACAATTCCCATTGACTTTTTTGGAAACTGAAAGCATCCACTGCCTCAGGGAACTAGACCTCATCTTCTGGCCTGTAATGAATATAAGCTTTTCGAGAGCTGAGGTAGAAAAATTTAAATACTAGGTTTGAACATTTAAATTTTTGTGTTTGCTATACAAATCAGTAGTGTGGCTTTTTGATTTAAGCTCAGCTGAGGTTGGCAAAAGGGTTCTGAATCATGCCTGTCACTTCAGAGACACTTTGGAGAAGCACTGCTTGGAGGCCCTTTTGAAGGACGTGATTTCCACTGCTGTTGGGCCTCACCCGTGTTCCAAGCAGATGCTCTGCCAGGTGACTCCAGCTGGCTTCTCAGAATCATTAGTCACCTTTGAAAATGGAAGGCTGTTAAAGCAGGAAATCCAGTTTACTCTCACTTGTCAAGTGGGAGACAGGACCACCTTGAACTTGGACTCACCAACACGTATGTATGTGGACAGAGCCAGTTGGCAGTGCTTGGTGGATCTCAGCAGCTTCATCTTGGGAATCCATACGGTTCCGCTTGCTTTGTGTGGAAAGAGAAGGCAAGACAAGGAGCCTAGCACGAGCCCACACAATTGTTAGGGATCAGGCCCTCTGTGTGGACAGGGAGGAGGTCTTTTGGCCTGCAGTGTTGTCCCAGCAGTGCTCCAGCAGCCCAGCTTTGGAGGAGAAGGGCAGGCAGGAGCAGGGAGCATGGCCTGCAAGCTGTGATAACCAGGCCAAAGATTTCAACAGCTTGTTTGACCAGTCCAGACCAAACTTTCTCCAGCTCAGCCTTGGCTCTGGGTTTCCCCTAAGCTCATTCCTTTGGGCACAGCACTAGCTAATTGATATGCTTCTTATTTGGCAACTGCTTCCCGCCTTGATGGTTTGGAGAAAGATGAGAAAACAAAAGACCTGCACACTTTTGTGTAGAAGCAATCCCAAATTTCCTATATCCCAAATTTCCTATGTGCTTAGCACAAGCATGTGAGAGATGGGCAAGGGGACGAGAGACTCTGTCTTAGATCAGCCTGTCTTACAAAAAAAACATCTCACACTGTGTCCTGTAAAATCCCAGCTATTTTAAAACCCAGTGACCTTAAAAAGCATTGTAGGTAGTGACAACCGCAGTTATCTGGATCTTCATTATAAGGAGCAGGTTTATCTTGAGATGTTGCAGTTTGTAGGTGGTGTAAATCACACATTCTAGTGGTAGGTACTGTGATACAACCCTGCTGGAATTTCATAAGCACAGGATGCACAGTGTGGTTCAACCGCGTGTCTAGGAAAGCAAATAAACAGGCAGTTGCCCGCAGAACATCTCATGTGCCAACAAAAGTTATCGCTTAGGCTGTTAGCCAGGCAGCTCAATGTCAGGAGTGTCTGCTCTTTGAAATGGATGCTGATGTTCAACACAGCTCAGAGAATTTGCAACATTGTCTTAAGGATGACAAGGAGAAAGAATAGGCTAGTTAGCAGTCTGCAGCAGGAACATTATTAAATAGTTTCTGCTTGTGTGTCATAGTCTCAAAGAGAATGGTAGAGCAAAGAAAGAAATCTGAGTCTGTGTATTAATGTGGGCTCAGGTATAAGTATACCTTGGTGTGGGAGTCCCCAGAGGCTACAGTCAAAGGCCTCACTATGGTGTTGCCTTGAAAGCAAGTACAGTCCCTTCCCAGAGTGTTCATTTAGTGTAAAGACAAGAAGCAATAGGAAACGTTAGGAAGGAAGAGGGGAGGTAAGATGAGGTTAACAGTAATAACATCATGTGGTTATGCAGGTTAACAGTGTGAACAGCTTGATGACTGACTTCTATAACCTCTTACTTTTAAATAATTTTCTAGAACAGCCTGTTAAGACACTTTGCATTGTTTTAAATTTCACTCCTCACCCTACCCCAGAATAGTATCTTCACTTATTTTCCACTGGGTGAAATTTTTTGTCAGCTTGCACGTAAACTACCCCGTATCTCTCCTTAGCTTTACAGGGCGTTTCAAAGAGCGCACCTCTGAACCTCTCTTACCCAGCATTCCTCCATTCGTGCACATGATGCCTGTCCGCCAGTGAGTGCGGCACCAGCTTATTCCCTCGGCCCCGCTCTCCATACACAGCCCTCTGCAGGGCTGGCCGGTGCCATCAGCCTCTCATCCTCAGGGTGCCCCGGCAGGTACCGCCCGACGTGGGTCAATCATCGGGAGGCTGCACTGCCTGGGAGCTGGCAGAGCCTGCCTGCCGCACGCCGGGCGGTGCCAGCCCCTGCCCCCAGCCCTCGCGTCCCGGGCCGCGGCGTGGCTGCTGCGCTGCCCTGGCCCTCTGCCGTGGCGCCAAACCAGTTCTGAGAATAAACCACAGCAGGCACCATTACAGAGTCATTCATTACAAGGAGTACAGCGGGAGGAACTGTACAATTCTCCATGTGTCCAAAACGTAAAGGAGAACATTCAGCTTCTTTTCAGTCTGTCTGATCTGTGTAGGACTGACTCTGAGCTGAAGATACCTACGGAAGATATTTGCATCCTATTGAAATCAAGAAAATGGGGAAGATTGAACTAGTTGATTAGACTGTGAATTATCACAAATAATTAACAAAGCAAAAGGAAGATTTAAAGATTATATGACTCCTGATGTTTTATTGATTTTATTAATATATAAATACAATCGATTTTGCAATGCTACAGTTCTGAATTGGTGTGAATACAGATGTCTTTCTGCAGGAAAACATTTTAACCAGAGGTGCTATTGCAGTTCTGTTGTTTTCCTGATGTGCACTAATTCACCATCTATGCTCACACCCAAGCCTGTAATTTAGTGGCCGAGTTAAGCTGATTTTTTCAGCTAGTCTGGTGTCTCATTCATTAGTCTCTTTGAGAAAATACATGCTGATAGACTTCACCTCTACCTGTAAGTAAAATGTGTTTTTTGAAAACAAAGAATGAAAACTCATTTGATTCTACGAAACACAAGAGAAATCCACACTCTCAATTATACACATTTTTCTTACTCACAAGAGTATGTAACAGAATAATGCTTAAGGAAATTTCAGACTAACTATAACAAGGTACAAAAAAAGAATTCATCAGCCTACTATAAAAGAAAACCACAAACTGCACATGACCTCTTGATAAAGCTATCACTAAAAATCCATTTGCCATTGTAAACCATCCCATTTTTAAAATACATTTTACTATGTATTAAGAAAGTCTTTGTCCCAGTAATGACCACATGCTATGTCAAATAGGAGGAAATATGGGCAGAAATCCTTAATCTATAACTCTACATACAGATATGTACACACAGGAATTCTCTCTATGGCTAGAGAGAGAAGTTACAAAATTAATTGAGTCACAAGTGTAAAGCTGGATACCATATAAATGCGCTTTGGAGAATTTAGTGACAGATAAGCCTCATTCTGGTCCTATATAGCGAAGTTTAACTAATTTTGTGTGTTTAGTAGCTTACAGACTGTCCATGGCTGCGGGCTATAAAGATAATACTTGTTTTGGGGCTGTTTATTTAAAATATTAAGGAAACAGAAGGTAGTCTAGAGGCATCGCCAAAGAACATGTAATCCTAAAAAGTAGTTGACTTGTAATACTGCCATGTTGATATCTATTTGTGTTACAGAAGTTTTAGTTGTTGTGGACTTAGTCTAGCTTTCATTCTACTATCATTTTTCTGTTCCATAGACCATTTTCCATAATCCTCCTCCTGAGAATAGACAAACTATTTCTGGCCGGAATTATTGGAAATAAATTCCATATAAATTGCTTGAGGATATTGATCAGATCCAGAGTGGCTGACACCGTTTGAATTTTTGCCTCTTAGGGAATTACCCACAACCTTTTAATGCTGAAGTTCATTAGTGCTTGGATATCATACTGATGAGCTTCTTATATATGAATGGATGAACAGATAGTCATAACTAAGGTAATGAGCTTATAGCTGTTATGGAGGTAACTGAAGACATGTCATGGGTGATAATTACTTAAAGAATTTCTTTATAACATTGTTTATTGTCATTCTTGGTTCAGGATTCACTGTCTCTTCTTTAATCTTAACAAGTGGTGTTTCGTTTTTAATGTTCTAGACAGCCATATCTTTTTCTAGAAATGCAGATATCCAGACATTCTTATTACTCATGGTTTCGTTATCAGTTTGTTTTTCTCCTCATTACTGGCACTGACCTTGCCAAGAGCTAAGCACATGCATAATTTTACTAGTGTGATTAGACTCATTAAAGCTAATGGGATTAGTCAAGAAAGTAAAGCTACTTCTGTTTAAATGTTTGTTGTTTGAGGCAGTGCTGCTAGAATCAAGATAAGGAAGGTCTGGAAGGAATTCAGGCTGAACAATAATTTTCATTAAATGTCATACAAAGAGAAATTAAAAGATTTTTCTCTTGACTCAACCCTGATGCATGGTGAACCCAAGGTGGTTTTACACTGGAGGTGAGCAGGAATTTCTTAACTTTGCTTTTTCTTCAAAAGATGGAGGCTTGTCAAGAAGTAAGCTGGTCTCAGCAAACTTTACAAGGTCATTTCTCAAGTCTAGGCTGAAATTTCTAAGTTAAAGATAATCTCAGCCACCAGCCCAGCAACAAAGAATGAGTGTAACCTCTTAGCAGTGTTGTGATGCTGTGCCCTAGGAGACTCTGGGTGCCCCCAGGAATATTTCATTGATGTGGGGAGATTGAGAGAAGGCAAACCCAGAAGTTTCCTCATTCTGCACAGAAGCAGAGAGATTGCACTGAATTAAACAATGTTTTCTCTCGCAGAAGAATGGTCTCACAGTTAGAACATGGGCTTATAGCTTGAGGATCTTGTGTATAAAATCGTCAAGAGGTGTTTATGCCAGTATAGAGAGGGGAGAAAGTCTAAAGGATTTCCTTGCTATTACTCCTACCCTACTTTTGTTCCTCATTTCGAGCACTGCAAGTCTGCTGTTTTTTGACCTGCTGGCAGAAAGCCTCCCAGAAGCATTATAGCAGCCAGAAATAAAATGTTTAGAGTACACCTGGTTTTCAGCCCCTTTCTTTGACAGCCATCTCAGCTAGGGCTGAGAGGGAAGGAGTATGGAGCAGGTGCTCCATCCATCCCAAGGAACTTCCCTTCTGGACCATCAAGACAATTTCATGGAGACTGGTAACACAGGCCAGACATAAAGTGGGTGATTATTAACTACATCACACTGTAAATTGTCATTTCTGACCTCTGATGAGCTGCCTTATATACCATGAGTTATAAAAAAATCTAGCCTCTTACAGAATCAAATGCAAACTGCTCTGACTATCATTTTGAACCAGTTAATCTCCCATGGGCTTGGAGAAAACATCACTTGTGGGCTTTCACCCATTTTGTCCCTCCATTTCAAAACAAGCACTTATTTTGGTCTCTGATAAATACAAATGACAAGTAAAATGTATTTAAGCTACAGAAAGGCTATTTGTAGTCTAAAAGTTAAAATTCTTAGTTAATACTCACTCCTGTACCCTGTCTTTTTCTGTGCAGAGGTTAAAAACCAGCAAGTCCATCACTGCAAAGTCTAATTTCAGAGGTGGTAGCTATATTTAACTATTCTCACTTTTCTCTAGGAAAGCAATTGATCTATGCCCTAATGCTCACAATTTTATTAACATTGGGAAAAGCCATGTGGTGTTCATATAGTGTTTAATCTCCATGAAGTCTCAGAGCCCAAGGTTTTCTGATTACTGGCAGAGGAGGAGGACTGGAGTGACAGTTAGGGGTGCGCTGGTCCCTACTGTATATACAGCTGTTGCTGCGCAGGGGAGGGAAACGCAGGGTCTGCCTGTCTGTTCCAAACAAAAAGAAATGGCACATGCTATTACTTCCAGATCATTGCAGTCCCTGCACCACCATCTGCTGGGGGTCAGAGCAGTTGTCCGGGTCGGCGTCAGTCATGCACAAACTCAATGCCTTCCACCGAGCTGCGCCCAGCAGTACATATTTACAAGAACAATAAAGCAAACCTGCTCCCTGGACACAGGCATCACAATGCTCCATCACATTGGGAACAAAGGGGCACAACAAAAGTTGATATGCATTACAAAGGAGGTTCTTGGGGATCACAGCTTTGTGATTTCAGGCCGTAACACAAATTGAAGGGAAGAAAAACTGTCACCAATAAGCCCAGACCAAGTGATCATTGTATTTGTAATTGACGCAGCATTGCTGAAAGGGTGCCTGGGTCTCTGTGTTTCCCCTTTTCCTATTGTCAAAGTCTTCTGTAGAAAATAGTTAAATGGGAAAAGCTTTTACGATAAATATTGAAAACTTGGATATGTTATTCTGTAACAGCAGCAAGATAATCTCTGCCACTTACCCCAGCTTGTCCATGCAGATCTCTTTCTCTGGGGCTTATGCCATGTGCTGGAGCGAGATGTGGAGAGCCCTGACTGACGTAAACTGAACAGTTCCTGGAAACCGGATGAGTACAACTGTGTCACTGTGATGTTGAAACCAAATGAGCAGTTTTAGCATCTCTTTGGCCTAACAACAGCTAGTGAGTAATTAATTTCTCCTGCTAAAAACGGCTGCTTCACCACCAACTGGAGTGACACATCAGGAGTTGCTGTCGGGTGCTGCAAACCTTTCACTTAGTGCTGTCCTGCACCCTTGGCTGAACATGCGCGTACGGGAATGACACCCTTGGGGTGTAGAGCTTGGGGTGGCTTTGCTGGCAGTACGTTAAGGTATAGAAGTAAAAAATACAACTCTTCTTTTAGGTCTGGGCTAGCTTGCTGAAGAGCTATATCCAGTGTTTTGGTGCTGCATCAAAATGGAAGCAGGAGAGTAATGGAGCTCAGTGCAGAGGCATCTGCATTCAGCTGAGTTTATTAGTTTGGTCTCAGCATCAGCACTGTTAAAATAGGCAGCAGTGCCAGCATGGGGTGAGAGAAATAGGCAGCAGTTCTGGAAAGCTATGAAAAGGGCAGGTGGAGCTGCACCCAGAACATTTTTCAAGTGAGGCTCATTGCCAAATAACTAGAAAATGTGCTGTGCTAGCAAAAACACACGAAGGACTGCTGTAGTCCCTGCCTCACATAGCTACACTGTCTGTCACAGCACTACCACATACATAATCTTTGACATTTCATCTGATAATTAGTGGTTTTGGCACAAGTAAATACATTCCTGTTAGGTCCTATCCTCAGTTGCTTTTTTACTAAGCGTCACTTGTCATTTTTGCATAAAACCTCTCCAGTCCTTGTAATTTTTGACAGCCTTCTTGGATGATTTGCCTGAAACATGATATGGAAGAGGAGACCTCCAGGTAGCTGCACACACGTGTCTTCCAGACTCCACCTTCCTGGCCTCACTGGCACCAGGACGCCCCAGCTGCCAGAGCCGCAGAGCTGGTTCTGGAGCCTGCGAGGGCATGCAGAGCAGCCTTTGCTTGTTTCATTGGAGAACCTCACCAGCTCAGCTACATATCTGTACTTGGAGGACACTTTCCCTGAGCCATTCCACACAGAGCTGAACTCCACAGGTTTGTACTGCAGTTAGGCAGGCTTTCAGCAGTGGGTCAGAACCAAAAGAAATATTTTTTTTTACCATCTGGTCCTTTGGAACTGCATTTGAAGTAAAAGTTGCAGAAGAGTAGTCAATGTATAGCTTAGATGCATTTACATAATAAAATGTATGCAAAGTATAAATAATTTTGTATCTCTAATTTTGGGAAGGAAAAGGCAGGGGATGGGAAGCTGGCAGAGTGGCTCCGTGAGGATATTAGTAATAAAATGAAAGGATAGAAAGCCACCAACCTGTAGGCAATTGATGTACATCTGTTTAAAATGTGTGGAGACTGAAGTCATTTCCATTAACAGTCCAATAGAAGTGATTGTCCTGGATGTCTAGTCCACCATAGAGAGGTGCTACATTGTGGAAATCGTCTCATTTCAGTGCCTGTTTGCACCTGTGCTGGAGGCTTTATTCTACCAGCCAGTGACTAGACTGGGTTTCCCAGTCATCCTTCTGGACACAGTTCAGACATTGAAGAACTTATAGTAGAAGGTGTCCCTGCCTGTTGCAACTGGATGGTCTTTATGTTCCCTTCTAACTCAAACCATTCTAGGATACTGTGATATTCTTCACATAATGCCAAGGAAATTTAGTACTGGTTTCATGTATTCTGCAGGTAAATAAGGGACTTCAGGAGGAACTTTAGAGGTATTGTGGTCACTAGCAAATGTAAACCACAAGAATAAACCACATTCTGACTAATAAAATAAGTTTTCTGATAAAAATAAGGCTTTTACTGAAAGAGCAATCAAACAACTGTGTTGGTATCTTGTTCTATGACATGTTACCTCTGAACCATGCCCTTTTTGGTGGAATATTGCCTCCTCCTCAATCATATGTGGCATACTTAAATGCTGCCCTGAAAAAACCATGGACTTAACTTCTATGATGTGTGTCTATCATTGCAGGAAAAAAAGAGTTCAGTTAATTTTTCTTAATTGCCTAGATGAAATGAATCTATACTGTGTCCAGCCCAGTGGTTATCCAGTTATGCGTACACTTTAGGAGTCTAATGCTGTTGGGAAAATCTAGCGCAGAATAACAGTTTAACTTTTTATATTGACTCTTTTATTTCATTTACATTATTCTTTATCTCTGAGGTTGTAGATATGTTTTTTATAAAGAGTAGTTATGCGAGTTACCACATCTCTGGGCAACATAAATTCAGCCCAGATCAGGCACAGCATGCTGAGTCACACCGCACACAAAATATATACACATTGTGGCTGTTCATGCCAGCTATATTCTTTATGCTGCATCAGTGACAACTATGGGAGAAAAAGCGATGTTTGATCAAACTCAAATTGCACAGAGGGAAGGTTTGGCATTTTGAACAGATTTAATCTTTTACCTTCAGCTTTGCCAATTGAATACATTGCATCAAGAGACAGTGACGTTTTTGATCTGAGATTAACTGTTGTAACTTTGGATTTACTGCCTGGTGGAGCCTTGGCCTGATTTTTACCCCCAGACCACTTATATGCTGTTTCTTAACATTTCCTCCTTGAACTAATTTTCACATCTACTAACCTGTCTTCTTCCTACCTGTTCTCTGAATTCCATCTGCAGAAATGTCTGCCAGTGTCTAATGCCTAATGGCCAGATAAATGACCAGTAGGAAATAATGGATTTATAAAATGCAGTTATGTATGTTTATGAAAGCAATATTTTAGTGATTTACAGCTGGCCTAGGGCGTATATATGGTTATCGTGGACTTTTGTTGCTTTTGTACTGCATCCCTTCTCACTGCTTAATCTGCCCACTTACAGATTGTATTTTAGCCCCTTGAATTTGCCTAACTGAACAAATCTTTGCAGTGGTATTTCCTAAGCTTGATAAAGGAGGTTCCTCAAACAGTTGGAGATAATTAAAACTTCATGAGGGAGAAAAAGCTTTTCATATTTAAATATATTCCCATTGTTTGTGGTGTTATTTTTATTGTCATAGAGATCTTCTAAAAGGAATATTCAAAGGGTTGTCTTGCCTTAATAAACTTAGGAAACTTTTGTCTTGTCCCTTATTTTGATTACAAGTGCAGCTGTTATTACTCTGTTTTTACCTGCACGTTTTAAGCCATTGCACTGTGTTAGTGACTGAGTAGCACTTCACTGAACAATAGAACTGTGTTTGCTTAGCTTAAATACTGCTGCAAAAGTAGCACAAGAGAAAAATGTCTTTAAGGTTCTACAGAAACTCTGGCTAAGCTGCAGTAGTGGACTGGAAAGAGATGTGGCAGAGAGAGAAATCTCTCTGAAGTTGAGGAAAAATTGGTAGAAATGCAAAGGGAGAGACTGTTGCTTGGGTAAATAGAGAGAGGGGTGGCTGAGCAGCCAGCATCAAATTGCTCCCCATCTCTGTTCTGGCACTTGCAGATCTATTGAAAACAGGCCAGAAGGACATGGTGAATTTGTTGCTCCCATGTGCCAGCCTTTTCTGCAGCAGCAAGAGAAACCGATCAGTGCTGCTTCAAAAGCAGCTGGAAACTGAGAACTCCCTGGTCCCCTGCTGCCTGGCAAGCAGCAGCACAGGGTCTTCTCAGTTTCCAGCCACTACAGAGACTCCATTGACAAAATGTGTGCAGCATTTGAAGGAGCACAATGTGACAATGAAAGAACCTGAGACAAAACAAGGAAGGGGGAGAAAGGAAGAAAGGGAGGAGAATTAAATAGGAATGAGAGAGCAACTGAAGACAGGAGGACAAAAATCAAAAGAAAAATATGCTAATCACTGCAAAAGGGGCAATAAAAATTAATCATCCTTGTCATATTTGACACCTCTACACTGCTTTATCAATGAGTATAGTTGTGATAGGAAGACTAGAGAAAAAGAGGTAAACTTTACTAATGTTTGCTTTCATTGCCTCCCTGAGATACAGACACACTTAATTTAGTCCCCTACTTTCACAAATACTGTTGTGAAGTACAGAGTGACTGGAAGATACCAGATATTGCACAGGGGACCACATGGCGCTGTGAATGGGACAGCTCCTATCCTCTATTTCTGAGAGAAGCAGAAAAATTTAAAATGCTCTGTAAGTCAGGAGAATGGTGCTTTACTGTTGCTCAGAACAACCTGGAGAGGAAACCAGTGCTGCCCATATTAAAGCAAGGCAGCTGGCTCGTTTTCTCCTTTCCCTTGTACTTCACTGTATCAGCCACAAGAATGTGTAGCAGAGTGGAAACCAGAGTATCACAAATAGCTCAGAGCAAAGCAGCATGGCTAGGTTTTATTTCTTTTACCTCTCAGTGCCTGCTCATAAGGTAGGAGATGTACCAGTGATACATTCATCTCCCAGCTGTTCCCACTTTCGCTGCTTGTTCAGGATGAAGGGAGATCTGGGAGTGCCGGAACCAAAGTTATTTACAAAGCAGCTAAACTGGAAGGGGCTTCCCAAATTTCCTCACGTGACTCACAGGCTTTACAGTTCGCAGGTCCAGCTTGAGCTCCTTCAAATTAAAATCCCCTCAAACATATGCTGGGTGAACACAGCATCTTCAGCACCAATTTTTTCACTCCAGATAGCTGCTCTTACTTGAAATAACTTGGTACAGTAACAAGCAAAAATGAATAGTATTTGGGAGAGAGCACTGGCATCTACAGATTTCTGGGAATTCTTCGTACTTTCTGAAAGGTCAGAGAAGTTGTACCATAAAAACTGAGATAGAAAAATAGAACTGTTGCTGTTAGTTTCATGAGGGTATATCAGCCAGGAACTGAGAAGAGGGTAAATTTTGTATTGCCCAAGTTGAAAATGGGTAAACTCAGTTTATGTGCATTTGCCTTTGAGCACTGCACTGTCATTATCTTAAATGAGTTTATCTTTTTGAGCAAAGGAAGGCTTCTTTCCTGGTGACAGGAGTTTTGCAATTAATAAAGCCTTCTTTAAAAATTCTCATTTATCATTCAGGTTTTAAATAAAATGCTTCCATTTGCTCTCTTAGCTTGACAGTTATTTTCAGTCATGAGTAATTATTCCTGTAAAGTAGTTATTGCTTAGGTTAAAAAAAAAAAAAAAAAAGTGTTTCTCCAAAGCAGATTTAATTTGAGCATGACCCATGGCCTCTACACAATCTCCAGTATATAGATCAATTTGTCTTTCTCTGTAGGAATAGTAGGCAGTGTAAACCCGATTTTTTTGGTAATATTTTTATTAAGGAGTTCCTGGGTGTTATAATTTTGAAAGAACCTATAGATGCTTTAGCAGTTGTAGAATGCGACCATCATCATGTCTGTCTGATCAGGAATTACCCATAGTAGTAGGTTAAAAATGAGATGTTTTATTTTTTTATTTCATCTGTTCAGTTCATGTAGACCAAAACTGGTATCATATTTTCAAATTTACCATTTCAGATTTTTTTTTTAATCTAAGTTAATTTAAAACAAAGTATCTTGCTTCATCTCTAAAATCTTGCTGTATTTTTTATGTCATAGGAGGACAGGATAGCAAGGGCTGTAGAGGAACTACCAGCATGATAAATAAACACATAGAGATACCTGTCAAAATACTGGGCAAAAGACTATCTAATACTTTTTGAAATCTTTTTCCCTTTTATGTTTGTCTCATGGACTGGCTCTGATTACATTAGTGAGTAATTCATCATAACAGAAACAGATCACCATATTGAAGTAGTTAGTGCTGAGAATCAGTATGTTTGTTATAAACATTACAAGGATTTGAACTTCAGGCTACCTTTAACTTGATCCCTTGGATTGGCTCTTCTCACCATGCAAGCTGCCCAAAAACTGCCCAAAGGCCCACTGGTTGGTTTGGACTCGTAACATCCTCTCTGGAGTGCATTTCACGTGCACTGAGCAGAGCTTCTGGGCTAGTTCCCTGCAAAGAGAATTCAGTGCTTCTGTGCACCAAAACCGCTCTGGGAGCTGAGCCAGTGTGCAGTAAATGGGAACAGTCAGGGGGTGGAATTTGTTGCAAAACTGCATTGCTGCTCTGAAGCAAAATGGTAAATATATAGGCAGTCATATATACTTTTGTGGCTTTGGGAAGGCATTGTATATTTTTCTCTAGTGTGCAAACCGAGCAATTTTGCATTATAAAACTCAAATGTGTATTTGGCCAGCAACCTCTGGTTAGTTCTGTGTGTTTGATGATGAAAAGAGAAAGTAAGCTGCAATGAAAGAGAAATCTTTACACGTATGTTTTTCATGCAACTTAGAATAGTAGATTTTATTTTATCAAGTGATAAAAATTGTGTTTTTCACATAAAAATTATGAAAAACTGGTTTCCTAGCTTCAATTCTCCAAAAAAGAGAAAGTGATGGGTTTGCCAAACCAGGAGAACAGACTAATTTTCTGTGATCAGTGAAGACCCTGCACTATGTAGGGTTTCATGAGAATGCATAGAGTGAAGAAAAAAAGTCCAGAATCATGTAGGCTCCATTTAAAGTAATGTGCTTGATATCATATAGTACATTGAGGTGTTGATTATGAGATCAGAACTTCTGCATGCTAATTTTGACTTTGTCAGTGAATTCGGCTTTTGTCAAGTCGTTACTATGCCGTTTCCCACCTGAGCAAAGGAAAGTTAATGTTTTGAAGAGCAGAAGAAAGGGTTCAATACTTAACAGTTTACTTTTCTGATTTCTTGTTTATTTATTTGAGTGAATCATTATTTTGCTCTTAAAAGGCTGCCGAGTTTCATTTACTACTGCTGGCTAACTTTTCCGCACTAAATGTTTTAATTTTGATTACTCACAGTCATTTGTGTAATTTCAGTTCCTTGGCTGAATTGCTAGAGCTCAACAAGGTTCTTCTGCAGCAGCTAGTATAAGTACAAAATCTAATTTTAGTTAATTCTTGTATATATGTTTCTTATATTTGTTCTTAACAAATGATCAGGCACATTTTGAGTGAATGTATATTTCCAGAAAACCAATAGAAAAGAATGTAAAGTGAGTGGTAAAAAGCATTTGATTGTGAAAAAAGAGAATTCCTATGGTACTGTACTCCTGTGGCTTTGTGCTAATGCTCTTGAATTTCTTCCACTGAGGTCTGATCCATAAAGGGATTTGGTTACTTAAAATAGCAGTTATGTCCTAAAGTTCTTAGTTTGTGCTATTAGAACTTCATCTCAGCTTCTGTTTAAGCTTAATAGAGTATACACACATGTTCACACTACAGATTGTACCCACAATCTGCCTTTCAGGCTGCTTTGCTACCTGCCAAAGGGAATGGTGGTGCCTGAAATGATAGACACTGCAGGAAATTCAAGCAAATGTGCTCTACTGCCACCAACATGCCTGAGCTCACTGAGAGCCTCCTTATTCTGACCTGGGGGCTCTTTTGCCACCTGTGATTGTGCATTTGCACATATGCAGAGCTGTGTCTGTCAGTTTGCAGGTTACTGCTGTAAAGACCTGACAGATAGACCAGTTCTGATGCAACAATGGTGGGGCTCTCCAAAGGGCTTTGTTTGGTGTGAGTGCACGAGCAGGAAAGACTTCTCCTTGTAAAAGGCTGCCGTCCACTTGTGTGCAATATGCAGTTTGATCCATATTCTTGTCAATTATATTTTGAGGATAGTGTCCCAAACTGTACTTTCCCTATCCCCAGATGAAAGGCTAAGTTTGCCCAGAGAGTTGGAAGATGCTGCTTCCCGGGGAGCTGTCAGTCTTCTGTGACTCCAAACTCCTAGTATGTCAAACTCTAATTAAAACCAGTTTCTAGAATGTCTTTTTCACTCATGCCTTGAAATATCCTTCTAGTTTAGGAAACTTTCAGACACAGCCATGCTCAGCTCCTTTCTGAGTCTGAGAGAATGCAAACCTATATTCACCTTCTGGACATCCTCTGTCTCTGAGCATGTTATCTCCCTTTGCAGTCCTGGTCCTAGAACAACTCAAGCATATTTGTCTTCTCATAAGAAGATACTTCTGTAAAGTTTTTCACTTCAGTTTTGCAAAACCAAAAGTTTCCTGATGGTCTACAGATAGCTTCAGATCTAGTTTTTTATCTGGACTGGAGGCGGTCCACAAGAATGTTTAGACATAAGGCCTCAGTTCAGCGTGGTGATAAAACACCAGGAGTTTCATCTTCAAGGTGTTTCTGATTTTCTTCTTTTAATGAAACACAAAAATGTAAAGTATCTCCCCTTCACCCCAGGTTAATGGCAAGAGCTGTAGGAATTATTACAACTGTATCTCTCAAACAGAGGCTTTTTTTAAATTTTAGCAGAATTTTAAAATTTCAATTTGGTCATGGTTTTAAAATTTGGTCTCTAAAGAAAGCTTGCAGAACTCCCTAGTAATTATTAATGGGTCACCTAGTGTGTCCTGGACCTCTATACTTCTTATCCTCAACCATTAACCATTACATCCCTATGACAAGTGGGAACACAGAGACACACAGCTCAGGCTTTTACTTTGGTACAATCCATACAGATTAATTAGAAAACAGGCCCAGTACAAATTATACCAAGAGAAAAAAGTCCAAAGCATGAAAATAAGCCAAAAAAAGAATTACATCATTTCCTTGTATCTTCCCTAAGGACAAGGAATTGGAGGGTATGAGTCAGTCTCAAGAAATGAAATAAAAACAGCCAAACTTTTAGTGACTTATTCTTACCTTCTGGAGCAGAACAGGCCATCAAGTACAAGCAGCAGAAATCTGACTGCCTGACAGGTTTTAAAATAGGAATGAAAGTGCACTTGTGGATAGCTTGGCTTTCTGGTTTGTGACAAGATACAGTGGCCAAGAAAAGTGGATTTGGATATAGGGCAGCACAGCGTTGTGGATATCCCATCTCCTACTGCTTACAGTCAGCTACAAAGTCAGTGTGCTCTACAGCTATCGGTGAAATATTTTCCAAGCTCTCTATAGTGAGGAGAACACACATTACATGTCCTTTTGGATGCTCAAGCTTCTTTCTTAAACCTCTCATTTCCAGTCTGCAATACAGAGGTGCTGTGAGGATGACGCAATGTATGACTTATAACTACTTTCTTGGTACAGGGACAGCACATCTTGTCTGTGACTTATTACTTTGGCATATCATTTTGCCAGGTACTCACCTTGCTCTCTATCCAACATCACAGTTTCAAATATTCTGGCAAATTACATTTAATAATGAAACGTATTTTCCTGCCTAATATTTCAGTGAGAATTATCTGGAATATTAATAAGCTTTCTGCTTTGCCTAAATGGTATTGTTCATTTCTGCTTAAATAAAGTTTAGGATAACAAAGGATCAACTGTTTGAGCCAGGGGTTCATTTAACGTCATCATTCACATTTCCTTTAAAATCAAGGGTAATCACAAGGTCAATGCCTCTAAGGATACTTTGACAGACGTAATTCTGTGTTGTTTACATTGGGGAAGATAACAAAAAAAGGCAACACAATATATTTTTTTGTCACACTCTCCAGTGCCTGTGAAGTCTTTCAGTGATCAAACCTGGTAAGTTTCAAAACTACCCTGGAGCATCCCAGGTCTGAGATTACAAGGTAGAAAGTTTAGTTACCCAGCTCAAGTTTCATTGCCCCCCTGTTCCTGAAATTTCATTTCAAAAGGAAAAGATTTGGGGTGCACTTTTGCCCATATTTTAAACTTGTTTGTTTCTTTGTTTTCGTTTTCACCAGTAATTTCTGGTCTCTTCTGTCTTTTTATGTCATGTTCTGTCCCTGCTCCAAATAAGTAGTTTGGTGAGCACAAAGGCATTTAAAGCGCTTCAACCAAGTAAAAATGTGTGTAGAACTGATGGAAGACTTAAGATGAGAAAGTGGGAAAGACTTACTTGGAAGTTTATGTACAACTTTTAAAAATATTTTAGATCCACCCGCCTCTGCCACCCCGAGATTCATTTGACTGTATCACTATCGCAGTTTTCATTTAAAAATAACTCCCTCTGAAGAGATACTGATGCCCCTGCTGGTGCATGCACGTACCATGTGAAACAATACCTGTGAGCAATGCTGATGTGCATCATGAAGTTCAACAGTGTTCAGTAGCTTCAGGGCTCCCTGACAACTTTATCAAATGACCCCATGTACCAGGATGAGAAAGATATGAAGACCTTATTAAACCCTCCAAAACCTTGGCTTTTGCAGTAATGGTCTTTGCCTCTGTCAGCCTATGAGGAGAAAATGGGATTGAACCACGGGGTGGGTGTGAGAAGCCAGGAGCACGCAATTTTCATGTCACGCTGTGCCTTAGGCAGAAGCTTCCAGTCATCTGACCCTGTCCTCAGCATCTGTTTCCCCGAACTGCAAATCATTCCATTACCATCATGCTGTTTTATGTCCTGCAAATGCAAATTTGCCCTACGACAGAACAAGTCCTATGTCTGATGGAGATTTCGCCATCTCATATTGTGTGTGTGCAAGTCCTACGTAAACCTAAGAAAAACCTTCTGATGTGTACTACTGATTGTTTACATATGTTATCAGAGGGGAAAAAAAAACAGGAAAGGAAAGCTGGCAGCTTACACTGCCAAGAGACCTGGCAGTGGCTATAATCACATTTAGAGCAGTCAATAGATTTTGTTTTCATTTTTAAAAAAGCCCTTCCTAGAAAGTTGCTGCACTGTTCTTTTTACTCTGCTACAGTCAGTCCAAAGGAATACCTGCAATGACTCCTGTTCTCACTACCAAAGTAGGCAACATCAGGAGGTGTTTCCAGAGAGAAGGTGGAAGGTGTGGTAAAAGAATGTGCTTTATACAAGTTCAAAATATGTAATGCTACTTGGAGCTGTGATTATAATTCTGTATGACAAAAGTCTTTTAATGATAGTGAAGTCAGGGGCTTGTGATGCAAATAGAAATTGATGCCAAAAGAAGATAAAGTTTGGAACCTGGGCATATTTCTTATCTTCAGGTCAAGCTCCATAATGGGACTAAAAAATATGAGCACTAGAGGACTGGGCCTCCAGCTGCCTGTGTCTAGGAATTGCCTTTAGCAGAGAGAATCGTTCCTTAGCCTGTGAAGCCAGGAGAGCTCACTGCTTTTCTGAAACAAAATACCAGAGGGAATAGATACCAAAGCAAGTTTAATTAATGTCTAACTAAGTTAGTGTGTCTCTTTTCAACTATTCTCCACCCATTCCCATATACATGTGATACTGGAAACTTTTTTAGGGTAAAATAGAAGTCGCAAACTTACATCAGCATGTTAAGTACTACAATTCCAGCTCGTCCAGGCCCAAGCCTTGGGAGTCCTATACTCTTATTACAAATCTGTTCTCATAGGGTTAAGCATTTGGGGACTGAAGACTGCAGTTTTTGAAAATGCTGACTCATTTTACAATAACTGCCTTAATATTGTCTGCCTGAAGACATACAACATGATGAAAAATAAAATGTAAGCTTTAACATCAGCATAAATATTAGACATTCATATTAGCATAATCCAGAGAGAAAAAAAGGAAGTTCGAATGCAAGCAGTCACAGACATAAGGAGCTCTAGTACGAAGTCCGTGTGAGAAGATGCATTGTTATTGGCATCAACATTTCTTCTGGCATCTTAGACATAAGAAGCACAAAGATGGCAATGTATGTTCCAGAGGAAGTAGAGCAGCGATAAAATCACTTCACATTCAGCATCAGATTCAAGGTGTAAAACCAAAACAGAAGGATTATTTTCTGTACACATGTAGAAAAGTGACAAAAGCTATCTGCTTTTGACGTCTAAATGAGACACATTGAGGACTAAAGTTAGCACCCTAGTTTTTTTAGTAGGTTTTACTTTGCCTTCCCTAGAAGGGAAGACTGAATAGCACCTATCAGATGCTGAAGTAGCCTACAGGTTACAGCATACACTCCTTCCCTCTGCCCTTCACTTGGAAATCAAATGTCATAGGGTAATGTCAGAGGTTCTGGCTGTTATGTTGCATACTCCAATACAAAAATGCAAGGCATAAGAACTTGTCAATGATACAAGGAAAAACAAAGTAATACTTGTCAGCTGAGATATCAAAGGAAAACCAGAGCTAAAGAGGAAAAAAAAGATTCTCTGCAGTCAGAACTCAGTGGAAGCTATCATCTTCTGCTGTGTTTTCCTTGTGAGAGGGACAAAGATGTTTTCTCCTAAAGGCTGGAAATGGTAGGGCATTGGTGTGCAAAACTTTTGTACTCCAGACCAATAGAAGTGGAAAAGAAAACAACCTTGAAATAAAGGGACTTTCATGTCCAAATCTCCATCTAAAAGACCTAATCCTGGTCTGAGCTACTTCAGATAGCAGAAGTTTGCCCGACTTCCAAATATACCCCTATCTGCGAACTTTTTACAAGTTTGGGAGTAGGGGGAAAGGTTGAATGAGTTAATTCTGGTTGAAGTTACCCTAGTTCCCCAAGGCAGTCCAACTTGGACTATTTTTGAGTTTAGCTCTTTGGAAAGAACTGTCTGACTTCTTTCCAGGAGAAGAGTGAAAGTGGACCAATGCTGTTTTCACAGAAAAACCGTCATGCACCTTGATTTCACACTCATGACTCCTGCAAATGTCAGACAGACTGTGGCTCAGAGCCAGCACATGGTAGTGACAGCAACAACTTCTTTCCACTGGTTTCTTTAATTGACCATTTCCCTTACAGATCTGAAAAGAGATGCATCAAAACTAATTGCTTGCTTAAGAAGTAATACTGACTTACTCATTAAACTCCATTGTGGCACTGGGCACAGCCACTTGAATGGTCTGGAAAATATGAAAAGAATTGGCTGGGGAACAAAAACAGAGCTAAAAATGGTAATGGCAGAAACAGAAGTAGAAGCCATATAATAAAGGCAAATTCCTATTGAATGCCTCTTCGTCTTGCTTTAAAGAAATACAGAGAAGCACTCAAGAGGTACAGATAACTAGGCAGTGTTTCTCACTGCAGAGCTTAAGGAAAGAAGGAAGTGCTTCAAAGGTTAGTTCCTGATGATATGGAATATTGCTGCACTGAAAGCAGTCAGCTGGAGTTCATCCTGATAGTCCCCCAAACCGTTTTATCGCAAAAATGCACTGTAATCAGTAAGAAGCAGTCACAGTATTTTCCCACCACTTTCATGCTGTAGAGGCAGATGGGGGAAGGGGAAGAGTGTGGGGTTCATGACGCATGTGAATGATGAGCTTGGTCTATGTTTTAAAAAAATTATCTTGTGGAGAGAAAAATAAGGACTATTGTTGTATGTGAACTTCAGCTTTCCTCATGCCTGTTGATTATTTCTTCTATTTGTAAGGGTGATGTTGCTTGCATAGTTGTTCATATATTGCACCAAAGGAATAAAGATGAGTCACTAAATGGATGGATGCTGCATTCTGTAATGTCTTTGCATCTGCTCCTGCTGCTACCTTACCAGCTGGGGAGAGACTTTAGAAGCATCAGTCCGTCTTCACAGGCTGATCACTAGCTTGGTGAAGACAGAATTTACAGAGGTGGGCAGTTAGAAGCAGTGGAATATACCTTCATAGAAGCTTACACTGGCTACTTTCAGAGATAAGGGTATTGCCTTGGCCTTCAAGCAATATCTACAAAAATGCAGTTTTAACATCTGCTTTCTTTTGCTGCCAATCTGGGTCTTAAATTGAATCACTGTGTTTCAGTGTGATGTTTTGTAATGTTTTTGATACACATATTTTGTTGTCTCAGTGTACGAATACGACTGTATAATCTTAAAAAACTAGACACTTTGTGCTTCAACTTACTTTGCAGTTTAGTTTTAGGAGTAAAAGAATTCTCAATTTGCATTCAGTTCCCACGATGGACTGCTTTACTTGGGTCCTTCACTGCCCTGAACAGTGACATGGACAAAGAATTAAATATAGTTGCAGTAAAGTCAAAGGCAAAATGACCCATTGAGGTTTCTGGTTCAGGCAAGTTCTTAAACTGTTGTACTTCTATTAGTTCATTTCCAGCTGACACATGATATATAAATAGTTGTTAATGTGTGATTAGAAAGAAAATCTCAGTCTTGGCCATAGCAAGATAACTAAGATGAGAAGGAAGAGGTTTTATCTTATTTTGTAGCATAAAAAGTCGTAGGATTGATGGCATCACAGGAAATTACTTTTCTGGAATTTTGGGGACACATTTACTAACTCTGTGAAATTATGACATAGTCTGAAGCATTTATCTTTTCCTCTCACGTAAAACATCCCTATGGCCAGGATGGAAGAATTCATTCAGAGGTCAGCTAGTCAGTTTATTTAAAAAAGAAAGTTGGAAAACTTTTCTATAAATTTTTCTACTCTGCTCTTGTGAAACCCAGTCTGGAGTACTGCATCCAGTTCTGGGACCCTAACACAAGGACAGGTCCTGTTGGAGCAAGCCTAGAGGAGGCCGTGAAGATGATCAGAGGTCTGGAGCACCTCTCCTAGGAAGACAGACTGAGAGAGCTGAGGTTGTTCAGCCTGGAGAAGAGAAGGCTCTGGAGACACCTCATAGCACCTTCCAGTAGCCCTGAAGAGGGCTTGCAAGAAATCTGGAGACAGACTCTCTGCAAGGGCATGTAGTGGTAGGTCAAGGTACCTCTTTATACTGAAAGAGGTAGGTTTAGATTGGATATCAGGAAGAAATTTGATACCATGAGAGTAGTGAGTGAGCACTGGACCAGGTTGCCCAGAGAATTTGTGGAAGTGTTCAAGGCCAGGTTGGATGGCGCTTGCAGCAGCCCTGGTGTAGGTGAAGGTGTCCATGACTATGGCAGAGGGGTTGGAACTTGATGATCTTTAAGGTCCCTTCCAACTCAAACCATTCTGTGATTCTCTGAAATCTGTCAGACCTGAAGTGCTCTTTTCTGGTCTTGGTGGGCTGCAGAGGCATTGCTGTGAGGTTTCTGTCTAGGAGCAGCCTGTGGTCTTAGAGCCCACAGTTCCAAAACAGCCCACTGCCCAAGCTGTCCCTGGGGCCAGGGGATATTTGGGATCCTACTCCAGCCAAGAGCAAGGAAGCCTTGAAAGCTCTGACTTTTAACTTTATTTTGGCCTCCATCTCTAAAGCAGTCAGCTTGCAATCCCAGCTCAAGCCAAAAATTGCCTGCATGCCAAGCATCCTACCAAGGAGGGGGCTGTGCTGCTATTTCAGGTTCACCTGGGCTGAGGGTGCCAGGGTTTCCAGGCTCCCAGTCTGTGGAGCTTTAAGGATTACACCACCATTTAAAGATACACCTCAATCCAGTTTTAGAAGGCTCCAAAGCTGACATTTGCCTGAGCATCTAGCATGGCCTTGCTTTTAGTGCTGTTTTATCTACCTTCTGCAGTTAGCAGTGTGTAGGTTTAGATGATTCTGCAGTGCTATGGTTACCAAACAAGGAAGCCCCTGCAGACGTTGGGCTGGTTCATATGGGTAGGAAAAATAGAGCACAGCATCACTGCTACCATATCTCTCTGCAGGGCTTCTGAAAAGAATTAAAAATAGCTTCCTGGTTTACCAGGAAACTTCCTGTTATTTATATAGTCCTCTCTGTCCCTTAAGGCAAGGTGTTAAATTAAATGTATTTAAATGAAACAAAGTGTGTCAAGTATTACACCTCTATGAAGTTGAACAAATTCTCATTTCCTTTGCTTTGTTCTCATGGCTACTAAGAGTGGCATGAATAGAAAAGCGAAATGAGGAAGTTTTTGGATGGCTGTTTTCTGCTAGAAATTATTCTTCTAATATTAAAATGAATTTTGGAGTGGAGGAAGGGGGAGAGTTTCTTATGTAGTGTACCTTCATCACACCGCATGTGCTTTCAGCTGTCTATTTTGCCTCCAGCCAAGTGTTCAAGAATAGGGCATTTAACCTTGCAGCTATTTGAAGCATCAAGGCTTTAAACAAGATGCGGTAGACTGTTATTGTATTATTGCTTTTGATTGTTAAGGTAGGCAGAATGGTATTTGGTACTGTGAGACAGCTGAAAATTAAGAGATTGTATTATTCTTTAATATTTTAGTTTTCTTGGCAAGTGTGTCCATCCCTGTACTGATAGCAGGATAAAGGCTATTAGAGAGTGTTTGGAGTAGCAGGACAGAAATTTTAGTGTAGGTTCTATTGCTGCAAACAATTTTTTTTGGTACCAACTGCATCTGAATGTGCAAAGGTACAAGCATGGGGATGGGAAATCTGGCCCCACAGTCAAACTTATTTTACTGGTGCAGATCCAAGGAATCCAGAACTCGAGAAAACAGCAACTAGCAGGTATCTGTGCTGTGGCTTTTATTTGAGGAGTAGTGGTATGAACACAAACCAAGATATTTTTCTTGGTCTGTATTACCACCATGAGAGATTTGCTAATTGGGAATAGCTGTGTTCAAGTTCTTATCAATTTAAGTGATAAACAAGAAGAAGAGTACCAGTCTTGCACAAGTATGTGCTTCCTGCTAAAGTATGTCCTTTCTTCTCTTCCTTGGCAGCAATTGATGGAACAAATCTTTCCAACTTACCGAGGTGCAGTAGGCTTTTCTGCCGAACATTTTTGTTGCCCTTCCCCAGCTGTTTTGGTTTTTGAGGTAAAAGTGGTTTAATTTTTCAGATCTGCTAGGATTTGGCCTGTATGTTTTGTTTTCCTTTTCCTGTGTTATTGCAGAGTGTTCCCTTCTTGCTTACTTATTGATTGGCAGCCAGATAATGACACTCAGTAAGACATTTTTGCCATGTCTTTTTTAGGAATGTTTTTTCCATGGTAGAAAAACCAAAGGCAGTGAAATTTAGGTTAAAAGTTTAGCATCCACAAGCATTGGTTTTGTTTGGAATAACTTTCAATTTTCTTGCTTCAAAATACAAACAGCCAGGACTGTTTTAACAACAATGGTGGCATAACCAGTCCCAGATTTGTTCATTGATGTCCAGCCTGCTTTTAATTGTCTGAGTGTTATAAAAGTAAATTCAAAAGTTTTGAATTAGCGTTTAAAAATCTGTGCCAATCTGGAGCTCATAAGGCTTGTACTGAATGTTTGTTCTAGAAAGTTAAGGCTGTGTCAAAATACATTCATTTGTAGCTATTGCAGCCTTGATTTTGGCCTAAACTGACTTTGTACAGAACTGAAGAAAATATGTATGATGTTAAGAGAGAAACCAAGCCCAGAATTCAAGAGGATGGACAATGCTGAATGTGATGAGGGAAATAGAAATGCCTGATAATGTAAGAGCAGTAAGGACACTGTAACCATATTGCTATAAAACAAGACATAAACAAAAGCACCAAATGGATGGGGTTGGTGTACTTTTGAGAATTGTGCATGAAGAAAGTATTGCTCACTTGGCTTGCACAAGGGCTGGAAAAAAACCCATATGAATTAGTGCAGCCACCTGCCTAAAGTCAAGTGAAAGTTATTGTGCAGCTAGGCAGACAGAAAGAAAGATTACTAAAAGCATTGAAATGAAGCAATGCAGCTTTCCTATTACAGCTACAGATATAAGGCATAAAGTGAAAGAATAACCGGGGAGGATTTGAACCTAGTAATCATTAGATCAATAAAAAGGAATTTGTTTAGGACAACTGGGAACTTAAGAATGTTAAAGCAAGCACAAAAGTGATGTTTTGGCCAGGAATGTCTGGAAAGGGAAAATAATACTTTTTCTAATGTCAGCAGAAAACTTTGTCTAAATGTCAGCAGCAAGAAGAAAATGTGAAATCATCAGCAAAAAGAGACATTTATCATTCCTGAACGTCCATGTCACCTATGGCAACTTCTGGGAACACGTTTTTCTGCAGGGAATAGTATGAATACCTACTGGAAATTCATTTCAAATATTTTTAAACATCTCCCTGAAAACAAAACATATCATTGAATGTCCACCCTAGAATGGTCTTCTGTATCTGAGAGAAGAAAAAGTGTGAACAATAACACCTACTTTTAAGCAAGATGCAGAAAGATTTTCAAAAAAAGCAATGACTGAAGAGGGAGGGGTTTTCTGGTTTTGCTGTACGGACATAATTGAACCCAAAATGCTGAAAAAATGAACCCAATGCAGTCTCATAAGTCACAGTGACAATCATCACAGTGAAACATTTATGTAGGGTTCACTTTTAAAAAGTGAGTCAAGAACAGGTGGACAAATTCCTAAGAGGATATTAGCAGATAAACATGAAATGCCTCCCCTGTGAGGGTAGCGATGCTCTGGTATGGACCCAGTCCAGCACTTCTTCCCAGATCCCACAGCTCCAAGTGGCTTACAGCACCTTGCATCTGTAAGGGCTGGAAAATGACAGCAGCAGCTCATCTCCTTCAAGCATGCAAAACTTTCAGAGAAAACCATTCAGTCTGCAAGGCAGCTCGAGCAGCCACAGCAGAAGGCTGACTGCCCCCTCCAGCCCGTCTGGCTGGAGGAGCATTCCTGCTGGGAAAGGCCCCTTCTGACCAGTCCAGAGTGGGAGCTTGTGCTCCACTGTCCTTTCCCCTCTGAAAGCTTGGTAGTGCTGCTGTATCCAAGGTGCTGCTGGGGGCTCTTCATGGTACTACACCCTACTCCTTATTTGCAGGATCGTGCGGAGTTCTGAGCTGAGGTTGATGGAAAGTTCATATGATGTTGGACAGAGGTCTGGCTCTGCTGATAGGATGGAGGAAGGGATATTACCTTTGCTTGCTCTAAACCCAAAACAAGTTACTCCTAATAAAGAAAAGATGATTGGGGTGCAAGTAAAGACTAGGGGTAAGTAGTTATTTTTCTGCTTATCAGGGTCCAAGTGGAATGCTCATTTTGGAGATAATAGGTTGACAAAGGTATTTCTTTGAGAAAATATTTGAGGTATTTTGTAAATCATGACACTAGCTGCCTGAAATGTATATCCTGCCACAGAGTCTATGCTGGAATTGTGATGAAACCCAAAACCATGACCACAAGAAGGTACAGTATCTGGAAGAACTAGACCTATCTTTCTCAGAGTGTTCATCAGTAAATAGCATGAATTCATATTTTTTTGTGCATAGATGAAGACATGTAAAGACTCTCAGAATACCTAAAAAAGACAATAGCCTTTTTAAGAATTTTTGTACCAAATTCCCACTCTCTAATAAACTGAGTTTTTAATCTGACAGCCTGACTACCAGATACTGGATCGTGTCCACCATGATCTTTTCTAAGGCGACTACTTCAAAAAAACAAAAGTGAAACTAATGCAATTTGCATCAGTTTTGTCATGATCAGAGCCATGCTGGTTTACAAAACCAGGAGTTTTATGTTTTAAGAAGACAGTAAGAAAATGGCACGAAAGGGGATTTAAGCCACTGCTCTCTGTTGTGCCATAAGATAAAGTATGTGGAGACACAAAGAGGAACTGCTAGAGTGCTTTAGAGGCTGTCTTGGACCACTGAAATGGTGAAAGTGGGGAGATGGCAGCACTAGCTCCACCCAGTGCAATGAACAACTGGAATTCTTAGCAAATAGCTGCATGTGTTGTTTTTTAGGCGTTAACACTGGAAATTATAATCAGCTCCAACCACTTCACCCTCAAGCTAGGAAACCTAAAATCCTGAAGGAAAAAGCAAAGCAGCAGCCTCAGAATATCATAAATGCCTGTTAAAAATCAGCCTACTATGTCTCCAAGAATTTAAAGACTATGTAAATCAACAAATTTTACTGTTCAATATCTAAGCAAGAGGCTTCACTATTACCTAATGGCCAGTCAAAGCTAGATAGCAGTATGCAGTAATATTTAAATAACACCTTGACAGTGCTATTAGAACACAGATTATTAAAACACAGATTGTCACTGAAAAGTTTGAAATATGAAGGCCTAATGTGCTGAGGTTACTGAAGTTTAGTTGAAAACTTGGATTTTTGCCATATGGCCTACCTGTCTATTATCTAAAGATCTTGTAGGGTATCTCACAATACCAGATTCTGGAATATAACCCCTTACTGGAATTGTTAAAATCTTTTTTTAAGAGAGATAAACATTTGCATTTCCTGTTCTGGGTTTGTGTAGTTCTGGACATATTACTACCATGGAAAATTCAGGAATATTTTACAGGTTCTGTTAAAGAAATATCTTAAGGAAACAATTAAATAAATCCCATGCCTGTTTCAATGTATTTATAATTAATAACCCACATTCATGGAATTCTAAACCCAGAACAATTTTTATTTTGATGGATTGGAAGACCAGACATTTTACCAACTAACAGGAGAACCTCCAAATTTCTTTTAATCATATTACATAATTATTTTTCCTTAGTCTTAAACTAAATTTCAGTGATGCAGAAAAATTTAAAGTGCCATTTTTTAGTATAATATTTGTAAAGTACCTTTTTGTGTATATATATATCACACACATATGCACATGTGAATGCACTCACGTTCTCTTTGCTGTCATTTCACCATGAGATTCTATATAAAAACTGCAGAGGTTCTCTGGATAGTTTCTGATGGCCCAGAATACCCACTGAGACTGAAAGCAAGCCAGAGTTTCTGGAAACCTAAATCCTCTCATTTTAATAGTTTTGCAAATCCTTGGCATTTTGCTTTGAACTTTAACCAAGAAAAGTTATATCTTATAAACAATGGCGTTTGTTGATTGGATGAAGGACTAGATCAATATTGATTTTGGCAACTTGTTTTGGCTGGGTTTGCATGAAGAAATATGCTGGTTGTGGTGTTAAAAAGTTATGTCAGTTCCTCAACATGTGCCTCTTTTTCTTGGAGCATTGCCTGAAAAATAGTTTCCAAAGTTACTTCCAGAAGTTAACCTAGAGGCTATCTATTATTGTGAGCTAACAACAGCCTTCTGCTGAGCTATCAGCATGTATGAAATAAAACCATTCAAGAAGGCAGATTAAAGACAGATTAAAAAAATTGATTTCTGTTTCACAGAAGTGCTAAAGTTTAGGACTCCATTTTTATTCCCAATGAATCTGGCCTACATTATTCTTGCAATTTAAAAGGAGCCCTAAAGTAAAAACATAGAGTAATAGCAACAAGATTTTAGGCACTCTGAGAATTACCTAGTTGACATACAGCAAAATAAGAGCCATAGGATGCACACGAATCAGTTCTGATTCAAGGGCAGCACCAAGAATGAACAAAAATGTATTTGTTAGAGAAAACGTGCTATTTTCATTTCAAAGTTTCCACTGAGACAGAATCCACTGCAAACTGATAAATTGCTACAATTATCATCACAGCTAAATTTTCCATCTGGTTTTGAATTCAGTTTTTCTAGTTTCAGCTTCCAGCTCTTTGAGCCTCTGATGCGAGTGCTACAGGAAAGAGTCACGTTGAAAGTGACTATCTATTTATACATCTATCCATCTACCTACCAATCTTCCATTTCCTGTAGATGCTGTTCGTTCACATTGCTTTCTCCTCTTGTAGTGCTCAGCCCTCTGATGTACTTCCAAAAAGCAATCATATCACATCCCAAGCTTTTTTTTTTTTGCTATGATAAACACAACAAGCTCCTTCATGCCTACTCTACCAGAGCAATTTTCTCCATTTCATCATTTACTTATGCCCAAGTTTGAATTCTAAAACATGAGTGAATAAATTTTTCAGATAGTATCTTACCAATACTCTTGACAAATACCACTAATAATTTCCCAGTTTTAAGAAAAAACTTTCCTCACCTGATTCATCCTGAGATTATTTGTTCCTTTTTGCATTCAGGTCGCTTTGTTTCTCTGACTGCACCCTGTGGCTGACTAGCCTTTTCATGTGTGGGTTTTTTTACTATGCCCTCATGAGGAATGCCATTTTACAACAGAAATTTACGTTCTTTGATCCAGAGGATGGAGTTCATCTCCTCTGTCTTTAGGGACTTTTGGAAAATGATTTCGTCTGTCCTCAGAGGAGTCCAAGACAGGTGGGATAAATGAGCAGTAAAAAGCTCCTATTTTCTTATGTGTTGAATACAAATGCATTGAGAACTGCTATAATATGTAGTATTTCATCAATAGATTATGTGAATACAGTGTTGCATTCCCCATCCCCTAGAAAAGAACAAAACTACTTACTAAGTGTTTCTAGATTTTCTGAATTATTTCCTTATTTGTCATTTTCATCTAATAATGACTAAATACATTGTCTGTGGTTCTCTCTGGTCATTACTTTTGCCCTTGATTTTATATATATAAAAAATTATAATTAAAGTGTCTGTATTGTCTGAGAATCATCCCTTACTCCCACATCCCCAGAACCAAGGATATTTCTTAATTTTTAACATTCAAATTAATTATTTCTTAAGGTAATACAAAAGAGACAAAAGTTTACTTACGTTGACATACATTAGGATAAGCAGAGTAAAATGATGCATCACTACATCTGATGTTATTGAGTTCCTTTAGGGATTTTGTGATAGCATTTTCCTGTAAGTTCCTTCATTATTCCAGAAATCCTTTATAGTGTACACTCAGTTAAATGTATCTTATGCATTGCCAAATCTAATAATTTCAAGAAAAGGAGAGAAAATATTCTACAAGTAAGTGGCTGGTTTTTATCACTTTACAAGAAAAATTTCAGTCATTTCAGACTTTCATAAGTCCAGCTCTTGCTGAAGTCATTCAGAGTCTGCTGTCTGAAGTTTGATTGATGCTAGTTTTGATGGCAGGATCTGTTATCAGTTTGAAGTGGCATGTGATAGAAGATTCCTTAGCATTTTATTCTAAGTTTAGCCAGAGAGATGAAATCCTCTAACTGTTTTACCTGAAATGGTGCTTCTAAATTATGATGAGAACAGAAATAATCTTTTTGTTGCTCCAGAATTTGTCAGACACCTATAGAAACAGTCTGTACCATGGGATTTCTGTGTCTCTGAATTTGGCAATTTAGGTTGCCAAATTCAACTATCAGAGCACCCAAAAGTGGAAAGAAAAAAAGAAGTTATTTCTCCAAGGGCAAAAATGAAATGTTTCCCTTTCTAGACCTTACTTCTTTAGCCCCTGTTTGCTCAATCCTAATGCATGTTAAAAAAATTATTTACCAGGCCCAGTTCATGATACTAAAATCAATACAGACTTCGTAAGAATCCCCCAGGAATTTGGAGGTGACTTGCCAGCTATGTAGTATCTTGTCTGGCTTCTTCTCTAAGGCACAGTGCATTTGTTGCAGTAGTGTCATTGCCACTGAGGCCAGAGCAGGGCTTTGGCCAGAGCCCATCTTGCTGGAGGCAGTGCCTGAACTGCATTCAGCAGACGCAACAGTTCCCTTCACAATCTCAGTTGGACCAAAGTGGTGGGAAAAACTTTTCTGTTGGGCTTTTAGGGGAGGTCTCAATTCACATCTAGGTCTTTTACTTGTGTCTATTGGGTCAGAACACCCTTTATCATCAAATATTTCCTCTTCAATGAGCACCACTTGCAGATTCTCTCCTGACTTTATTACATGCCTAATATATAGGTTGAGCTCCTTTGAGTCTTTGTATATCCTCCAGGTCTTCAAGTATTGCTTTGCACTCTCTTTGAGTTGTCTCAGATTTTTTTGAGACCAGTCTTGAAAGGTAGAAACAAGAACTGCCCTGTTCTAGAAGCTGTTGAAGCCATGCCAGCTACAATAACTCCCAGCCAACTCAATTACTTGTCTTCTCAGGTTGGTGTTTTACATACTGAATTCCACCACTTAGGTCCATCCTCCTGCTAAAAGGCCAAATAATCAATGAGATTATCATTCAACCTTAAGATCTTCATCAAAGGCCCACAAATATGAGACACTGTTCCCCCAGCCATGCTAAAGCCATGTAGACCAGCACTCACACATGCCAGGCCACAGTTCAGAGAGATTCAGACGCTCACTGTCTCCCCACCCAGCTCATTGAAGAGACTCTGGGGCAGGTGGGAGCCAACACACACTTCAGCCACATGCTTGAAGTGAAGAACTCGAAAATAGCTACCTTGATCTGCTTCACACATGTACCTCCTGTACAATGTAAACATATCCACAGAGACATTTGGACTCTCTTTAGAGGGCCAAAACTGCAGCCATATGTCTTACAGAGAAAAAGAAGCTAGAAATAGAGAGTAAATGCATAGTCTTTTCACCTTCTGATATGAGAGTTCTCAAAACTAGGCATGAAGGGCAGGGAAAATGTAAAATTACATAGTTCTGCTTTTTTAAAGCACCAGGCTGGGGTTGTTAAATTAACAACTCTTATATAAAGGCCTCTTCTTTAGAAAATGTATTTTGGAAAATTGTATTTAGAAAATGTATTGCTAAAAGAGCTATTACAAAGTGGGTCAGAAGCAGAGTAAGTACAAAACCGTTAAAGAGTATGTTTAAATAGTATGATAAGCACTTGCAAGACTTTTGTTGGATCTGGTTTACAGTATCAGCTTGCAATGATCTTGCAGTGCTTTGACCTCCTGAGCCACAGAACTGACAGTCTCCTGCTTTATCCCCATTCCTCTGTACCTGTCTGGCTTTTGGGCTGAACTTTGTCTTTTTAGCTTGAAATGGAAAAAGGAACTTATTCAGCTCTTTCATCTGAAATTCACCAGCTACCTAAAGAGCAGACTTCCTGGTTCATATATAGAGCAGGTCATATTCCTCTTTCGCTATGAATGTCAGGTCTGTCATATAACCTCCACAAACCCACTGCAGAGAAATTCAGACATATTTTAGAGAAGTAGTTTACTTTAGGTAAATATAAAAGGGTGGCGACTTGCTTTCAAAGTCTGAAATTTTGCTTTAAAAGTGATCTTATTAAGAGAAGGAAAATGAGTCAGCAGCATGTGGAACATATATAATGTGTGAGACATCTTATCCAAGCAAGGGGAGAGGGGATACAGAGAAGAGTTTTGCCTGCACTTGCAACAATCTTCAAAAGCTTTTTTCCCCTTGATTTGCAGGACTGCGTATTGCTTTGTACAAACACAGAACCAGTCATTATGTGTATCCAAACTCCTAACTTAGCAAGCAATTCAATTACATCCTCCTGACTAGTGTCCCTACTTTGAGTGGCACTGCCAGTACAATCCAGCAGTATAAATATACGAAATGGTCAAGTTCATCTGAGTTTCCGGATGGGTCTTAACATATCCCACCTCACACCATGCTGTGGTGGCAGCAGAAAAAGGAAGTGGCTGGAAAGCTTCTGACCCAGTCAGCTTTCCACCGCATTTGAGGCATTCTGTAACTCACAGAGCCCCGGCACCAGCTCTGTGATAACCTGTCTCTCCCATTTCTCATGATCCCTCAGAACTGTTGTCCTTTCCAAGCAAGGATGTGACTAATAAGAGGGAAACAGGATAAAAGAAGGACTGAGGATAAAATTATGATATCACATGGCCATTTGGCACTGATCAGGTTCAAAAATCACGAAGTAGTCAGAAGGAGAGATCTGAGATACTAGACGGGTCTAGTAACCTTTACTAGAAACACCCACGTGCTCTTCCATCTTCTAACATTTTTCTCTTTTACGTATGTGCGTGGCAGGAGGAAGCTATTACTGCTTTCGTTTTACACATGAAGAACTGATACTCAGTGCTTGTAACTAAGCAGCCCAGTGCAGGGACACACAAATCAACCCAGTTCAATCATGTAGCAGCAAAACAGGCACTGGGAAAAAAAAGGCATGCTTGCTTTGCAAGTCAGCCCTGCTGGAAAGCACTCTATGCCTTGCTAATGAGATTGTACTGCTTCTAGAAACCAGGATTTCTCATTAAGGGACTCTCAATATCTGAAATTTGGCTTTACAAATTGTCTTAGTATGAAAAGGTTTAGAGCTGGCTTGGTCATCACTGCATGGAAAGGTACCCAAAGGAACTGAAGAAAGGATCATCTAAAAAAGTTGTGAAGACTTTCAGAGGAAGCTGGGGCAGAGAGAGCAACTGTAGCCAATATATTTTCCAAACTAACCCCTAAACTGATGAAATGTCTGCTGTTCTGCCAGTGGCTATGGAGACTCTCACTCACATGAAAAAGCTTTGACTTGGGCTCCTGGGTATGTCAATGGCTCCACTGAAATTATACTACTGTTTTCATAAGCTATTTATTTCCTGTTAATACCTTGGAAAAATTCTTAGAAGAGACTTAAATGAAGACAAGTATTGCAACTTGGCAAGTTCACTTCAAAATTCATTAATGCTCTTTTTCTATTTTCCTTTGCAGAGCTCTGGTGTCTGTCATCAATAGTCAAAGGGAGAGTTGGGGGCTCTTTTGTTTGATTTTGATTCTACAGAGGAAAATCCTACTGGCTTCAGTGTCTTGGCCCTTAAAAGTTATTGAATTTCCCCTAGGATGCTGCAACTTTAAAATATTCCGTACTGATACTTTTTTAAGTCTGCCCAGATGTAAAATGTTTACATGAATTAACTTGAATTTTTGAGTACCTGAGACAGAAAGATTTCCTAATTAAAGAAGATATATTCTGTATTAGTCTTTCCTATCTATTGTGATTCAACCCATATGATCAATCTATTTTCCTTCTGTCATGGATTGCAGAGATCGTTCAGCCGTGGTGATTTAACATAATGCTGTGGTGTGTTTGTACAGAAACACTGCACAAGGGAGATTCCAAAGGGATTTTAGCAACCCTTTTCTAACACGGGATTTTTGAATAACACTACTTGGCCATAGGCAAAAGAATTTCCTTTTGGCATTTTCTTTTCTCCAATGAAAACACAAAAAGTGGAAGCTGGATAGTACTGTTATTAGAGCTTTGTTGCAATGAGAGAAAAAGTGGTATTCATAACAGCATGGATACAGCAGCTGAGAGACAGCTCCTCTGCCAGACCTTCATTTGATCAACTTCTTTCCTACATTTAGGTCTTCATGTAGCTGATCCCTCTCTTGGACCATACCTAGCACATTCCACTTCCTTTTCTTAGAATCTTCTGTATCTTTGGGAATTTGGGAGGGCAGAGAGCATGTAACGAGTTCAGTGTTGAGATTTTTGTGTTTTAAATGTCAGTTACTAAGGAGATTTTAAGGTTTCCTCTGTGTGGATTTCTAATGGAAATAAAAAGATGAAGACGGAACCGTCAAAAAATCCACAAGCAGAAAAAACCACCTATACTTGTGCTTGGCTGCAAGCTGAATGGAGTAGGAAGCACCAGAACACAGCAGTTCTGTTTCGTGCACTCACTAGAGCCAGGGAAAAGTGCTAATATTTTCATAGAAAACATTTCAAAATAATCTCCCTTCTGCAACAGCTTTTGGATTCTCAAGTGTTTTTCTGGTATGTGTTTTTTTTCCCTTGCTCTCCTTCCATTTCACCTTTACTGGTGCAAAGAAGAGAGTAGAAAGGTGGCAAGTAATCTAGCTAGCTAGATACATAGGTGGGTATCTTGCAGTGACAGGTCTGCAAATACGACTTAAGTTAATCAGGCCTGTTGAACTGAAATGTAGTTTTCAAATTTCCTCCCATAAGCTCAGCACATGCCAGACTTGTGCCTCAGTCCCTGTGACTGACATGCCATGCTGAAGGCACTCACTCATCTGCACAGGCAGCTGATAGTACAGCGTGACACTACTTGCTGCCCAGCCAAAAGAGTGTGTTCCTGCTCCATTGTAAACACAGAACAGACTTGTCTCTAAACAGGCTGTTTATTCTTTTGACTTGCATTTGTCATCTTAATATATTAAATTGTAACTTAGTCTTCCTTCCGTTTACTTCTCCTTTATGCTGTGTGTAGACAAAGCAGCAGGTCCTTGAAGAGTTCCCAATTTTCACTTACAGTTCTCAAGTTTCTGTTCCTAAGTAACTACTTAGGGTTAGAGAATTGGCTCACTCTTTTCCTTTAATCATTTCATGCAGTATTCTGATTGCATAAGGTAAGAAAGTTGTAGAGCCTTTCTCTTCCTCTGTAAGATTTTAAATAGAATTACTATTTCAAGTCACCCCGCCTTGCGGCAAGGCTTTCTGTTTTTAAAAGCTGGTTCTTACTTTTAGATTCTCTTTAAAGTTCAGCATTAGATACCTTGCAAATCCAAAGTGAAGCCACACAAGTTTTTTTTCTTTTTCTTCTTAATACTGCCAAATAGATGTTTTCTAGCATTGGGGTTGTCCTTTGCACCATTAATGGGTAATATGTACTAGAGGTGGCTATTTTAATTTCGGAATTTTGTTGCCAAGGCAAATAGTGTAATAAAACCAGCATTAAACTTTGATAAACTTGAGACAATTCTGAAAAAATAGTTTCTTCACAGAAAACTTCCTAGTATATATTTGGACTACCATCTAAATGGCCAATAAAATTTTGGCCATAAGCCCACTTCCCTCCTTCTCCCTCCCCACCTTCTCCTAGTGTGGCAATTTACAGAAGCAAAAAGAGGAAATCTGCTGATGACATTTTTCCAACTGGAGAACAATTTTTGCTTAGTGTTTCCTGTAGTGTTCTTTGCATAACATTCTCATTTCTTACTCCTTTTTTTACATGATAGCAGAATGAACTGGTTGCTGCAAACCTTGGTGTGCCCATGTTTGCTTTCCTGCAAAAAGAAGAGCAACATGGAGGCTGAGGACACAATTGCACAGTTTTTAGCCAGGTTCCAGGTAGTTCCTTGTGCCCAGGATGAACCCTATTGTACCACATTTTCACTTCTGTGAGTGTTGGATACACTGCCGAGGGCATAGGTAGTGTCTTAAAACCGATTCTGTTGAGACCACTGTCTGAGTATATCCTTAAGTTATCACAGATCTTTAAGGAGACAGGCACATAGCACAGGGACACTTCCACAGTGACACCATTTCCATCAGATGGCCTCAAGATATTTTGCAAAGCATATTTGAGAGAGGAATAGGCCTTTAAAAACTGACATACCACTACGGTAATATTAGATGTTTTAGAAGACAATGAAAAACTCTTTGTAAAATAATAGTTTATTTCTTTTTCAGGGAAACTAATAGTGACTAAGTCATTGGACCAAAACCACTAATCCAAAATTGAGAAGATATATTGCATGGACATATCAGTGTCCAAATAACAAAAGTGTTCCTCTCCCTGTTATGTTGAAGACTTCCTAAGGTCAGGAAAGATTATAGACAAAAGTACTTTAAAAGTTCAGAGAAAAACACTTGCTGAGTGAAATGCTGGTGAGATTACATTTTAAAAAATGGAGAAATTCTCCAAAACTGATGAACAGGAAATTTGGCTTATTTGGCAAACAAGAAAAGAATAATCCTATTTTGTTTATTGCACGTGTGTGTCCATAATCTGATTCCAAGAAGACTGAAAGGAGTGAGATGTACCTTTGTAGCACAAAATGCCCACTATAAGTGGGGACTTGAGGGTTTTTTATGGCATATTGAACCTTAATTCTCTCAATCCTAAAACATGATGTGGGCAGACAGAGTTGATGGGAAGGATCGAAAAGATAACCCCATTTCTACTAGTTTCTGTTCACTTTTGAATGATATCCAGCATATCAGGCTCAGGTTACTGTTCCCAGGCTTTCCCTGCAATCTCTTTTTCTTTCTTTAATTCAGTTAATCTTTCTCTATTCTTGCCATCTGTTTAGTTAGTCTGTCCTAAACTGTTTCTTTTGCAACACTGATGCGTTCCCGCTACCAGCAAGATAACCAAGAGCTGTCTTTGGCAGCTCAACATTAGTGTAAATTTGTCAGGTCTCAGAGTGGTTGATAAAGCTTTCTGCTACATTTTTTCTTTGTCTAGCAGCAAACTAGGAGGAATCAGAATAAGAAAAGCACTCTGATGCTGTTTTGCTGTCCTATTCTCCCTCTCTTCATAGGATTTTTTTTTTGACTTTTGTTGTCCTCAAGAAACTAGAAGTCAGTTTTAAGTGAGAGTCAAAAAATTATCTCTTTTCTGTTCTACCAAATGGAGAGTTAACACCATAAAATTCAGGATAAGGGAGTAAAGGAATGTTCACAAGAACTTGCTGCAGCTAAATGGAAAGGAAAAAAGGAGGAGGGTTAACTCCATTTCTTTCATTGCCCAGGTCTCCAAAAATGTCCAAGTGATTATTAGTGGTACTGTTTGTCATCACGTCATAAAAGAGAAGATCATGTTAACACCTGTGAATCTCAATGCCCAAGTGCTTCATTGAAAAGAACTCAGAGCAAATGTCCCTCCTCTGCTTCTGCCTTCTTAATTGACTCCCTGTTATTTCTGCAGCCAGTGCACATGGCAGAATGCATGCTTCTGCCTCAATATGATATTTTAAAAGGCAGTTAAATGCTCTGGCATCTTCATAAGAAAATTTCTCACCCCCAGATTGTCCATGATGAAGGGCACAGAACTCCTCAACCACTAAGTGGCATTTTATGGCAACGGAAATTTGGCATTTATACCTGTTTCAAATATGTTCCCTTGAGTCTGTTTTCTTTTAGCAAACACTTCATTTTACTTACTTTTTCATCAAGTTCTGCTGATGACAAAACGAAGTGAGGAAGGCTGACTGGAAAATTGGAATTCTGTTTCATTAAACTGCTTCTAGTTTCAAAATTTGTTTCTGTATTCATGCGAATGCAATCCACGACCTTTCCACTGAAAACAAAGCACTACTCTGTGACAAAGCCCCCAGAGAAGGTTCACAGTGGCTGCCCTCCCCAGGAAAGGACGAGACTCCTCTGGAGAGCTTTCACTAACCAGAGTGGGGTTGGAAACTTGGTTTTCCATAGCTGGGAGAAAGCCAAGCCTTCCTCTTAGCTTCTCTCTCCTTCCCTCTATATATCATCTGGAGAAGCTGTTTTGCCAAATTTTGGTGAACTGACATTTCAATGTTTGACTGCTGCAACAAAATGACATTTTCGGACAAAAAAAGAACTGTCAAAAGACTCTTAATGTTTTATAGTTGAGTGCCCAAAAAACAGTCTCTCTACAATTCATTACTGTGAGAAAAGAGGCAGCCCTCTAAACTTTTCTCTCATCAGTTGCATTGAAAAAAGCACTCCAGTCTTGATGCTTGAGAATCAAGCCTTTTATGCCACAATTCTGATGATAACACAAAAAATAAAAAATAGAAAATAGAATAATAGAATAGAAAAATAAATTGTCATCATAACATTTAAGAAAACTGAATTCTACAAGTCCAACTCATAAACAAAACTTAGACTCGCTTTTTATCTGAATCCTTTTTTATTTATTTTTCTGCAGTAATACTCACAGAATACTTGGGTTTCATATGGATAATTTAGCATGGGGAAAAAAAATGCAAACAACTGAGCTGTAGGTGACTCTTGGGGCAGAGACTGTAAAATGAGATCTTATTGTTGTTGAACTGGCAATATGGCCTGTCCACCTCTGAGAGCAGAAAATGTACCCTCAAGTGCACTGTGACATGCTCTAATCAGCATAAAATGGAACTGCCACTGAAAACATGGATCTCACACTTGATGCACTGTATCCTTCTCTTTCCCTCCTCCTCTTTTCTATATGACTCCCTCCTACACAAAGAACAGGATAGCTTTAGCTGTTCTTTTCCCTTGGTCTTCTTCATCACATGTGATAGGACAAATGAATGGATCACAACTGGGAATCAGTAAGCAGCTGGAGATGGACAGAATAGTATTTTTTATTGTAGTGGTGATGTCATTTTAAGCAGAATTACAGCATTTGCTGCTTCCTGGTAGTTTCTCCTGGCAAGGTCACCAGGAGCCCTGAATTTCCCTATAAAATTTGGGTTATGGGGACATCTAGTTTTTATGCCAATTGTCTTTCTGTGTTTTTACTACAACAAAAATGACCATGCTGAGAAGGTCCAAATGTTTGGACCATCCTGGAAACCCCCATCTTCCTGAAAGGGAGCAGATGGCCCTGAACTCTTTTAAAGATGCTTGGCACCCCCCAAGCTGGGCTGTATTATATCAAAGGTAACCTCTGGCGCACACACACCGCAGAATGGGATGTGCAGCACAACACTAGATTTCACTCTTCCATCAGAATTTGGACAATCCACATACCTTATTTCTCCAGCATTTCTCTTCCATACATTATTTCTCCAGCTATTGGGAGTGGGATTTACATGCTTAAATTCCTCAGATTAAAAAAACAGATGATTTTATTGACCAAACAGTATTGTTCCTCAAAAAAACCACACAAGACATAAATAAAGACATAAATGCAGATGAACTGTTAAGTAATTTGCAATAGTTTGAAATACTTATATTCATACCATGCTTGTAGACTTTTTTTCACTGGAATATATTTTGCACTCATTAACTAAGATGCTATTCCATTTAAGTCAATTGGGGTTTCTCCGGTGTATCCTAGAACAGAACTGGAGCCAAGATATGTATCTTACTCAGTTCATTAGACTCTCCAAAGCCGTAGATTAAATAAGCAAGTATGTCACTAAATCTGTTCAGCATTAAAATGATACAAAATGTATTTTTCTTCTTCCAACTAAATAGTTTTCTTCAAATTTGAACCAGATGGAAACACAGTGAGTTATCTGAGATGAGCTCATCTGGACTTCTGACTGGAATGTCCGACATTTGGTCACACATCTTGAGATGTGAGTTAGGGTCTGAATGGGGAAAATTTTATCATCTTATGTTTACTCTTGTGAGTAGGCTCATTAGCTTCAATGGGCAACAAGAAAAACACATGACACATACACAGGCAGAGTAAGACCATGCAGGACATGGTTCTGTATAAAATATCTCAAATGTAGTTCACATTCCAAAGAAAATTGTCCCTCAAACGTCCAGCAAACACAATAAATAAAAGCTCAGCATCAAAATCAGTTAAGAAATGTGGAACAGTTCTTGTTTTTCTATGTCTTCCATTAAACCTGCTTTAGCTATGTTTGTCTGGAAGATCTATATTTCAGGGGGCACACTGACTTATAAGTCTTCCATAGAACCAGGCATACTCTTGCGATTTGACTAATTAAAAAAAGCAGGCATCTACATTATTTCCTGTAATAGTAATTAAAAGAAAAAAAAGAAAAAAAAACAACAACAAAAAAAACCCCACCCAAAACTATGAGGGAGCTTATAAATGTAGTGCAGCAGATATTAAATCTCCATGCTTTCAGGATTAAAACCAAACAGTTCCAATGAGAACTCACTCCCGTGGCAAGGCTACCAGGAAAATCCACGTGTTTCAGCTGTAGTGTCACTTCCTTTTGTCAGGTACACCAAGTGCTGCTGTCAAAGAGCTCCTGTGTTGAAGTACCCATCCTTTATTAGCCAAGTAGGCTAATCTTGCCTCACTGAACTCAGGGGAGTTCTGCTGTTGCCTTCACTCAGGCAGGAACTTTACCTTTAGTCAAGAGCCTGGATATTAAATGCATTGAGCTCCCACATCTTGAGCAAAGAAAATGATACCCAAAAGTACCTTCTCTATATTATTATGCACATTCAATTTTTAGACATTGTGTGATGGCTGCTTCAGGCAAATTTACCAGGCTTCCTGGTAAGATGAATTAGCATAGGTGGAATTCCTTTCTGTGAGAATTAAGCTGCTTCTAATATTTAGACTGAACAGGTTTGGTTTTTTACACTGCATTGAACTGGGGCCAGCATACTTCTAATGTGCAACTCTCCTGACTCCCATGAGCAAGTTGGAAGAGTCTGTTCTGCGGCAATGAAGAAAATCCATATACCTGAGAGAGATTTAGCAACCATATGCCTGAAAATTTTTCCAAATTCTACTATAGACTTTTGGGTTTGTTTCTTTATTTTTTAAGCACTTTGTATTATAGTCCTAATCAGAATGGCCTGAATTTATTCCTCCTATGACTCCACTGCAGTTCAATAATTATTTTGTATTTATTCTTTCCCTCTTTTGGAAGGAAGATAGTGAAAAAAAATCTGCATTTAAACAAAGTTCAGGCTCATAAGACAGCTTTCTATCCTGAAGAATTCAGAGTTTTTATGGTTTGGGCTTTTTTTGAAATCAAAATCAGATACACAAAATCTGATTTATATTGGCTAAATTCCAATTTATTTCTCTTGCCTGATGTTTCCTTCTGGCTAGCCCTGCATCTTCAGCTGTGTGTAGCCAAGAGGAATCACCAGCCATGGGGATGTTAGTTGAATTTAACTGAATAAATATGAACCGTGGTGCCTTAATTTTGTGAATTTCTTTTTTGATATCCCCAAAGTGTTTGACATACACTTAAAAGTTTGTGGGCCAAGATTTAGATTATTACTTGAATGGCAAAAGATGAAACAAACTATTCTTAAATATAGACAAATTTGCCAATTAACTCGAAGCTGAATTTATCCAGCAGAAATGTCTCAGTAGGACTTTATGGACACCAGGAAGAATGAAAAATAGCAGGATTAAAAAAAAAATATCATACTTACTGGAGCTGTGGACATTCTCAGGATAATTAGTTACATATGTTTTGGTTGTGCCCTAGGGTAAAATAAGTTCTGGGATGAGGTAATAAATAAATTAAATGTGGTTTTGGAAATAGTTATCCCTCACTACCCAAAATGTCCAGTGCTAAAAGAATTTGGAGGCAGCCAACTTTGGAAATCTGAAAGGACCACAGACACAATTTTTATAAGGGCAACAATATTGTAAAGAAGACACCACAAAAACTGAAGGTCAGCACAATTTTGAATGCTGCTGATTGATGTGCTGAGCTAATCTAATTGATAGATTTTTGCAAGACTTGTTTGAATAAGCTAGGTAATTTAGAAATGAGCTATATAATAATGTAGCCCCACTTAAAGTCATCAGTTATTACAGCAGCAGCTGAAATACTAGCTATGTGTTCTGATCACATGAAGGAATTTTATAAGCACTGAATTGCTTTCTCCAGCACCACCCTTCTTTTTTTTCCTCCATTTTTTACAGTGGAAAATATAAATACAGCTTAGTATCCCTTATCATGTCATATGTTCTTTTACTACTGTTATTCATTCTTGCTTGCAGTACTTCAAAAGCAACCTTTTTTTAACTGTGTCCTGCCCCTGTGATGAAATAGAGAACCTGCTTGACCCACCAAATCTGAGAAGACTTATTTTAAGTACTTGACTAATCACTAGGCTTTAACTTAGGGCTAATTTCCATTTTCAGTGGAAAAGACAGATTTCAAGGACTTGACAACATGCTGTAGTTTTATTTGGTCTTGTTGAAGCAAGAAACAAGTAAATTTGCCAGTCTCCTGAGGTTTTGGTAAACTGCAGAATTTCCTTCTCGCAACATGTATGATTAGCCTCACAACTTTTTCATCAATTTTCCAGAAGACTTCATAGAATTCTCATAATTTAAAATGTGTTCTTGTGTTGGACAAAAATTTTTAATACTTAGTCTACAGTATCAATCTCATTTCTACATGTCTTTGCTTCAGCCATCCATTTTAGCACTCCTCATTCCTCCTGCATTAGATGCAGGATGATTCTGGGCTGGCAGCTCCATAAGAATTGCCTTCAAAGTAAGGACTCTCCCAGTGGAAAATAAGAATCAGCAAGTCCTGGATCTGGTGTATCTTTGCAATGCCTATTTAGCATTTTATTAAACAAATGGACAAAACAAGGTCCATCAGTTTACCACTCCTGCCCCTTTGTGCCAGATTAAGCCTCAAGCAGTTTACCTCAGCCCAGTCACAGGTAATGAAAAATTCAAATTACTCCAATGTCAAAAGGATTTTAGTCAGGGACTAGACTTTGGTCACTTTCTTCATAGTCAAGAGGTCCCTAGTCTTTGGATTCTTCCACCAAAAAATTTTAAGAACTAAAAAGAAAAATTAACTTCCAATTCTGTCTTTGCTGTTCAGCTTTTTTCACTTAGAATGCAGGTGTAAGTTTTCTCAGGTGCACAGTATTGCCATCAGGCATCCCCTCCTGAGGCAGTGACAGAGCAACTGTAACACAGCAGAAGAAACTGATGGCAAGGTATCCTAATTAATTGTCTTGGGTTGAGGCATGTAAATAAAAAGACAAGGAGAAAATTGAACCCAGAACCTGATTAAGATGTTTTGAAGGAGCTTTAGAAGGGACTGCCACCTGGAGAACTCAATATGCTTGAATATTGTGGTCTCCCAGCTGCTACACAAAGGGTTTGTCAGGGGACCTACACAAATTCCAAAGCAGCCTGTGTCATTATAGAAGCATTTTCATATAACATCAAAGAAACATGCTAACTCTAAAAAAGCTGAATGAGCAACTGTATTTTCTCAACTGAATTTAGCAACACAATCTGTCTAAAGTCATTGAAAATTATCTTTTAATAGCAATCATTTTCTGTTCTATCAGCATATTTCTGAAACACATTTAAGGGTGTTAGAGAAATATGAGCTATTGTGGGTAGAGGTAATTTGGATTCTGTGCACCAGTGGGTGTTCACAAACACACGTTAACCACAGCTAGGGACTGGAGCTGAGTTAGAGTTAAGCAATTTTCTACAGGATTGCATTTTACAATGGTAGGAAGGAAATAATTTTAATCACATAAGTAGAACAAGTATCATTCATTCACTTCTTTCCATAATGATATATCAGTGTTCATAAACCTTGTCGTAAAATCCTGTGTTCTGAGCAGCAGCAATTTTTGTAATAACTGGTAGAACTTAAGGATCAGGATTCATAGATAAATCAGTCTTCACAGACACTAGATAAAGTGCTAGGCATTGTATCATTAATAATATATTAAAAGTTAATAATCATCTTGATCTTATACAGTATCAAGTCTAGGGCTGTAGCACAACTCATACTGATTTTTTTTTTCTTTTTTGCAAGCTGAGAGCTGCTGCTGTAGTTGCACCACCAGACTGCCATTCAAGAGATGCAGGGATAGCCACGTGCTTCCTGTGTGACTTCTTATAAGTTGCTTAATCTCTGTTTCCTAACTCCTCATCCATGAAACAGAATTATTTCCTTGTAGCACAGGAATGTCTAATAAAACACATATATTAATAAGCAGGTACAGTGGCAATAAAAACTGTAAAATGGCCATTAGGAAAATGTCAGAGTGGAATCTCTGTGAATTCATACTTGTAATTCATTCCTAACTTCAGGCCCCTCCGCATTTTCTGCAGACCTATGCTAATACCCCACAGGTAAACTTTTTCATTTTCTGCTTAATTCCCAAGAGAACATTGCAAAAACTCTGTGTTTGTCTAGATAGTCTTTTATCAGAATAATGTTTTTACCATTTCTTTCAACATGTTATGGATAGAAATGAAATGAAAAAATGTATCAAAGTACAGAATCATCAAAGACTATTTATATAAGAAATGAAGTATCATATAAGGAAATAATCCCACAAAACTTTGTATCCTTCAACAATCTTTACCAGTGATTAATGAATTGCTGAAAATTTGATTTGTCCAGTGTGAAATTCAGATATGTTAGACATGAAACTGTTGGTCGCTTAATAGGTAGGAAACCTGTAAATGAATTATAGCAATGCCTACTTCAGGACTTTTCGTTAAAAATGCTCTGATTAAGTTTTGAGTATATTGGAGCAACACTTTTCATGACAGATAAAGAAAATGGAGAGGTGAAGAGTGAGGAATGATGTAAGATTGCACAATTGCTCCAAGTGGAGAGAATCTGCCCTAGCACTGAGGAACTGTTTGAGGAAGCTGGGAAATGGAGAAGGGTGTGGCTGGTGAAACCCTGTCTCTCAGAGCCATAACCACATGTTTAAAATAGCATTGGAAAAATAAACTGTGGCCCATCTTTGTTTTTTTTAAGTGCAGTAAACTTTCTACATGAATCCTTTAAAACAATCATGCTCTCACAAGGAAGACTAGGAGCCATCAGTGGCATAAATCATGTCCTTAATTGCCACACTCCTCTCAGTTTAAGGTAAGAAGGAATTCCCAAAGGCAAGACTCCATGTAGTTATTGTCTAGCTGAAGTATCCTCTGTAGTGATGTACAGTGACAGAAAATACTTATTGTTAATTCCACAGAAAGCAAAAGAACAGAGAACAGGGAAAATCATTATTTACAATAAAAAGATATGTGTGGGCTTATGCATCATGAGTATAAATGGTCACAGTCAGGAGTAATATCGTATCCTGGCACAATGGGTTTCCACTCTAGAAAATATTTCATTTAGGCAGGGCAAGAGATTTTTCAATGGTTAAGAAGTAATAAAGAAAGCCATGCAGCTAAAGGCAGTAACTTTACTGAAGGTCTCTTTCCAACCAGTTTCTTAAAGGGAGAGGAAGTAGACATGGAGTTAGCACAATCACAGCTACCATATGATTTTGATAAAATGTTTCAGGAGACAGTAAAATGAAAGAATGAAAACAAAAAAGATCCTTAGGGTAATCTATCTCAAATTAAGTCTGAAGGCCTTTATGTCACTTCATGCGAGCCCCTATTTCAAAGTGGTTCAGAAGTCCCTTTCCAGAGGGTGGCAGTCCCACATGTAGGATGCTGAGTCAGTTCTGAGTAGCCATGCAAGAAACTTCTTTTCTACTTACATAGCAGCTTCTCTTTTTTATATTTTGATTTAAACTGAGATGTGATACCAAGGCTTATACCCTGGCATGACGCTGGGATTTGAGGTTTCCATTGTAAGGATTCAGTGCAGTTGTTTGATCAGTTACTAAGACAAATCAGTTATTGAATAAACAGGTACAATACAGCATATCAAACAATAAAAAATATTGTCATGTTTCATCTCAATGTTGTAGATCCTTTTGTATCAAATACAGACTTTATGTATTTGTCAAGGTCACATGATCACAGAATGTTTGAGGTTGGAAGGAATCTCCAGAGGTTATCTGGTCCAACCTGTCTGCTCAAGGCTGGGCCAGTTTTCCAGGACCATGTCCAGATGGCATTTGAATATCTCCAAGGATCCAAGACTCCACAACCTCAAGGCAAACTGTGCCAATGAAACAGTATTTCCTGACACTCAGTTTGTGCCAGCTGTCTCTAGTCCTGTCAGTAGGCAGCATAGAAAAGAGCCTGATGTCATACTCTTAGCACCCTCCCATCATGTACTTATACACACAGATGAGAACCCCATGTGCCTTGTCTTCAGGCTGAACAGTCCCAGCTCTCTCAGCTTTTCCTCATATGATACATGCTCCAGTCCCTACATCAAATCCATAGTCCTTCACTGGACTCTCTACAGCAGCAGTTTTAAAATAAACCTCCTCATAATTGGTCAAGCTGAGGAAGAACTATGTATTTCTTGCTTTCTGAGAAAGATGCATTGGCCAACATCAACCATGTCTAAGAAAGAGTCACAATTTTGTTCACATAACATATGGTACTTTCTCAGTCTCCTGCCTTCCAGATTTGTGCATTCTGCGATCATTTGCAGAGGAAAACAGTGTCCTGGGTACAGAAGAAAAAGAGGAGTGGAGTTTTCTAGCACTGTTAAATTCCATACCACCCATGTCATGGTGGGGGAGCACAGTTTCAGCAGAAAATGCTGAGCTGCTGGAAGTGGGAAGTGGAGTCAGTTTTACCTCAGTGGAGGAGAAAGATAGACTGGTCCCTTGAACATGCACAAGGTGTAATTGCTGCTAAAGCCGTGGAGGGGTGACTGCTGCTGCTGCAGCTACTCCCTGGGGAGAGTAACCCCCTGCATCAGGACTACCCCTGCAGCCAGCAAAGCCCCCCTTTCCCGGCAGCACACCTCCTGTCCAGATTAAGCAGCTTCCCACGTACTGCAGGGCCCAGTTTTTTTCAAATGGTTCTTAACTCAGAATCTCTGCTTTTAGTGTACCGCTTACCAGGAGAGGGTGGGGGAAAGAGACCATCTGAGTTGGGGTTTAAATTTCCACTGGCTTTTCTAACCTAGCACACTGAGATAATTTCAAAGCTGAATGGACCTCATTGTAATCAAATCAGCTTTTTTTGAACTTTCAAATATTTTGGAAAACCTAATTTGTCTGATTGACCGTGCTTTCACCTGAGACACTAGTATCCCGTGCAGTAGCAGGGGTAGGTGCCAGTTTTGCTCTCCTGTGCAGGGTTGAGATGTGTGCCTATGGCACCATGCCAGGCACATGCAGAGAGGCACCTTCCCATCCTGTCCTTCCCACTGGCAGCACAAACCCCTGCAATTCTGCAACTCACTGTGCAGGGTTCACAGGCCCTATAAGTGTGCAGCTGTTTGAGGTCTGCTCTGCTGCCAGATATCCCTTTGGCCTCTGGGGAAAGGCTAGCAGGTCAGATCCAGCCTCTTCCTCTGCCTGTCCTGGGCCATATGTCTACACTACAGGGAACGTTGCAGCATGGTCCAGGAAAGAGTTGAGCTTGTGGAGCCAGGTCTGGGCAGTTGCTACTTTGGATCCCCAAAGCAGTTCTGCATTTGCATGCTGTTGGGTTGAAGGTATTAATGCAGCTTTCAGTTGAAGATATGAAAGACTGCAGTAGGATCCTTGAAAAAGTGTAAAATCTCCTTCACATGAAGTCTATAATGACAAGTTAAAAATTACCTGTCAGGAATGTGTATGGATACCTGATCCTGCATCAGTGGTGGGGTGTTCATGGCCCACATTTTTTCCACCCAGTCATTTCTACAATACCTATGTAAGAACTTCCTTTCTCCACTGGAAATCAGTTCTTAGATTGAAATACTCCAGATATATCTTCCTTATTGCACCAACATAGGCCAGTTGAACATGAATGAAACCACTTCCAGCACTAGTGCTCCCAGTTACTTCTGACTGCCCAGTGAGTCGCCCCCAGGCTCACAGAATCCCAGCCCACTAACCCCACCTCACTGAGGTGGCTTGAGCCTACACTCTCCTTTTTATACAAAGAATCACCATAAAGAGACCATTTCACTCCCCCGACACCTCTTTTACATTTGCCTTGATTTATTGATTACATATCAGAGGAAATATTTCATACTACTTTGCAGTCTTCTCATGTCGTCTTGTAAGTTTCTATGCATATTGATATGTCATTGCAGAAAACAGTTTGTTTTGGGGAGCTCACAACTAATTCTAGCCTCTTAATCAGATATGAATATTTCAGACGGGAGAGTCTACCAGATGTTCCAGAATACTTCAAAGACTGATTGCAAATAATTTTTTGTTTAGATTGATCTGACTTTAGATTAGCTAGAATTATTGCTAATAAACAGTGAATGACTTTATGCTGAATGTTGCTGCCAGTTACTTCATTTAACTCTGCTCACTGTGAGATTTTTTTAAAAAGATCTCACAGGAATATTTACATTCTCTCACTGTAAAAGGATTTCTTCTTGTTTCTTCATCTTGTTACATACACTTATTGCCAGTTCAGGCATTCAGCTTTGAAAACCTTGGTCTGACACTGCCAATTCTCAACCACTGTCACCCAAACTGTGTGACGACAAAGGCTGTCATTTAGATTTCTGGAATACTGCCTTTTAAAACTTACTTTATTAATTGACTGTAATATAACAGCTACTACTAGAGTACTATTGCAGTAGTCCCAGTGCGTATTATAATAGTAACCTTTCCGATATGCAAATAGAAATAAATTAATATCACAGTCTAAAGGGTTACAGCACTTCCCTATGATCCTCTGGTTAGGACCCAAACCCTACGGCAATTACATCTCTATTCTCACACTCATTCCCACTGTGCTGTCTGGGACCAATCTTCAAACATTTGCATCCATCAGTTTCATCATTTGTGAAATGACACTTCTGTAGACCTTCATAATATTTGTGAAAAGCTTTGAAATAGTGGGTTTAGAAGACACTAGCAAACTTCACAGTAAAGATCTTCATTTGTTTGATTGTGTCTCACCTAGGATCTACGCAAGCAGCAGGTCCAACTTTAAGGGGTCTGGTGACAGAGGAACAAAAAATCTAGATGGTAGGCATGATAAAAAATTATGTAATAATGATCTCTACAACAGGCTTGCCACCTGGTATTCACTGGGCTTTTGTTTAGCTGTCCCAGAGATCCGATAGACTCATGCCCAGGATAGCTGAACTCAAGGAAATCTGAGCCCATCCTGCTCATATTCCAACCTGGCCAGCTGTTGGACAGCTGTGGTCTGCAAGCCAGGCAACCATGTCCAAGCTGAGATACCCTTTGTTAGCATGGGCCAGGGCTTTTCAGGCCTGGCCATTTCAGTTAGATCAAAGGACTCTTGGGCTGTCTAAACCAGCACAAAGACACCTGGAAATAATCACAGAATCAGAATATTCTGAGTTGGAAGGGACCCAACAAGGATCATTGAGTCCAACTCTTAGCCCTGCAGAGGACAGCCCCAAGAATTACACCATATGCCTGAGAGCATTGTCCATATGCTTCTTGGAGTCTCTCCAGCTGGTACTGTGACCACTTCCCTGGGGAGCGTATTCCAGTGCCCAACCTCCCTCTGGGTGAAGAATCTTTTCCTCATATACGACACAAACCTTCCCTGACACAGTTTCCAGCCATTCCCTTGGGTCCTGTCACTAGCAACCAGAGAGAAGAGATCAGGGCCTGTCTCTACACTTCCTCTTGTGAGGAAGTTGTAGACTATGTCTCCTCTCAGCCTCCTCTTCTACAGGCTGAACAGACCTCAGCCACTCCTCATATAGCCAGTATATTCCCCATCTCCAGGCAGGCATGGTTATTCTTAAACCACTCAGTGTAATAATTTTGCATCTCACAAATAGTACGTCCCTATTTTTCCTTATTTACAAATTCATTTCCCCACAGTCCTAGTTCTTTAGTAAAAGGAGCTGTAGGTACTGCATCAGAACAAACTCATGGATTCTCAACAGAGAAGACAAAAACGCATTTTGTATCCCTTTGGATGAGAGGTCAGACTCTGCCATTGGAGGGGAGGGCAAAAGGCAGAGGTATGACAAAGACTGAGGGTAGAGCCCTCATTACTTGTCCTGACATTGGAAGAGGCCCTAAGCTCAACAACTCTGCCCATCCCTGCCAGACACCATAGTGGCAAGCCAAGGAGCAAGACCTCCAACATTCTGCAGAGCCTTTTTTGCAGTCACTAGACATCTGCCACCCTTGACAAGGCTCTGCTTTGCTTGTGCTGGCACCTGGCCCTGATTGAAGCCCTCTGCAAACAATGCTGTCGCCAGTGCCCCTCAGCTCTCACTGGAGTGTGGGCCCTGGAGCACTGGCAGCCATGGCTGTGGGAGTATAGGAGCTGCTGCTGTCCTTGGGGCTAAACCTTTGGCTCTGACAGGACTGAGTGCCAACTTCATCTGAGAAGGACTTTAGAAAATCTGTGCAAGCAATTAGGGGATGAACTGCCTCCAAGGAAACTTTCTCCCTAACCCTTATTAGTAGTTAGAGGTTGGCCACAAAGCAAGTAGCTTTACATTCTCAGACTTACAGACACCATTATGATGGACGTCCCGACAGGAGCCAATTCAAAACAGACACACGGCACTTTGTTCTGTAGTGTGGGTGCGCTGGTTTGCGTGAGGTACCAGCGCTGCAACTCTGCATGGGATTGACATGGCTTTATCTTTTCTAAGCACTGGTCTTTAAGAGATTAAAAAAGTTTTTTTTTTTTTAATCTAAAGCCAAAATTTTGACAAGACTTCAAATTGCCCTGAAACCAAATCCAGACAATCTACAGACATTTGAAAATGAAATCTGTTATGAAAAGTAATTTATTTTTAGGGTTTTACACATATTGTTATTGACATTTCATGCAGTACTATAGCTATACTGTCTAAAATGATGCGTAATGTACAATGCTCATATTCTATGAGCTGATTCTCATGTTTTATTTTATAAGTGGACAGCTGTGTCTAAGTCAAGGGAGAAACCCTTTACTTTACAGATGGGGAGGCTGCCTGTTTGTACTGGGACACATTTTTTACAGAGTATTTCAACAGAATTTCCATTCCACAGGAATTTTCAAACTGTTTTCTTTCTGAAGGCGAGCAGTTTACAAAGTGACAATGTTTTCCATGACAGGGAAATCCCAGCTTTTAACTCATTTCTGTCCCAAAGCAAGGAACTGTGTGGGTAACTCCTTGCATCTCACTCCTAGCCCCAGTGCCATTTTCTGCATCACTTCCTGTTGCTTTTCAGCACAGGATTTTTGTCTCCAAGGTTAGCAGGTGTGATTCTGAGTACCAGATTAGGAAGATTTCATAAAATGAACAGGGCATATTTTTGGAGGTGTGTCTCTTCAGATCAGAATCACACTCTAAAGCTGAAGTCAAAGCCCCAGATTTTATAGTCTGTGTAACCAAGCTCTGCATTTTCCAAGTCATAAGAGTTATTATGACCAGGTCTTAAAGGGAGTTGGGTCCTGAGCTGTGCAACTATTTCTCAGATTGTTTTATTTGCATGAGCAGCTTCATCTGTAATCATACTTGCACCATATGCAAACTCTTGTTTGCAATTCACATAAATTATTAATTCACAGCTTAAGCTGCACATTTCCTCTATTAGTCACATTTCTTGGAGGCTTCTCATTACTACAGCATATGGAAGTCTTCTTTCCCTATGGTGCTGTGCAGTGATTAATTGTGGGAATCAAAAGATATGTAAAAGATATAATTTAGGACCAAACTCAACATAGAAATTTCCCTAGTGCAAACCTTGTCAAGCAAGCAGTAGAGTTGCTGAAAGTTTACATTGCTACAAGCTTTTCCAGTGTTTGGAGACAATATATTTTCATCTGGTCCAATACTGAATGGACAACAGGCATTTGAGAACTGTGTGTAGGGACTAATGACTAACTGAGAGGAGCTAATGGCTCAAATGCAGTTCGGGCCATTAATTGTGGGCAATCATTAATTCTCAGACAACACCCAGTGTCAGAGTTGTTACTCTTATGAATACTCATTTAAATCTTGTCTGTGAATGTTTTTAGGGTTAGGTAGTTATAGTCAGCACATATGGGGCCTTTCCAGAAAATTAAGGCTTTGTATGATGGGCAGCTTGCTTATGTCAGCTCTCCCCATGGCTCTCATTTGCTAATACATTTTGAGTGATGAATTGTGGTTTATGTTTTTATACACTCCCAGTATCTAAGTTACATCTATTGATTTTCAGCAGCTTCTCTGTGTGTGTGTGTGCCCATGAGCTCGCCTTTTAAGAGAGTGTATTGCAGAAGAGAAACTCCACATTGATACATCTGACATGACTTGTAAGAAGGAAAGGAAAGAATTTTAGATATATCACAAATGAAACTGAAAACCTTCCAGCATGTCTCAAGTTATGTGAAAGAAAAGGACAAAGGAAGGTAGAGCAAGCTGCTGCCAACTGCCCTATCAGCAAGGTATTTTAAAGTCAGTTGCAAACATGCGAACGCATTCCTGTTGGACACACTGCAGGCTGCTCCAAGATGGGTACAGGACTGGTAAAAAAGTGCAAGTTCAAAGAACTATGAGGAGTTCAGGGAAATTATGTTGACCTCCAATTAAAACCTCGCCAATGATGACCTATATAAAGTCTTTATGGGTTGTATAAATTGAAGATGTAGTTTCAGTCCCATTCTCAGCAAAGGCCTATTTGCATCACCTGAGTCATCATCAGAGAAGGTGTTAGTATGACTTCCTTATTGGGGAAGCCAAGACCTAAGGGACTATGGAAAATGAAGCTTCTTTTTCCTATTAGAGTTGTTTGCTCCAGGTTGAGTTGGAAAGATATTGGTAATGAAACACAAAAAATATTCCTGTCCTATGTATGTCTCCCAGGTATCTCAGCATGCTTACTTAACAGCTTTTGTGACTGCAATATCCATTTTTAATGGGCATTCTAAGAAAAGAAAAATCTATTGGTTTTTTGAATATGACTACTAAAGCCAACAAGCAGACATATAAAAAAGAAGGCACAAGAACAGCTGCAGATGTAATCCAGGCAACCAAAAGACTAGTGTGAGCTTAGTCTTGCAGAACTCAAAGCCTGCCAGAGGGCACTCTCCTCTCCTCTCCTCTCCTCTCCTCTCCTCTCCTCTCCTCTC
>VXBQ01007778.1:182237-225758 GCA_013400175.1 Phainopepla nitens
CTCCCCTCCCCTCTCCTCTCCTCTCCTCTCCTCTCGCAGATCTGTTTATTTTCCCTATAATTCCATAGATTCTGATGATTTTCCTCACATAAGAAAATAAAACTCAAGTAACTGGTGGGAAAACTTAGAAGTTTTACTGAGATCAAGTTACTGAAAGAACAAACTCTCCAATATAACCTTATTAGTAATTTTGCTTCATATAGTGCTTTCTCTGAGGGCATTTTAGAAGCATTAGATTGTTCTGTAGGGGACACTTTTATCTTCTGCGCTTTGAAAACAGAAAGGTCAAGGAAAGAAGTAAGGAAAGAGTTTAATTGTCAGATGAAATTGGGTACTTAATTCACCCCTATAAAACACAGAGACAACCATGCAGATCTGAGAGTTGTGTATTTCCATGACAGGGAAACTGCCTCATCTGCAGATGCAGTTGTGTATTTTATTCACACCTGTTTGACTGCACAAGAGCTCAGATTCTTGATCTGATCACTGCAATGAACTTTTCACAAGCAGGTCCCTGTGCGTAGGCGCATTTTTTGATAATGTGGCCTCTAAGTCTTTCTTCAGAATAGTTTTATGGTTTCCATGAACTTTGCTCAAAAATGTGCCAAAAGACTTCCAAGTAACAAACATGCTTTTGCAATTTACTGAAACTTTCCCCTTGTGTTCCAGAGAAGCAACCTCCCCATTAGTCACCAGAGAGACACATGAGCCAAGGAGGAAGGAAAGGGAATCAGCTCGTAAAAACAGTCAATTCCCTTCTTTAGTGTCTACACTTAGTCATTAAACAAAAAAAAGAAGTGAAATTCAAACTTTTTTTTTTTCTCCAAATGGGTCATTACTTCAGTGCAGATTGAATAGATGAGGACTACTTGCATCTTGATTTTGATCAGGAATTTTTGTAATCAGTTACTTTTTTTCTGCACTTCATACCCAAGCATGGGCTATTGTGTATTTCAGGTATTCTGCATCCTTCCAAAGGAATGCAGTCTCCCAGGTATATCTTTCTACACTTCTTTAAATGACCAGTGAACTATATTACCCAATAAGCAAGGGGGTTGGAGTATTTTTGCCAGATACTAATTTTACTTAGAAAAAAACTGAGTCAAGGCCAAGGCACAAAGTTCATATCTAAATCAAATTCATTTTTTTCTAAGATAGAATGTGTTGCAGTTGGAGGTTTCCTGCTGACTCTTCTTTAAAATGGACATTTAAATACTTTCAGTGTTGAGCCTGCTTGAGTTCTAGGCTTGGTTTTGTTGGGAACTGTTAATGTAGATTTTGCAAGCTGTGCCACATGGAAGGACAAGGAAAAGACATTATAATATCTCTTCGAGTCTTAAGAATATGGCAGTCAAGTAGAAGTTGAATTTTCAAAGGAAACAGTCAGTTGATGCATGATGAAATGGTAATTCCTGTTCATTTCCCACTACAATGTATTGAAAGCCCAAGAGTGACATTCAAACCTTACTTCCTGCAAGACAGTACTGTACTCAGTAACGCACTGTGTAGTATGAGTTGTACACTTGTAACCCACAAATCCCCCTGAAGTTTTTCAAGAATAGTCACTGATAGGTAGCAAAACTCAAGCACATGGCTCTTTTTTCTTGAGTTTTTCTCTGAAACCTTTCTCCACAAAATCACTTGAAAGACTTTGGCAGAGGCAGGGAGAGGGGGTTAGCTCCTGGATACTCACAATATTGAACTGTAGAAATCCATAAAATAATCAGTGTTACATTGTCAGAGCACATACTTTCCATGCATCCTGGCCAGAGCAAATTCTGAAAGGTTTTCTGGTGCCAAAGCAGTTGAATTTAATTTAAAAATAGCTAAATTTAGCCATCCCTCCAGATCTCAGTTTCTGAGTATCATCTAGCTGCAAATGGAGGTGCAGAAGGACTCTCAATCATGGGTCAAGTTATTGTAAATCAGCTCAGGCCCTGGAAATACCTGGCTGCACACTTTTAGTTGGCCAAATGCAGGGTAGTATGGCATAGTTTAGCCATCTTTCCCTGCAGGCAAAGCTACATCAAATTGCCTTACATTTTCCGTGGGCTAAAATCATTCATGCTGGATTTACCACATTTCAACAGACAGATGGCAACTTATTAAAAAACAGTATGCTAATGAATATTTTGAGCCCACAAGATTCTGAGACTTTGAAAAGAGGTAATTCCTAAAGTATGCTACACAGCTTCCACCTACACTGCTGGCTATATGTTTGCAAATGCTTTGTGGGTATGAGGTACCATATTTGCAAAACCAAGCAGACGTGGCACTTCAGTCCCTCTCTCCTCCCTCCTGCTTTAACAAATTATCATCCTATTGAAACAAGCAAGCTGTTTGGCACAGTTATAAGTGTGGTTATATAACAAAGCCAAAAAAAGCAGCTCCCACAAATCCAAACCACAGATTAAGTCCAGTTTTAGAAGATAATATGTACAGTAGTGACAATGAGAATGAATGCCATAAGAAGGAACAACTCTCTGGCTCCATTACTCACAATAATTATGCTTAAAGGCTCATATGTAAATATTTCAAAATACAATAAAAATACAGTATAATAGTCAGGATGGTACTTTCAATTTATATCTTTTCCTCACACCTATAAGCTCACACTGGAGGTAAGCAAACTAGCTTGTACTGGGCATTCTTTCACTAACCTAAGAGCGATCTCTGGAAGCATTTCATTTTTATATACACAAAAATGTGATAGAATGAGGAAAAGGAAAAAAGGCTATAGACTTCAGAACCAGTGTGTCTTGAAGTTCTGGAATGGTCAAAAAAGTGCACCTATAGAATCTTTAAGCAGCCTTTGCTGGCCCAGAATACCACTGGGTTCCTTTCTCAGGTGCACATATTTTAGAGACAAATGCACAGCCGTGTTCCTCTACATGTGGGTACTGAGTAACAAGTGTTTGGAGATTCTTGCTAGGTAAAACATTATTTTTCTCACTTCATTTTGGAAATGCTTCTCATTACCTTTCCCAGCAGTGTGAAATGAGTCACGAAAGAACTGGTTGATTGTCAGATAAGCTGAATACATGGGGCTCCTGAAATGTGTATCTTCAAGTGGAACCTTACAATCACCTACAGGTTCTTCACTGTTTGCATTTGTTTTGTAATTTTGCATTTTCATTATTAATGAGGACAGGAATGAAAACTAAAAGCTGTGTGGTTTGTTCATAGGAATTAGAACAAGAGCAACATGACTTTGGCTACACTTGAATGGAACAGTAGTTGAGAATATAATAAGAGAAAAGAACATGAACTTTCTGAGGCTGTAAACTATGATATACACAGGCTTAATAGAGTGTCACATATGTCTTGAGATTCTGGCCCTATTATGTGCATTTATTTTTTGGTCCCAGTGGTTGATGTAGGAAAAAATCTGCAGCTACAGTTTTATGAAATATTTGATAGCTCTGGAATTGATTATGAATGATGACACAGAGAAATGAGTTTCAGACATTCCAGAAATAGAATCAGAGTTCTAATTCAAAACAAAACAAAATAAAACAAAAAAACCCACTCAACAAATAAAGCAACCCATTCCCTCAACCCTAAAGGTAAATTGTGGTATATGAAACACAAGAACTAATTCCTTATTATTACACTAACAGTTGTCTTAGATATGTAGGGAGCTTGAGTGGTGAGTAAGGACTAGACAGCCTTGTCCAGGACAATTTCTGATAATTTTTGAGTCTACACAATTCTTTGTCTCTGAGAACAAAGCACAGAATGAACCAGTAGAGGGTGGTTGCATAGCTATTTAAAACCAGAATCTTCTAATGGACCAGAGACCAATAGGAAAGAAGTATCTGTAAGATTTTCATGAAAGTGGTCAGAATAAGCCCACTGGCTGAACAAGGTACATGCCCTACAGATCTTATGCACAGGACCAAACATTTTGGAGGTGCTGATGGGAGTGAAACCAACATACCACTTTTCTGGTTTGATTAGGAGGCTACCAAGCCAAAGTTTCATCACTGCTTTCTCAGTGCTTTGGAGTTTTCTCACCAAACAGGTCTGCTTCAGAAAAGAATCTCATCACTGGAAAGTTCACTCACAGAGTACAAATAATGCCTTAACCAGCAGCCCAATGACTTGATGTTAATTGTCATCAACACGTAAATTCCAACCTGATAGGAAATTCACCATGGTTCAGAGGTGGCTCAAGACCAATGAACGAGACAGGCAGAAAACCCTCTTTTATAAGTGTTGTACAGTTAAAACAGAATAGGAAGTTCACTACACAAAACAGCTCATCAAGCCAGGCACTTTAATTACAGTGTTAGACTGAAAGCCTGGAACCTGTGAAGAATCATCAAGATACAGGACTGGTAAGATCAAGTAAATCCACATAGGGAATAAATGCTTCATCTTTCAATGCTTCACCTTTTCACCATTATCTGTTTCATCCCATCCCATAGCCACATGGCAAACCTTAAGAAAAGTGATAAAAAATTAGAACCATAAAATATGAATCAGTTTTGTGGCTTTCTGTATTAGTAACAATGCAGAAGTTGTTTTCCTGCCAAAGATGGAAATAGTCAGTGCCTCAGTCAGACAGATTCACCTATCAAGCTCTTTGAAAAGTAAGTAATTTTTCCACTCCTAAGGAAGGAAACATTATCCCAGTAGATGTCTGCAATTGCCATCTCATTTCGGGGCAAAATGATTAAAAACACAGTAAGCAGAAAATGCCAAGAGCATACAAGTGCCAGCTTTCTGGAGGCCTCACAGTCAGGGTTCACATCAGGACACAGAACGGGGACTGTCTTTATTGCCACTCTGGCCATCACTAATATAGAAAAAATCCTGATACTCCCATATAGAGCAATATGTAGGAAGCAGTAAGCCATGAAAATGCTGGATTCAGAAAAAGGTGACCCTGCTTGTGCTACCTGCAATGTCTTATTTGAAGCAGAGCTCAGAATGGTGTGTAATTGTATCTTCTGTCCTGGCCTTCACCTGCAGGGTCACACGTATTCTTTCTGTTAATCTCTGGTGTATACTCCAAGGTGACAGAGACATAGCTGATAACATTGCAAGGACACTCATTCTCAACAGTTACAGTTTTACTGTTACTGAAAAGACAGAACACCAACAGGAATTCAGCTCTTTGGTAAAGTACGGCTGACTGGCTCATGCTGAACTCCAACAAGGGCCTGAAAATACTTCTGAAACTTTGAGAGCTATCACAGCCATATGGTAAAACAGGGTACTGACTGATAGGTGTGTATGGCTAGAAGGCATCTCTTCCCTCCTTTGGTCTGTTGGAAAACTTGTTCCTTACTACTTAGTGAAGATCAACCCATACCTCAGACAGATCAAAAATCAGGCAGTTCCATTTGCTGTAGTAAAACGAATACTACTTTTAAGCACTGGCACACTTCCTCTGTCCTCTTTCTCATGGACTCAGACCCCTGTGTCAAGATGTCCTTCCAAAAGCTGTGGGAACTGGTGTGAAAACTGGAAGCTGATTTGAAAACTTGGTCCTAATTTCCAAAGCGATTGATGGACTGAACTCCAGAAACTAAAATTAATTCTGATCAATAGGTCTCTGCAGCTGCTTTGTCCTCTAGGTCAATGCAATCAATGGATCAAAACCTTCCTCCCCGTCATGGATCTTGTCTCAAATAAAACCCAAACGAATTTCCAGCCCTGCAAAGAACTTTACCCTGAGCACTTAGGATTTTCTAATGAGTATGGCAATGTACCATGACATTTACTAGGCACTTTGATAATTTTTAGAGATAGCATTTGCACATCACGGTAATAGACAGTGATACTGATCCCATAAATCGCCAAGCTCAATACTGAGGAGAAATGAAAACAGGAATATAGGCAGTCAGGCAAAAGAGTGATGCTAACAAGAACAGCAGAATAAACATGGGAGAAGCTGAAGGAAAAGGAAAGCTTTTTCACTTTTGTGAAAAGAAGGTGGTCAAAACCAGAAAGGCAGAAGCACAAGCTTATGAAGATGGGTTTCTCAGCTGTGTCCTAAATACTGCTCAATTCTGTGGCAGATATAATGAAATTTAATGAATTAATTTCCACTAGGAAACTTGGATAGTTCGTGTCACTTTTAACATTGACCATCATAACAATAAAAACAGAAGAGCAACAGCCTGTGTATCTGGGCCAGAGTGAATGAGACATTTTTCTGCCATTCTGGTGATACAGAATGGCTGGTATGGATCTTGAATGTGTCTCAAAGATTTAACAACCTGGAATCTAAACTGACCTTTCCCCTTTTCCTTCTATTTTTTTTTTTTTTAAACAGTCCCCCAGCAGTTCTCAAGAGGTACTCCTCCTGCACTGTGTACTAATCACCATTTCTGTGCTCCCAAGAACTAAGCACTGACTTCATTGCATGGAAAGTCTTTAAAAAAATGTGGAGGTGTGTGTGGGGGGAAGTAATTTCAAGTGATATTCCAAGCCCCTCCTCCCTGGCTCCAAAGACTAATTACTCATCTGGAAAAAGAAACAACACTGCTATTTCAGCATGGCTTAGGACCTTGGCCCGGGTTTCATGTTTCAGATTAATGGTTTCTGTGCCTTTTGGAGATTCAGAATAGCAAAAAAGCCACCCTTCCGAGAGAGCTGCATCCTATAGATGTGAGGCCTTCCAGAGACATGAATGACTTGCTGCCCTTTTCCTATTTTCCTGCATCCTATTGAGACACATAGCTATTTTCCCTCCCACTTGAATGAACTTCTAACCAGCATCTACAAAGCCACATCTGTTCTTCCTGACCCTCTGTGGAGGCCTCCAGTTGATCTGCCATGAACATTTAGTACACTTTGTTGCAACAAAAGTAATAAAAGAAAACAGATTCAACCAAACAGTTTAGAAATTAAGTGCCAACATGAACTGCATGCAGTCAACTGAAAAATCTGGTGTTATGGAAATTTATGATCCTACTTAATTCTAGTGGTAGTGGCATGGCTGGCTAGAATCCCTAATCTTTTAAAAAGGAGCCAAAATTCTTTCTTCAGCATATTATTTCATGAATCAATTAGCAACACAAAAGTATTTCAGTTTTGGTTGTACCATTTCTTACATTCCGATGTGGTGGTCCAAGAATACAGATACACCAGGGCAATGGTGAGATATCCCACAAAGAGAACTTCAACATCACCCATCATTCTGAGGGACAAATCGAAGCAAGGCAGCACTATATAGAAATAAGATGGCCTGAGACTGAAATTTGGAACATGAGAAAAATTCTTATATTGTGAGAATAAACTGAAGAATAAAAATTTCCAATACCAACATGATCAAGAAATTATCAGCAGCTAAGGAAAAAAAATTATTATAACAGCGACTCAGTAACGTGTCTTCATATAATATTGGATCAGAATATTATTATATATAAAAATGGATCAGAATGAAATAAACTATGAATGCCGTAAATGCCTGTATCCTCATTTCCACACATTTAAAGAATTATGAAAATAAATGGATATAAGTTAGTTAGACAGTTTATAGAATTCTACAAACTGTCATCTCCTTTATTCGTATATTCTAGAAATGGCTTAATATAGGAATTGCCAGACTCACTTAGACACAAGGTCCACTTAGGCCAGAACACTTCCATTTCGGCATTCAGCAGGAAAGGTGTCAGCAAAGGGCACAAGAAGCCTCACAGAAAACATAAAAATATAAAAAATTCAAATGTGGTATAATTTTAGCCTCACTTTCCACCCCAGCTCTCCATACATCTCTCTTCTTCATCACTTAATAAAATACACGGGTCCTTTTCAAAAGTCTGAGTGCTCTTCAATATACCAAAAATAAGAATCCATACTGCTATAAATTTTTTCAGCAAAAGACAGTTTATTTTAAAAAAAGCATGAGAAGATCAAATTCCCAAAGCTCTGCATAGGACATTCACCTATAAATCCCACATACACAGTTGCCAGCAGTAACAGATCGTAGCAAATAGACTGTGCAACATCAAATCCCACTGTCTGCCCTCTGCTGAGAATATTATAGACCAGGTGATCGTCTCTGTGAAGTCTGGGAACGTTTTCAGTAGTGCAAAAGCAGACACACAGACACACCTCAGGTCTACCATATGTGTAGAACAAATACCTGGTTGATTCTGAAAAGTTCAGAGCTCTTAAAAATTCTGGCAATGTGCATTTCATTTTTGCTTTACTAAGGTAAGCTTCCAAAGTGCAAAAGTGACATCTCACTACTTGAAATAATTCTTTCCTATTTCAATAACTCAGATAATTCAAAATGTTTCATTGATCTCCAACAGGCTGCCTAGAGACAACAATGAAGACTCCTACAAAACTTTGCATATTGTCACAATCTAAGATAGCCAGAGGTGAAAACTGCCATCTCTTAGCTCTTTAAAGATAAATCAATCTCCAAAAAAATCCAAATTATCACTCTCTTTTCTTTATGCAAAGTCAGATAACTCACCCACAGCAATAAGAGGACTAGTTCACCACATAAGTATAAAAACAACTTGTTCTTTTTGATGTCTCACATCCGAGTTACTCTTTCAAGCCTCCAAAACAAATCAGCCCTACCTAATAACAGTCATAAGAGACAATCAAAAGCTGCTCCCCAGGTGAGCATTAATTTTTCCTTCCATAGGTGCACAAGGGTCTTCTTGTTCTTAGAATGATGACATCAGTGCTACCAAAGTGGCATCAACACTTTCTCCTATGTGTTACTGAGTCTCAAAAGGCAGTGCATAAAAACTTGCTTCAATCACAGCTATCTTGCAAGAAATTAAAATTCTGTCACTACTAAACTTAAGATTTATCCTCTGTTATCCTCAGTCTACCTCCCGAAAATGGTGAGACTTTGTTCTTAGATTTTCTGAAATCTTCTGGGACCAACCATAAATTGCAGTTTCAGGGAGCTGTTTGAAGGACTATGAACCAGGTTCCTAGAGAATAATGCAATATAGTGACAAAGTGATCTGGGCAGGGATGTAAGTGACAACTGAATAGAGATGGCTCTTGTTCCTTGTCTAACAGTATGAGTTCATATCTCTAGCCGAAGCCATAATAGTTAATTGGTTTATTTTTCAACACAAGTAAGTTCCCTTAAGGAGAGAATATACAAATATCTTCCATGAAGCAAGGAAATTTACCCCAGAAAAAAACTACTTCCTTTCTTGAAGCCATGAAAGATTCCAGTTTCATGCCCTTGCAAGCTAAGAAACACACAAATCCTTAGAACAAATAAAACAAGAGACATCAAGTTACATAATTCTTTAATAAAACACTTAAATAAATCTGAGATTGTTAGGGAGAGTTTTGTAGTAACTTGGTCAGTTAACTATGTGTTTGGACTCAACACCTTTTGTTTCACATTTTCTCCACTTTCCACATTGTGACAGCAAAATAACTTTTATTCAAGATCACTGAAATTGGAGGCAATTTCTATTCCTGCATGCGAAAAAGAAGGAAATATATCCTGAGCTTCAGTTTCTGAATGATGGGGCAGCAATTCAAAATCTTCCCATTTCAGTCCTGCATGCCCAAATTATTTCACTGCCATTTTGGCTGACATAGGTGAATGAAATAATTTGAGGAATCCAAGCTTGAAGTCTTCTAAGACCAAACAAACATCACTGCCAGTAAAATGTCTGGATCTTAAAAACTGAGGTTCATCCAAAAGAAGTTTCAGGATTGAGTTAAAATACCTATTGAATTTTTTCACAGAAAGTTTTAAAACAAAAGTCAACAAGAGATTTCAATTTGGGTTTTTGCTCATTTCATCCTGCTATGAAATTTAAGAAATTTAGTAGAGTTATGGGGGTGTTTCTTCCTTTTCTTTTTTCATGTCTATTGTTTAACTCACTCAACAAAGTTTCTTCCAACTGGAAAATCTAGGGAGCAACAAAGCATCATGACTGTGGTGCCCTTGATAGTCATGAAGTTATAGAACCGGAAATAAGCTCTTTGTATATGATGATAACTGGACATTATAAAATTTTATGGCATACTTTCTTAAAAGGAGGAAAGAAATAAGAATATAAACCCAAACATTTTCCCCTTATTTTTATATGAAAATTAATTTATTGTCATGCCCCATGATGGAATTGCAACGAGGTTTTAATTAGCTTTCTATTTTTTCACCTGCTGTATTCACTGCTCTGTCAGAGCTGGCGTGCATGAATTTTTCTTGCACAGCACTTGCAAGAACTTGAACATAATGGCTGAAGATATTTGAGGATCAGGATGGCCTTTACGTTTTAAAAGTGAAGTGGTAGCAGCTAAAACAGTGTAACTTACCAGACTACCAGAGCCCACAGAATTCCAGTGTGTTGGGGTAATTCCTAGATTAATTTCCTAACAATTGCTTTGTCTCATATTTGTGTCATATTTTTTTTTATTTCTGTCATCTGTATGTTCTTCTCCTTTTTGCTCCCTTTTCTTTACCTAACCTCTTTGGTCTCAGATGGGCATTCCTCACATTTTAGCAGTGTAATGCCTTCAATACAAATAACTTTACTGGTGCCAGCATTAGTTAACTGTATTTAAAACAGCTACAGAAAAATAATATTCATAGTATCTCCCTTTGTGCCTACTGTGAAATGCAAAGTATTTTGCCCGAGCAACATATCCCAATGGAGTTTGTATTACTGGTTTTTCATACTGATCACAATTCCTTGCTGCAAGAATTCTACCAAAAAATTTATTGATCCCTTGCTTTTGTCTTCTTATTTCTCTCCAAAAAAGGAAATAACCTATTTCAAGAGACCAAAGATTCCTCACTGCCCAGGAGTCATGACAAATTCAGCCCTGGGGAAGAGCAGTGGCTCTACGTTAGCCAAAGTATACACTGAAATGCTGTTCTGGCACTTATGGTTTCCAAAAAAGTGTCATATGACAAAGATGTCACTTGGTACTTGATAGTTTAATCAAACCGTCAGGGATAGAAAGCATTAATTATCTCGTAGTACAAAAACATTATTCCCTTCCCAAAGTGACATCATTTCAGTATGACAAATGCATCACCCTTTCACTTTCCTGACTGGAAAACTAACACCAATTAGTTCATCAGTAGTATCATTTCATCTTTAACAGCATTGTTTCTTGGGTGAAAAATATTGCACAAATGAAGAATATTTCCATGAGTATAGAGGTGAAAGTCAGGCCTCTGAAACAGATTGCCATCTTTTCCTTAGCAGTTGTTAAGCAGCAGATTATTCTCAGGTCCTACTTACCTAACCATGGCATTGGGATTCTTTTACCTGTCTACAGATGTTTAGCTCCCTGTGAGATCACCTTTCACACACTGAGTGCTTGACATTCTCCTTGGTTTTCCATTTCAATGTGCTCTGCTGAGGGGCAAATTCAGTCTGGGTTTTCAGGGAGACCTCAGTTCAAACCAGCACAAGCATTATGATATATCCAGAAGGCCAGGCTTGTGCTGAGGGTTTGCACTCACCTTTAACAAATGGCTCCATTTGCTGCCTGGCCAGATGATAATTTCATCAAGGGACGTCAGTGTTCCTGAAGCATCTCTAGCTGTCCAGGAACACAGCCAGACTCCAGCAGTCACCCTCTTCTGGCAGAAGCATTACAATCCGGTATTTGATTAAATTCCAGGTTTATGACCCAGAGAAGGCCCTCGGGGAGGCCTCAGCACGGAGCAGACAGGTGTGTCCGTCCCCAGGCCCAGAGCAGCTGCCAGCAGGACCCCTGCACGGGCTGGAGCTGGTGCTAGGGAGCCAAAGTGGCCCTGAGGGCACTGCCACCCCCCAGTGCTCCCATATTTCACCCTGCTCAGGACCCCATTTCATTATGCCCTGGGGTCGTTGGTCCCGGCCCCAGCGGCACCGCAGCAGGAGCATTCTCCAGCTCCCCACAGCCCTGCCCAGCCACCGGCACCATGTCCTGCTCCAGCCTCAGCCAGTCCCTGGGAGGGTGCCTGGTGCCCAGGGCTGGTGCCCTGCAGGCCGCCTACTCCTGGCAGGGGCGGTGGGACAGAGCTGGGCTCTGCTTATTGCTCCCACCAGCATAAGCAGCATTACAATCAGCACTACAATCAGCACTATCCCAAAAGGGGGCTCTTGCCAGCAGCCCGTCAGGCAACAAAAGCATCCTGGCACCATTTTAGCTGAGGAAAACAGAAAGAGTTCTTGGAGCTGCTGTAAAGTGCCAACAGCTACCAGCATGGCTTTCATTTGTTTCTGAGAATGTCCTTACATGCAGCCATTACTATGCAAGGGGTACATTTCATTGCAAACAGCTCAGTTTTAGCTTTTAGCTTGGAACTTCTTGGATATTTCAGAGGGTCTGGTTAATTAGGGTTTGCTGAAAATGGCCATTCCAATGGTCATGGTCCATGGTGCCTGGGCCAGCACCCCTGCATGAAAACACCAGATGTCATCCCAGTGGAAACCCTGCAGCAAAGAGTCAGTTTGGGAATAACACTTCTTGGGATGACTATCCCCTTTAAACGTAGTAAGAGAATGTCTGACTCCCAAGAGCAACACAAAGCTGTCACATATGGTCCTCTGGAAAGGCGGGCCCTTAACAAGCACACAGGCATTTAAATAAGGTGTAAGATTGGGCTTAGCCAGTATTTGCACAGAGCAAGCAAGAGACACAGCACCCACTCCCAAGGAGCAGTACAGCTTCTGGCAGCACTGTGCACGCTCATGGTTCCTCAGTGGGATGCTTGGGAAGATGAAACAATGCACGAGACAAAGAGAAGGAGACATGTCAGACTCTTAATCATAAAGCTTCACAAGGGGTGAATGAAAGCAGGGTGAAAAGAGGGATTTTTCTCTTGATGTACAAATACAGAGGTTTCTTCCTTTCATGTGGAAGTGAGAGTTTGGCCATGCATGGTCAAATATTGTCATGGAGTTTCATATCCCCCAGATTCACTCACTCATACAAGCAAGTTTTGTACCACAGATCTATGTTGCTCTCTGACACACTGGCATTCCTCCACATGGCTGGCAGATATCGTAATGGCATGGGTACTTTCACAGTGATTTAGTCCCCTACCCACACTTTTCTGAGTGATAGTAGAGAAGAGAAAGAAGAAAGGGCAAATACTATGAAACAGAGTGTTCTCCAGCAATTCTGCTTTGCATGTAAATTCAACGAAGTTAGAAAAGGATTTCCTCTCCTACATAGTGCCATTTTCTCCTCATTCATATCTGTAGGTTTGCCCCAAGTTGCAATCCTATGATCTCACAACCTGCAGTTTTACCTTCATTTGTGCCTTATTGTTCAGCACTGCATATACTACCTCGTTCGCTTGACCTGCCTACATGACATTTAACTCCACTGACTCAAGCCCGTGCCATCTTGACATAAATAGGCTACTTAACTGCACACCAGCACTCCTCTGTCTAGGAAGCCACTACACTGACTCACGGGGTTTATTAGAGGTGCGTTGCAGACAGATGTTTCAGCACTCAGGGCCAACTGGAAGCTTTGTGGCCATTTTAGAAAAGTGTTAAGCCACAGCTGCAAGTTTATGAGTTGGGCTTTGCAACCTGCTAATTACAGGCACAGCTGAGAGCACATACAGAGGAAGCTGTGCTGGTGAGTGACCACACAGCTATAGATACAGTATAAGGAAGTGAGTAACAATAAGAAAATCAACATACAAAAATTTGCTGGAGTGAAGAAAACTGGTATGTTTCACTTTGATGGAGTTAACTCAGCTTTGTGAAATCCAGCAATGAGGAAATAAACATGTATCACTGTAATAAGGTCATTAATCATGGAAGACTGAAGGTCCTGTTTAAAATGAACAGGACAAGGTAATCAAGACTATCAGTAGAAACTGAAACATCACCAAAAAAGCTGTTTTATCAAAATAACTGATTCTTCAATGACAGCTTGATCTGCATTAGTGGGGGAGAAAAGTGGTTTTTGACAAGTAGCACCTGTAGATCAAAGCAGACTGCAGGTTATCCTGTCTTTTATTAAATTAAATCAGATTATGTGTACCACGCCTCAGATATGGAGAAAACAAAATCCAGTTTCAGAGGATACCGGGCAAAGCATCCTCTGAGCCTTTGGAGCCTTCCTGGATTTTGCTGTGCTCAGATCTCAAAGCTTCATTGGTGGTTCATCTTACTCCACCCCTCTTTCTCCTCATGCTTCCCAGCATTTGGTGTTGTCATTAGTGATTAGGATATGTTTCATGTTCAGGTGACTTAAATTACTCCTCCATGGCTGATAGCCACCTCCTTCCCACCCTCAGCTAAGATGTAATACTTCTCAACAGATGAAAAGCATATAAGTCTTGTCTGGACTGAGATTTACTCACACCCCCCAGGGATGTTTCAAGGTGATGCATTTTACTTTACCCTGAAGTTAAACAGGAACAGGCATTTAGATACAGACTTACTGCATTCTGTCTTAGGGAAGAGATGGATAGGATAACATAGGATTAACATCTGCATTATCTTACTTGTGCTTGGCACAGCCATAAGTTTTAGTATTCTTAAACTGTTCAGGTCCCTCATCACATGGAAGAAGAAGTACAGTCTGCTTTCTGTGATTCCTTCCATGTCCTGACTGCCGTAGCTTTAAGGCTGATGCTTTAAATCTTTAGCTTCTTTTCTTCTAATTTTCCTCCCCAGAGTCTCTTTCCTCTTTCAGGCTTACCTGTAAAGCACATCAGGAAGTGGTGGTAAGACCACAAGTCTCAATACTTGAATTACTAGCCAGGCATCAGCAAGTATCTGCCTACACACAACTGCATATCTGCAGGAAGGAAGGGGTGAAACCACCTTAGATTGAAATCACAACCTGCCCAGCTGTAGCTCACAGTGTGTTGTAAGTTGTTGCAAAAGATACATATAACTTGCCAAAAAAGTCTCTGTTTTACCACTAAATTGTACATGGCAACTAAGGGAGCCCAAACACTGTAAAAATCAGTTTAATATAGGAAGTCTCTTACGTGATGAGGGACTATAATACAGTGTACCATCTTTATATTTTCCTATGCACTTGAAGGATATGCATCTGGAATGTTACACATTTTCAGTGTATAAAAAATAATTGTATATTTACTAGTCAATAGAAGTCAAATTAATTCAGTGTCCTGCATCAAAACCATGCTTTGATAATCAAACTACATGTTTAACACTAGCCTATAGAATATAAGCTCCAACAGGTCCTGATCCAGCCTCCTCTCTCAGCTTCCAGTGAAATCCACAGTCTCATTCAGCCTTGGATTAGACTTGAAGAACTGCACACAGCAAAATGGTGAGGGTGGGGAAAGGGCAGGAGAGCTGCAGCCAGCCCACTGGTGTGTGTTGCCTGATAGCTTTCTGGGCACAATATGAAATGCCCTGAAGGTGTTATAAAGTGAGACCATGTTAAGTAAGGAACTAAATGGGGCTGATCTATTCTGACAGTCTCAATTCTCCACAGCAAGAGGGAAGGAAACAAAGTGTCATATGAAACAGATCTCTAGGCACCATCCAGCTTGCCCACCTTATTATTTCTTCTGTTTTTTGTTTTTTTAACACAGGCTTGGAAATTTATATTATTTCTTTCTTCTTTATCCTAGTTGAAGATTTACATTCTTCCTCAATGTGGCCAGAGATATATTTTGGGTTCCTATCCTCTAAAAAGCAAAAAAACCAACAAATCCCATATCATAAGCATTATTCAGTCCTTCCCAGGGTCAAGCAGACTCACAGAGCAAGCTGTTGTGTGGGGAGGACTCCATGATGTGCAGATCCCATCTGCCCCAAAGTGTGTGTGCAGCTCTGGGCCAGCAGTGTGCTGAGCCGCGGCTCCGTTCCTCTGAGACACTTTCCACGTCTATTATCTATTATTCTTGATTAGAAAAACATCCCAAATTTTAGAATTGACATTTAAGTCTGAATAAAGTTCCAGTTTGGTTTTATTAGGGCAAACTTTAAAATAGATTGTCTGTTAGCCTTTGTTACTATATTTCTTTTATGAGAGTGAGTGAGAAGAGCATTAAGGAAGGCTATAAATCAAATGCATACTTCTGGTGAGTGCAGGAAATCCTTTATGTTTCATAAAAATAGAAATAAATGTGGATCTATTCATATTGTCTCCATTTTAAACATCATCTGAGGTAGTATTTCTAGAAGCAAAATTATCAGAAGGAATCAAAGGATAAAAGATCCCCCAAAAATAAGTGGAGCCTAAAACACTAATAAAAAGCCATTGCCTCCAACACACATAAGACAGAAGAGACAAAAAACCCCTGGCATTTTGTTTTCTTTTGGTTTTGAGGGGGCTGGGGACAAAAGAAAAACTGTGGTGCTGAGATTTAAGATGATTCTCTTAACACTGATAGCGTGCCAGCATGTCCACTGGAAAATAATCTGCCCTTAGTGACTAATTCCCAACAGAAAACTTGGCTACTTGCCAAAATGTACATATCCCTTCATGTATGCAGGAAATGATTTTCAGCAAAAGCAGAGCTGGCCTAGCAGGATGGGAGACTCTGAGCAAGGCCCCATTGATATATTCTACTGGAATGGGTTAAAAGACACTCACAGCAGCATGTTATGGACGACACCAGTGAGAATTTAAATATGCAGAATAATGGTAAAGCAATTAATAAGAACAGTTGCTAACAGTTGCACAACAGAGGAGTGTTTTAAAATTCCCGTGCTCTTTAACAATAATGCTGAGAGACACTGTGAAGGGGAAGGGGGGGAAAGCCTGGCATGGAAGGGACATTCCTTCAGTTCCTCTCAAAAGTTTGAAAAAACCTCTGGATAGGAAAATACTATTAAGCAGCCAATTCTTTCCACATTTGGCTAAGCCCAATGCCCAAAATACACAGAACACTACTTCACTTCGAAAGGATTGCAATACTCCTATCTGAGTCATCTGAAAGCAAATAAAATGAGACCTAAACAAATAAACCTAATTGTGCATGGAAACAAATCCAGCTCTCCAGCTTGGCCATGACTTTGTTTTTGTTAGTTTAAAGCCTACATATGCAGTTTTAGTGGCATCAGGAGTTATACAAATATTGACAACAAATTGCCAAATGTTGTTTTTTCCCCTTCGGTGTACAGTGTAAAGAAGCTGGGGTAATGCTTCTAGGAACCTTCCCCAGTGCACTGAACCAAATCACAGCTTGATGGGATCCACTCCAGCCTCTTCTCTGAAGAGTAGACACTAATGAGATTGAGATTGTTGATTGTTATCGTCAGAGACTTTTATTTTTCACTCATGAACTCTGCTGAACACAAATCCAGGCTTTCGAAATGTAGCTCAAATGTTTGCACCATAGCCAGGGCACTGTCACATGCTCTGTCCTCCACCCTGTGATTTGTTGCTAGTTTGTGTCATCCTTAACCTGCTCCTGGTGGTTTGGCCAGGAGAGAAACAAATAATGATGACAACTGAGAAAACCAAGCTGCTCTCTGACATCCTTCTTTTAAAATGCTATTGCTACTTGCTGGCTGTGGAGAAGGGGCAGTCGCCTTGAGATAGAAATCACTCATGAAATCCTGCTGTCATCTGTCAAAGATATATTTCCATCAAGTTGGTCTGAATCCTTAGCAGCTTGCTAGGAAAAATGAGAATATGTCAAATCTTGATCTTTGTCACAAGCCAAAGTTAGAAAAAGGATATTTACATTTGACTTTTAAATGAAGCCCAGACTTTCTTCTCACAGAGAGCCAATAAATTAACACATTTTCTTCCTCGTTGCTTCACATTCACAAGACACCTACAACTTTTATTATTCTATCTGGCTGGATAACAAGATTTTCATTTTGCAAAACCATTAATTTTTAGTACCAGCAAAAAAAGAAAAAGAGGAATTTTAGAACTGGATAAAGACTCTGAGAGTTTTCACACAAAGAAGCCACAGAAATCAGACTCATGTATCCTCCTCAAAAGCTCAACAGTTAAGACACTTATCTACAGTACTGGAAAGATTAATTGATATTTCTGTTTCTTCTTATTCATTCAAAGAACTTACAACTAGGTCTTGTGCATCTCAGTGATCACCTAATGATCAGGTTATTGAACCCCTACAATATACTTCTCTTTTTCTCCTTTTTATCAGAAATTGCATTCTACACATAAGAAACTCCCCAAAGAGTTGCATCACAAGTACCAAATTTCCATGGAAAGTTTTAGGGTTTAGTGTTAAGATCCCCAGCAAAAGAAGCTCTTGCCTAATTTTAAACTTCATAGCTTTGACTGTTATACTCTCCACTCTTCTGTTATTAGAGTGTTACCTGCTCACTATATGCAGGAAGACCCCAGTATATTCAGGAAGCCACATACAGAAGCATCTGCAAAGGCATTCTCTACTGCATTGCTTATCACAGTGCAAGCACTCCCAAGCACTTGCACAGTAAATGGTGGATCACTAAAATCAGTGAAAGGAATAGTGGAAAGGCATGAGAACTTGGGGGGTTGTGAAAAAGCGAAGGAAAAAAGATCCTCTCTATTTCACTAACTCTGGACCTTTGTAAAAAGCCAACACAATGCTTGGGACTGTTCATGCTGTGAGCAAACACTGAAATATGACCAGGCATCAAGGCATGTTGTGTTACATGATATTCAGGCAGCTGCTGTGATGGCAATTTCAATCCACCAACTGGTGCAATGAAACAAATCTGAAATGTAAAAGCTAGATTTCCACCAAAATATTTCATTAATATTACATGCATGTAAGTCAGGGAACTCAGAATACTAATCCCCACAGCTACCCTAAGTCAGCCCTGAAGGACAAAGCAACAATGCAGCTGCACAGATGGGGGCTCAGAAGGCATTCTAGGTTTCAGTTTCCTGACTGAAGTATGCAAAATTTCTCTATCAATGTGTTGTTGGCGTATTTTCTTTGAAATTTGTTGAAGGGGGAAAATACACAATGTTTTTCAGAGGAATGTAAGTATGAAATGACTGTATACCAACATGTGAAGATAGCCAGATATAGCCAAATTTCTGTGAACACCTACTCGTGGAAAGTTTCACCCTGTGGAACAGACCTCAGCAATATGTTTTAGGTCAGAGGAGGAGAAGAGAGCTGAATCTTCTTCTGTCCTTGACTGCAAATTGAGAACCAAGGAGCTTCCACAGCATATGCCACCCTTGAAACCAGGCCTGCACTTGTAATGGTCCCTGCCACTCGGAAGCCCCACTGGCCAGTCTGTGCCCTCAAAGCAACAGAGCCTTGCTTACTCAGCTAAAATACCCTGCAAGTGCCACACCATGGGGGAAGAGGTTGACTACCCTCAAGAGTCACCCACCAAGGCAGGAGAAAGACATACTTCCAAGAGAAAGAAGAGAGGAAGCAGGTGAGCAGGTTTTGTCTGATTTCGCAAAACACCTTCTCTTCATGGAAATGTCCATTTAAATCACTTTCAAATTTCCCTAGATTAAAGCAACAGGGAATAAGTAGAAAGGAAAGCAGCATCTGAAGCTGTCCATAAAACAGGATTCATGTGGGTATCAGATCAGCGGATGTAAAGGGCACCTCACCAGCCTGCTCTCTCCTCACATCTCTTTTTCTCATACACTCACTCACTCTTCCTTGGGCTGAGCACCTGCTTGTCCACTGAGGCAAGTCAATTAAAACCAAATTAAAACTATAATTATCTGAGATAGGAAGGAGCCTCAGGCAGCTACTACTTCCAGCTGGAACTGCACAGGAGCACTGAGTGTTGTCCCTCCTGGCCCTCCCTCCCACCAGCTTCTGCATCCTCTAAGTCTCACAATGTGGGGATGTCAGTCTCCCATCACAGCACACAAACTGCCCACGAGCATGACAAGGCAACTGTCATTTTCCACCCTGGCTGCCACTGTGGGTGGTCATGTTGGTGTCTGCTCGCATTTGCACGGTACTGGATGCTGTGGAGTGCACAAACTGTTCCATATGGCATGTGGAGGGAGAGAGCCATGCTAGCAGTGCATTACAAAGCTGCATTTATGTTACCATATAGAGCCTCTCATCTGTATTTGTCTTTGCATGCCTATTAGAAGGATTAATGATGAAAATCCTACTTCTCAGTCCCTGAAAGTGCAGGAAGAATGGCTGCTAGCAAGACTGTGCACTTTATCTTGGGGTTTCTACCTGTCACCCTTATGCTTGGTATTTGTCACTTGCTTAACTCCCCTAAAGTCTTAATTTTTCATTTAAATAGCTTTTACTCCTTCGCTTTCTAGGCTATCTTCTTGTTTAATATCTGATCTTTTCCAGCTAATCAGTTGACTGTTATTTCTGAAACACTGACAAGTTATTTACCTCGCTGAAGTGACTTAAGTTCCTCTCCCCACGCCCCCATCCGCCCCCTGTCTGTCTAGTTTCCCCCTGTAGTCTAGCTGAAGTGACAAACACTCTCCCCTAGCCAAACATTTGTTTTTACAAGGTATTTTTATACCATCACCTCTTCCCTGCATCTCCCCCACCTACCCACCACAAACATATGCTGTAGTGGGAGGACATACTGGTTTCAAATAATTTGCAATGTTAAGAGGACAAATTTCCTCTCCTTCAAGTATCTTTTTTTAAGATCTGGTTTGTAAAATGCAAGTGGCAATGGGTTAATTTCTCTTTGCCTTTTTTACCCTGTGCATGGTGATGGCCTTCTTCACTTAGAAGTCAGTGGAAGAGAAAACAAAAACCATTTGATTCATACTATTCCAAATCTGTTTGTGCTATAATAAGATACAAAAATAATATTGTCTAGATTGATAGATTTCTTTTTTTCATCCTAAGAAAGACATGAATTATGATAATTTCCCAGAAAGTAGGCAAATGTAACCACTTTACTGACTTCATTAGCTGGTCACAGTATGTTTTTCTCTGTATTAAAATCCACATGCAGTCACATTCATGCAGTAAAAACAACCTCAAGTGCTCTAAGCTTCAGGCTTGGAACCATGGAAAACATGACTGTGGCCTTCATCATACCCAATTAGGGGTACATGTACTCCGCAGTGATTCTGGTGTGGTGGATAAATGCCTAAGCCAAGCTTTAAAGCAGGCAGGGACAATCTAGTTCAAACAGCACAGAGCCCAAACTGGGCTCAGCCACTCTAAATATTTACCATATTCTGAGTTGGAGGCTGCAGGGGCATGCATAGTACTACAGTTGGAGGACTTCCAGTACCTACATTCACCACTGCAAAGCAAGGTCTGATGTGCTGAACATCCTGGTCTTTCTAGCAGCATTCATGCACAGAATGGGCCCAACAAAGACTTTATAAAAACACTTGAGTTTATGTGGCAGAATGACTGAAAAATGCTTTTTATATGGAGACTGTATCTATTCAGCACACACCATTAGGCTTTTTGAAGTGGGGTAAAGTTTTATTCCTTGTCCTAAAACAAAAGTGAGCACTATTCCGGAATGTAATCTTCATTTTAATTCCCATTTTATGCCGAACTTTTAGTGCAGTACAAAACAGCAAAAAAGTATGCATCAATAATGCATCCTTGTTAATTTTATCTTGTGACTTAGTCTCATATAAGAAGGGCAAAGAAAGATAGATTTGAAAAACAAAACAAGATAGGTCAACTCACTGCCAGCAGCAGGGGAACAAAATGGGAAAGTACTAAACAGTGAAATTTATTTATACTGTGCAGCAACAGGCTTCAGAGGACAAATTGTTAGCAGAAGGAGCCACTCATAGCACATGCAAAACTTCTCTCAAATCAAAGAGATACTGCTGTCACTGTGGGAAGCCAAGGAGCAGAGAGAATAAAAGAGAGAGGAAAAAACCCTCTCCACAGACTAAAAACATTTTGTAGTTAAGGGACTCAGTAGAACATGGGTAGTGCCTTCAGTTTCACTGCGGTTCTAGCAAGGTCATCTGGGGAAAATGTGTGCAGAAAACCACCAGGAGTGAGCTAAGCAAATGAGAAGGGAACAAGTAAGTTTCACAGTAAAATGTGTGGAAGTTGGAAGGAACTGATTGTCTATTCCATGAATTTTCATAGATTGTCCCATTTGTATATTGAGGAAAAATGAGTAGAGGACCACCAGACCATCAGGGAGGAGCCACTCACCCCAGTTGTCTGGGGAGAGTTTGGCAAGGAAGAGTCATCCTCCAATCATTCTGGAGCTATCAGCCTCCAGGGCTCTGCTGGAAACAGTTCAGGGCAGTGCAGTTCTTCTGGCTCTTAACTCATCGCCAAACCCCTGGCACGTACTCAGAAGCAGGTGATATTTATTTGGCAGCAAATTTTTCTAGAAAAACAACATGAAATCCTTGCATTGACACTCTCATGTTGGCTAAAGATACAGCCCTTTTCTGTATGCCATTGCAGATTAACAAGTGACCTCTGCATCTCAAAAGAAGAATCCAAAGATGTATCTGCTGGTCCATGAGGAAAATATGCACACACATGAAGAGACTACTTCTCTCCCTTCTGGGTCATTGGACATTTTCCTATATTGGACATTATCTGAACATTCACTCAGCAGCTGGGACATGGCACAACCTAGCCCGAATCTATTCTCACTAGTGACAATCTACACAATATTTTACTTTACTCATTTCTTGCCCCTCAAAAGGAGCAGTAGAAAAGAGAAATGTATCTTTGGGACTGATCTTTTGTCTTCAGTCCAGGTCACAGATCTTCTTGCCTTCTAAAAATAAGACAAATATATTTTTATACTCAAGTGACCACAGTTCATGTGTACCTACCTGAGCTAGCCATGCAGTGGCCTGCTTAGGTCCTGTTACCAATGTAACTGCATCTGTATGAGCTTGGCACCAGCTGCAGAAACCATCTATGCAGCTAAGGAAATGGCTGGCCAAGCAGCCACAGAAGCACCAAACTCAGTGTAGGCTATATGGATGGCAGCATCCAAAACCTGGCTTATGTACATCTGCAAACACAGGCATTAGCCTATCTTTCTTAATGTTTTCAAAATGTTCAGAGATTCTGGCTGAAAGATGCTGCATCAGCACAAAAGCATTCCCAGAGCAGTAAACATACTTGGCTGGACCACTGCCTTTGCTTGAGCTCTGATTTGCTTCAAGTAAATGCAGTCATTTATTGCATGTTTCACCTTCTTGTAGAACAGCTGCTGTTTGCAAGGAGCCAAATAATGGATGGACTCTCAGTCCTCCTGAGGTACCTCTGGCTAACAGCATGCATAGCTTTCCTCAGAGGCCAGCATGTCACTGAACAGTTGGTTTACTCTAAAACACTGCTTGCTGTAGGTGTTTCCAGCAGCCTCGTGGGGTATTTGTGTCAAAACCCATGTTTCTGAGGAGCCTGTGCAGTCTGAGCCAGGTTTTATACCTGTCCCAGGAGCAATATGTTTATTTTAAAGCAGTTCTTTGCATATCACAAACCAGAAAATTTAGTGAGAAATGACCAGCTCTTCAGGAAGGCCCAAAGTAGGATGGAAGCAGAGGCTTTGAGAGTTCATAACACTGCTCATCTCATGAGGAGACATCTCTTTGGGAACAGGGAAGGATATGAAGAAAATTAAAAATAGAGGAAGACCACAAGGAAGTCAAAGGGTGCTGGACAGTCAAGTCATACACAATGAACAAAATACAAACACTGGCTGGAAAAGCACTGAGGAATTTACATTTCATTCAAAACACAATAAGCAAATAAAAATATTCAAAGGCAAAGGTAGATATGGCAGGAGGCAAAGGAATTTTTGCTCTAGGACTGTCAGAGGACTGAATGGAAAGTAAAGAAAGCAGCACTGCTGCAGACTGAGGGAATTTGGCTGCAAGTCCTGTCTGAATCATTTTGCTCACCACACAGGGGGCAGTGTTAGAGATGAGGTCCAAGAGCATCATGAAACTTCAAGAGAGAAGCTGGAGCAACCTTTGAAATAGACAACACACATTGCTCCTCCAAAATATGGAATAGATTAAGGTAATGCTAGATTCTATATAGTGTACTTTTGGAGAAGGTGAGCCAGACTCTTGCTGGTTTATGCATCTATAGAGTTTGCTTACTTTCATTGTGTGCAAAAGAGCTGCTCTCAGTTTACACCAGCTTAAGTCTTGTACCCCCCTCTGCACTCAGTATTATCCATCTTAGATTTAACCATACAACAGCTTCAAGAAAGAGCAGAAAGGCATGCCAATCCAGTCAGGAATTCCTCTGTGCTCCATCCCACTCAGAGAAGTTTTGGATATCAGAAACAGATAATGACAGATGTTGGCACACACAGACCCCTGTGCTGAACTAAAGCCCAGCAGCTAAGGGTCTCACTATATATCTGAGAAGGTAGGCTCACACCTCTTCCTACATATCAGCTTTCAAAAGTTTGAGGGGAAAGAACTGGGAGGTGATGATTGTTTGTTTGTTTTTGTAATCTTTAGCCATTTTATTTTAACATGCTTTATTTGCCTGGCCAGTTTAGCATAGATAGAGATTTCTTCACCCCCCCACCAAGCTATCTCAGGCAGCTTGCCCCACCTAAAATAAAACAGAATAGAAACATCACTACCTTTTATTCAAGGCTGAACAGTAGGAGCTGCTTCTACAAGGGCAAGATACACTCAGCTAGGCAAACCATATCTGGTCTATGTGACAAGCAGCCCCCATCGTCCCTGGGCTCTGTACCTGAGGAGTTGTTTGCCTCAGTGTAATGCAGAAAACAGTTCTTGCAGCTGCACCACACTGCCTGTGAGAACAGAGCCTGCGCCAGGACTCACAGTACCAAACTGAGCTCCAAGAAGTGAGGACAAAGCAGAGCACACCTAAGGAGCTGACGTGATGAACAACAAATAGAATGTGATTGTGGCTAAAGGGAAACTGAGGACTCTCTATTCCTATGTGTACCTATGTGTTCAAGAAGAAGCTCTTACTCCATTTAACAGGCAGTATTCAGTGACTGACCTGAGGATCATCCTCTCTTTAGATTAAGTACATAACATGAAGTGTTAACAGGAAGCAAGAAATGTGGGCAGAAAGCAAATGTGGCTGGCAACAATGGCCACTCATGTAGTCTATACAAGTCAGGTGCACCAATAATTGTGCAAAAGTGACAACAGCTTTTGCAGGAGAGAATTGATTACCCCAAGGCAAGTAAGGTGATCTTGTAATTAGTACATTCTACAGGCACATGAAGACTACCAGAGACTAAAACTTGGATCCTTTGCATCCCCATGAGTGTTGTAAACACCTAACTATTGGCTAGTTTTGGGGAGGGAACAAACATTTCCATATCTTTGCACAACAAAACCTTCAAAAGATTTGTTTTCATCCCTGTGTAAAGAAAGGAACATAATTTTAAATCTCAGAAATTCAAGGAACAGAACGATTGTTTACGACACATGTTTGTAAAGAAAATAGTGTGGTTACGTCAAAGTTCGTAATTTACCCTTACAGTACAAAGGTAAAGAGCCTTCAAAATAGATTGTTGAACTAAGAGCCAACGACGGCTACATTTTAACCTTGCATTCAAAAAAAAAAAAAAAAGCCCCAAAAAATTTTGACCGTAACTATAAGGAGGCCTACTTGCCCCATCTACTGGCCATTGGGAAGACTAGATTTACACTGCAATTAAAAGCATTACCACCGAGGCCACAATTCAGTCAATTCTCAGACTATCAATTCTAAATTTAAACACACGCATAAGTGCTACTGAGGGTACTAAGCACCGAAGCGCTCTACCGAACTGGAGCCTGAGGCCAATTATTTAGCATGGCAGAAATACAAATTACAAACAAAGAGAAAAATATATTATTTTCAAAGGAAGGACTAGGGCAATCTATTCAGTAACACCAGTTTGTTGACCTTGAAAAATTAAATAAATATGCCTTCTTTTGTTCTGAAGTGGGCCAAGGTAAATTAATGCTATGAGATAGCAGCCTACAGAACCCTTGTCACAAAGCAACCATATACACTGCAGCTCGGTAAGGTCATCACAAGGTTACCACTCCATCTTACAGATTTTTAAAGTAAGTATTTGTTTAATAAATAGTTAGATAGCAAGTTAGGTTCCCTAAAGGCCTGTCAACCTTATATTTTTCTTCTGGGCATGCAGTGAATCAATCCGTCCTTCTGAAGCGGGTCGATTCCTTTGAGGAACAGGCTGATGTCTAAAGGGAAAACAAAGTTTGGGTTGTCTTAATGAGACTTTTTACACTACCCTAGGAGGAAAACTTGCTGGATTTCTCTCTTTTAGCAAACACCTCAGTCTTAAAAGCTTCTACAAGGGCAGTGCCTCCACTAGTACTGTAGCTCCATGACTTCCCATGCCGGTTGCAGGTTCAATCAGTTGTGCCTAGAGAAAAGCTGTAGCCAAGGGAAAGACTATCAAATACCCTGGCAGCAAGCTTCCCACTAGGTAACCCAAAATACCTGCAAGCTGACTCACCATGAGATCTTACACACAGCCATCCTCTCTCCATGTGACCCCAGCAAGCCTCTGACAGTCTGCTTAGGCAGATACTCAGTATGCAGCTAGATTTCCTGCAAGACACACGAGCCTCCTGCTCAAAGGACTTCTGTGTCTTGTAGATTCTAAGCAGAAACAGGACTATCAGCATGTCTATCTAGGCCCAGGCATGAAAGTTTAGAGAGGAGTTATTGTCACACCAAAACAGAGAATGATGAACCATCTCCCTCAGCAAGGAGAGCTCAACATTGACTTCAGGAAGTACAGGTGCAACCATCTGTTTTGAGGAGCTATGACCCTAGTTACCCAGGAAACTCTGTAAGAATAAACTGGCCACAGTAGGGAATAGACTGTAAAGGAGGAGAGGGAACAGCATGTCATCCCCCCTGAGGCTCATTTAACTCAGGGGATAAATCTGAGAAGTAATTATGACTACATTTAAATATATCATTTCTATAGCAGATAGGGAAAGAAATTATTGGCAGTAGATCTAAACCTGCTGGCTGGTAAACCAAGTGATGGGTTGTGCATGAAATGTCATAAAGTACATGCACTACTCTAAGAATCACCACAAAAGGTTTGCTTAGCCTCCTCCCAGAAGTATGTTTCAGGATGAGTTTTGCCTCAAGGGGATGGTCAAATGTTTCAGAAATCACTTGAGTCCAAACCCTATAATGCAAAAAAAACAAAAAAGGACAACAGTGCCTTGGTGCAAATGCTTGCACAGCCTCACAATTACAGTGTAAGCTGAGATCCAGCATTTCTAGATGATATCCCCAGAGGTCACAAAAATGGCCAGGAGAGATTTTTTCAGCTGACGCATTTTACATCTAACACCTCAATTATCTAGGGACTGAGGTAAAAGAAATACTGTCAAGTGTCCACAAGTATACAAGTACCTGCAAGGAAAACCCACTGATGACACGTTCTGGGGCTACCTCTCTGAGCAAGACCAGCCTGCTGAGAGGATCCTCACAGGCCCACAACCACTTGGCATACTTGCAATAGACATCAGGGGAAGCAAACAGCTGACAGCTAAGGTGTCACTTAGGACAGTGCCCAGAACTGCTCGCAGTGCAAGTTGGTTTCCTCAAGAGCAGGTGTTTTGGGAGTCCTGTATCTAAGCTCACCTGACTTCCTCAATAATTCCTCATCTGCATGGGACAAGTAGCACCACTTAAGAGTACTTGGATTCTTCAGTCTGTAAAACACTGAGTAGTAGAAGAAAGGCGAGTATTTACACCAGAGAAAACAGGTGCCAACTTTACCTGGACTTGTGAATTCATGCACAACTCTCCATGCATGACAACCCACCCAGGATTCCTCAGGGAAGCTCAGGATTCCTCTCTCCTGAGAGGATGCACAACATTTAGCTCCCTGAGCTTCAACTTTGTTGTGCTGGGAGGACCCCCTGAGAGCAGCTGGTCATGTAGAAGCTGCTAGAAAAGGAGCCATAGCAGACAGCTGTGAAAAAGGCAACCCTGCTGAAGAAAGATACTGAAAGGATGCCAGCCCATTTTTAATGGCCACAGAGTAGTAATGCTCTCAAAAACACAGTCAAGAGTCTCAGTCTCCACATACAAGGGTCAGACTTCATTAATTCTTTAGTCCCTCATGGCAGACACCTTTGACAGACCAAATTCTTACTAGGCTGGGAAAACCCACTCTGTTCCCTATGCAAAACCGGATTTAGACATCTGACTTACATCACGGACCCAAAACTTATGTTGTCAATCCAAGCTGATAAATAATCCTGAAACTGGAAAAAGCAAATGTTTGGCAAGAGCTTTGAATATAAACCAGGCTCTAACTGAAAGCTACAAGGAAGACTGCAAATAAACCTTTTATTCATTCTTTCACTGTTGCCATCAATGTACATGAGACAATCCTTATCCCACAACTTCCCATCTCTGCCCCATTTTCAGTGTTCAGAAACAATCTTCAATTCTTATTTGCATCGCACTTGACAGATTGAGGACCCTTTCTTTTGTTTTTTGTAAAACAAGGTGAATAAAATACCCTTGTTCCTCGTGGTGAATAAATGTATAATTAATTATGTTAGTTACATACCGTACCTTTGAGGAGGAAAACATAGCACTGTTCTCTGAAATATTTTTCTTGCTTACATAACAGAATTAAGTACAATTTGTCTTCCCTTTAACTTTTTCCTGGGAAGAAAGTCTACATCCTTCACCTGTGAACTTAGGTTATTGCTTTGTTTTGGGGGTTTTGTTTCCCAAAACAATTTAGTAATAAGAATAATTTTAGTTTAGTAATAAGAATAATGCACGAGAAGAATACAAAGGGTTCGCTAGAGACTGAACCACATATTTTATATCGAAAGAAAATTTGTTTCACTGGAGAATAAGCAGTCCAGAAAATGCTCAATGAGAAGCGTCACTCTACATCTAGGCACTTAGGAGTAGGCAATTTTCCAGCTGACTAGTCCCGGTTTTGGGGGTTCTTCTGGAGTGCAAGGGTAACTATATCATTAGCAGCAGATACACTAAAATTCAAGAAAAAAGAAACATGCAAGGCAATTAGGGTATCACTTCTCGATATTACCACAAGCATTAAAAATATTCTTAAACGTGTCATTCACTCACCAGGAAATAAACATCAGAAAGAACTGGAAATCACTGCTTTGCCACACCACCCAGCTCTGACACTGTTGCTTTCCACCTCCTTGCAGAAGTCCGGCAGCACCTTTCCAAGCACCACCTGCATCAGGGCACACTGTAATGTCCCACACGCTCAGCCAGCTCACTTTGACATAAAACTAGGCACAGGTGCTGGAATCAGCCCAGGGGCTGAGTCCCAGCTGGCACATCTAAAATGATTTCCGGCCCAAGGGAAATGAGAGACGAGTGTTTGGAAAGACCTTGTGTGCAGAGACTTTCCAAATGTTAGTAGCCCTCCTTTAGAGAACTAGAAATACTGACTAGGCTGAAGAGCAATAGGTAGTGTGGACTGTTTGAGGTGTACTGGAGGGATGATTCTCTTCTTGTTGTGGACTGGACTGGGCTGGGCTGAGCAGCCCCCGTTCTTTGCTGGTGAGTTGGCACAAACATAACTGTGGCTCTTGCTTTGCTGGGTGGAGAGAGATGTGACTACCATTCATGCCCCACTGCATGGTTGGTTGCCTTCCCACTGCCGAAGCCCTTCTGTCAGTGAGGCTTTAAGAGGGGTTATGGCTGACCAGTTCACCCAGAAATAGCTCCTCACCTCCCCTCTTCAAATACCTCTTTGAAAGCCTGTTCCATTCATACTACTAGGAGACCATTCCTTCATCTGCATTGGGAAAAGCAAATAGAGCTCTCTAGATTTTCTTTGCTTTGAATGGGAGTATTCATTTAACAGGCACCCTGCTCAGGTAAAGACTGAGACTTCACCATGACCTTCCATTTCCTTAAAAATACTGCAGGCTGAATAGAGCCTCCTGGCAAGACAGACAAATCCAGCCACTGCCATGCACATCCCAATGCTGGTGCCCTCAAGATAGAATAGAGACTTACTCTAGCACCTGTTTATTATGTAATCTAAGTAATGCACAGAAAAGGGACAAAGGTGAATCCTTGAATCACTGTAAGGATGTTTTTTCTCCAGAGCAGGTGTGTTAAGTCCAGAGATATCAATACCATAGTTTCTGGTATATTCTAACAAGCTTTGCACCAACACACATGATGATACTTCCACCTACACTTCAGACAAGTAGGTACTGATTCTGCAGTGCTCCCATAGATAATGATCTTGTGTACTAATTTACCAAAGCTTGAGGAACTAGCTACAAAACAGCATATAATCCTGTGACCCCTTCACACTGAATAATCCTTAGCACTTTGATCTAACTCTAGAGTTAGCCCTGCTTTGAGCAGGAAATTGGATTAGATGACCTCCAAGTGTCATTTCCACTCTATAGTCTGTGATTTTGTGATACAACTGCTTTTGAGACAGCACATCTGTAAATAAAGAATGGAAAAACCTCAGATTTGGCATTGGGGGTTAAATTAGAATTAACATAATCCTGGCAAAGATTCTTGATGACCCTTGTGATCAGTGAAATGCAAACACAGTGGAAAAACAGTGGACAGATGCCTAACATTCAGAGAAGACTTGTGGGATTATGCTTTCACTTCATTTGACAGAGGATATCCATCTTGCATAATTCCTCTTCAGAAACTCCCGGTCACTTTCTACAACAGCAAATATACAGCAACATCGTACTAAACATAATATTTCCCAGATATCCAGAATCTGCAAATATAATTGTATATATTCCTTATTGTGTATAAAGTATCACTGTGATGTTTTCTACAATGATACAAGATAGTAAAGCCATTAGAATGACTAGGAAGACTTTCAACATAACAGCTAGCATTCAACACAGAAATATTTGTAAAAATCTGTCCATAAAGAATACACACTTGAAATATGCAGATGATTTTAAGGGCTATCCCCTGCTGTGTTTCAGGAAGAGAAGTTTAATGGTAACAGGATAGTCAACACATTAACTAACACTAGAGAACAGAGGGTATGACTCCTATGTCCATCCACGTAAAATTAGCAGAACAGACATAAATATTATCATACCCCTTGTATACAGTAGAGGTATGATTTCATGAGCATTTCATACACAAAAGAGGCTATTTACCCAGAACACAGTCTTGAAAATGTCAGATGTTATTTTCAGATGGTTGGCATCTGATAGCCCTGCTTGGGATCTATTTCAGGACAAAGTGAAGAAGATTACTATATTGTAAGTAGGAACTACAATTTTTTCATTGACTTATCTCAAAAATTGCAGAGGAGACAAAACTGCTGAATCTTGAAAGAATTAAATGGTTGAAGCCTCCTATCTGTTGTAGGTATTTTCCCTAAGAGCCATATTTCTAAGCAAGGCAGTCCTAAATGTCTCTTTGGAATGAAACTGGTTTTGTGGTTATGCATTTCTGTACTACCAGCAAAACACTTAACATAGACACTGGAACTGTACTTAACATAGGTACTGGAACTGTCTGCTTGCAAACATGGGTAAAAAAAACTTTCCACGGATTTAGGGCTAGAATTAAAACCTGATTGTGAAGATTCATGGTAGTTTCAACAGAGAGTTGCACGCCAACTTATTTTATCTTGGAAGACAGAAGATAACAGGAACAAAACATCTTTTGGTCTTCTGAGACTTAGAGATGATCAGCATTTTAGCTAGACCATGCCATCACAGGAAGATTCCTGAAAAAGGATGGGCTGATCATAAATAGGGCATGAAATGGGATAAAGACATCCTTAGAGTTTCTAGGATCCAATACAGCACACAGATCATAATCCAAGCAGTTCCCAAAGGATGTGACACTTCATGAATGAATCACAAAGTGCCATCAGAATCACTCAACTAAAACTGGTGGCACAATTGAAAAGCTGTATTTTTACCTTTATCTGTATCTCTTCTGAGATTCCAAAGGATTGAAGCAAAGGGAAACTTCTTATGTTCTTCAGAACAGTCATTATCTGGTTGTCATGCCTGCCTTGTCAGGAGCCTTTCTAAGCAATAAGCACCCAATACCTGTGGAAACCAGAACTGGGTGTGAACACTTTTGCACCCCCCAAATAATTTTGCCAATGAATGCAGATGTAACAGTTCACTTAATCACATGTCATCAGTTGGACTTGCTCACTGCCTTTCCTCTTCTCCAAGCCTGATGAGTGATGTTTTTTCGGACTACATAAATCCATCCTTATGTTCTTCTACCATTTATGGAAATTTTCTATTAGCCAAGCCTGGTTCTTATGAGTCAATAATCAGTGACCAAAGACGGGATGATTATTAACTTCTGAGCTTTTGAAATAAACTGATAGCAGCAAAAATCCCTCCTTCCTGCCTGGACAAGCGAGGCAGGTCACTCTCTGATGTTTAGGTACTTCTAACAGAACGGTTAATTTTATGTGCATTATGATGCATCCAAACAGATGGAGTATGAGAATGTCCAGGTACTTCTTTGGAAAACATCTGTCTACCTGTACTTCTTTCCAGAAAAGCACACAAGAATCACAGCAAACTGTGACATAAAGAAAAGTGGGGACGCTGAGAAGTCCCAAAGTAGAATATATCAGAGTATTATTTGTACTACCTAATCAGATAACCAGCTTGTCAACCTGACAAAAATTCAGGGGATATATTCCTTCTGGACCTTAGCAAAGCATTTGGAATGATGTCACATGGGAAACAATTAATAGCTGCAAGAACTGCAAGCCAAGCATGAAAGCAGCTAAAAGCGGAAATGACAAACAGGAAATCATTGGCCTGGATGGATTTTACTGGTGGCATTCCTCAAAAGACTGTCCCAGGACAAATTTAACATAATTTTTTGGCACAAAAATCGAAGTATACTAGTATAGTATGAAATTTTCTGATTAAACAACTTGAGAGGCAATGTCAGAGCAAAATAATAGCTGGAATGGTGGCTATGGGACAAAATTTAACTGCTAAGTGCAATAAGGAATAACAAGGTTTTGCAATGAATCAAAAGCTTGTCAACTGAAAGCAACCAGGAGGAACTCTGAGACATATTGCTAGGATTGCCAGACTTCATGTATGGGAATGTGTCCCTCACATCCTCACAGTTCCTTAAAGGCTCCTTCATTTAGTTGACATTGTTGCTTTGATCCAGAAGCACAGAGAGGTAGGCAGGCAGGCAGGCAGGCAGCAGAGGCCACAAAATCACACAACCCATGTTAAAAACATACAGAAAATGCAAGGAGTAGAAATGTCCCAAAGGTTCTTAGGTGGGACATGGGATTTTGGATTGAACTATAAGAAATTCTTTGTTATATGGAACATCCAGCTAGCCCATGTCAGCCACCCACAGGATAAATGTAAGAACCAGAGGAAGACAGCAGCAGAAGTGAAGATTCTAAGATTAGCTGCTTTCCAGGCTTCAGAGGACTCCTAATGGTACTGTTCAGCCAGAAATGGCACAAGTTACAGTTCTTGTATGAATCCTCCTCATATCTCATATGGATCTAGAGTTGGCCTGCCACAATCACTGGCACCCGAAAATTCATATAGAATACATAAGGGAGCAAATACTTCTGGTTAACATCCATAGTGGTTTCTCTTCATTCAGAGTGGAAGAATATACATCTAGACTGTGCCTGAGCCATCCACTTGTGGGTTGCTGAGAACTTCTCCCACAGGAATTTCTGAAGCAAAAGGAACACCTTCCTCCTCTACCTTGACTGGCATTGCTGATACTCACCCCTCTGAATTATGGAAAGAAGCTGATAGGAGGTCACCCCTGTGACCTGGGGCCTGAAAGACACTTTCAGCATGAGGTCCTTTCCAGCACAAATGATTCTGTGATGTTTGGCCTCTTAAGGTAGGCTAGAGCAAAGAACAGCTATATATTGCCTCCTCAGATGCTATCTTCTTATGATAAACTTTGTCTTGCCTAGGAACTTTCTTTAGAAAGGTTTACTTCCAATCTGCTGGGGAGGAAACAGAAAAGAGGTCAAGAGGTATCCCAATTCGCTCTGCGAGCTGCAGAGCCTACAAAGGCTGTATGCCAATGGATTTATGTCCTGTGTTCCTCATGCTCCCATTCAACTGAATGCTGTCTCCTCTTCATATCCACCACTCCACTTCCAAGCGTTCCTCTGAGGCTACAGGAGGAACACTCTTCCCAGCAATATCTCAAGCTCTTTCTCACCTCCTTTCACTGTGCCTCAACCTCCTCTGCTCAGTACCTGTAACTGCTAAAAAGCTTTCAGTTGCTTTTTTGGCATGCCAAGGTCAGAAGGGAGGATCCATTGTTATAGAAAATAAAGGAAATAGTAACTCAAAATATTGAAAATTGCTGAGTCACAAAAAATTGCTGAGGCATCTGAGCCACCAAAAAAAGCTGACCAATTTTCTGCTTTTTGTACAGTTGTACAAAACATTTACGTTGAGTTGAATTTCAACTTACTCATACTTGCAGTTCTTCCAAAAATATTAGTACTGTGAAAAGCAGATGAGCTTTCTGTTTGCCTCCCAAAATATAAAATTTCCATTCTCAGAACATAGTATTTCAGCAGTATAAAGATCTGGGAAATTTCACTGTTATTTTCTTTTGGAAAAGATTCTTCAAAACATTTTAAATTCCTGGAACCAAAATATCTGATTCTCACACTAAGTCAGATCAGTTTTTTCTAACCTTGAAGAAAACTTCTCAGACAAGAAAAAAATGTTTTCTAGAGCATCAAAACCCCCACACTCCTGTATTTAGCTTCAATTGCAAAGAAGGGGAGCACTACATATGGCTATTTTACAGATGGAACTGAAGCTCAAAGGCTAAATTACTTACCTGCTGCCAGAAAAAAGCGTGGTGGAATATGGAACTGACTACAAGAGTCCTATTTTCCAAGACAGTGTCTTAAACACTGCACCATTTTTCTTGCAAGGCCCACACAGTCTGCAGTATGGAGAAAGAGACCTCGGACCACAGGTCCGACCTAAGCTTTGACCTGAACTTTGTGTTTTGCTCTCACCTGTTGTACATTGTCCACATAGAAACAGTGTATATGCCACAGCACTTTCTCAGAAGCTGGAGAATAATTTCCTTCCACTAGCAAACATACTTTTTGGGTTGTGTGGCACAACAGAAAAAGCCAATACAGCTTTTCATTTACTGCTGTGTCTGCATGTTAACATGAAGGTCAGTAGGAGTGTACACAATACTGAGAAAATGAGTAGTTAATTATTGCTAGACTGCAAGAAGGGAAGACACATGCTTTAATTTGGTTTAGAAAAGAGAAAGTCATGAGAACTGCTTATTCTGGGCTGTTTCTTTGTAGGAGGGCATACACAGATTAAAATTCACAATAACTGAAGGTTATTTGATATGCTTTGAGTATCACAGATAAAAAATCCCCTCTCATCATTTGGAATAATCTCAGTAAATAATTACAATATTCAGTAAGAAAAGTCCCACTTGATTTTTTCAAAATCCCATGGGATTTTTCTTGCTGAATATTATACTCATTTACTGAGATTGTTCCTCCTTGCACATGTGTATAATCTGGCAATTTGCCCATATCTTTTGCCATATTTACTCGTCTTCAAGTGTTTGTACTTGAGGGTTTCATGACATCATCAACAATCTGCAGTGCTTCAAAACTAAGCTGTGTTTAGACCAAAATGCTAGATTTGCTCTTTATGGAACAAGTTTAATAATTTCAAAACATCAGCATACAACAGGCCAAGATCTAGCACGACCGGTTTCTGTTGGGATGTCAAACCACTGTTTAAAACTCTTCTTCAGTCCATCAAGCGCTGTTTGCTGTTCACAATCCAGCTATAATAAATAAGCAAAATGCATTCATGTAACAGTATCAAGATAACTGCTTTAAAAATATTCCAAGAAGGCATTTTTATCAAAACACTCAGAATAACTTGACGAAAACTAGCCCACTTGGTTGCTCTGCAGAACGCAGGCCTAGTCCCTCCTAATCACCAAATTAATAGTAGTTGGAGGTTGTGAAAATAATGAAGAAATCTTATTTCCAGAGCAAGGTAAGAGTCCTGGAGAGCAGAGTTCACTACATTGAACTTCACTTGTCACTGAGTACCTGGAAGAAAAGGCTTATGTCAAGCATGCATGAGCAGAACAAAGCATTGCTTCAAAGCCAGCTGCAGAACTAGAACCTAACACATGAGAATCAGGCAAGTCTCCAGGCAACTGGCACATGCCAGAGCAATTGGAAAATTTCAGTGTAAATCCTGCATAATTATTGCAGTACGTACCTTGTTGACTTTACAGTTTTATCCAGACAGAATAGCAAAAATTTGAAAAAGACATTTACTGTCCTAATGCTTTTAAGCCGTGGTCCATCAGTCCACTTTATTAGGTGGAACATGAATGGGAAGTGATGCTCATTAATACCAATGTTTTTAGAATTTAGATTCACTTCAGTAGTACTCAACTGATATAAACTGCTGTAAATTCTGTACAAATTGGCAATTACAAAATTTACCAAGCTTTTCTGCATTGGAAGGAATTTGTGATCATGACCAACAGACATATATAGTGCTATAAATGCTAAATAACTGAGTTCAGGTACTCAAATGTTTTGAAACATTTAAGTAGTGTGAAGGCAAAAGGCTCAGCACCTGCCACCAGCAGCCACCATTCAGAAGCAATCGAACATTTTTCTAGGCATGATCTAGACTCAGAAACTGCTCAACTTCACAAAGTTAACGAGTAGCAGAGATTGTCTTATCTCTTAATCCCAAAGTAATTTCACATTTTCTGTCACATCATTTATACTGATGGTTTCACACTACCATGATATGTGATTTTTAAGCACTTCTGTCACCAAGTGACGGAAGCTGCATAATGGAAAAACTACCACATTCTCTGAAAAATCTTTGGTTTGCAGCTTGTCAGTTATAGATGGAGTATCTGCATTTCAGCAATGTTTTATTTTCACTGAGGAGGTATTTTAGATGAAAACACTGCTGAAATAGTCTAATGCATGATTGTTTTGTTCAAGAAAACAAAAAAACAAGGCTCCCTCATTTCTGCAGTCTCACTTAAGAAATGTTTAAATGATAAAAACCTCTTTTTCAGCTCTATTCTTCTTTTCGCAGCAGACACTGAATCAGATTTGTGACAATGTTGCTCTCTTCTATGTAGTGAAACTTCAGACTGAAAGAGGGTGGGCTTAGAAGAGAGGTGAGGAGGAAGTTCTTCACTGTGAGGCACTGGAACAGGTGGCTCTGAGAAGCTGTGGATGCCTGGAAGTGTTCCAAGCCAAGCTGGATGGGGCCCTGAGCAGCCTAGTCTAGCAGAAGGTGTCCCAACTTATGGCAGCAGCACTGGAACTAGATGAGCTTTAAAGTGCCTTCTAACCCAAACCCATCTGTGGTCCCTACACTGAGTACACTCATGCTGGCTCCAACCATCCTGCAAAATGACCTGAGAACTCAAAGGAATCAAACATGGCTACATTTTTCCCAGCAAGCAAACAGAAAATATTCTAAAGCCTAGAGTGATAATAGAAGACTAAATAAAAACTAACTCAGAAAAGGAGAGGTGTGTCTCAGTGGGAAAGGAATAACAAAAACAGGTAGAAATAGAATAGCAAGTATCAGAATGGCAGTTTGGAGAATAACACTGTAAACATGGAGTCTTTCAGCTGTTGTCCTAATAGAAGTGTGTGACGTCCAAAAAGATGACAAACATCTAACATCAGGAATAACTCGGTGCATACATTTTTCAAAACATACAGGATCCTGCAATGATCTTTAAAATGTTGTGTGTCATAATTCTACTTACTTAACTACATTAATTTTCTCCAAGTTGAGTGTTTTGCCTGCAAAAGTAACTGGTAAGAAATCTCCTTGTGTTTATCCAGACCTGCGAGCTCTGTCATTCTATTTACTCCCCCTGACCTCTGGAGGAGCAGGAGTAAGAGTGGCCAGGGGGACACCCGACAGGCAGCCAAGGTACCTTTCATACACACTTGCAAAACAATGAAAAAAAGTACACGTTGGTTTAAAAATTTTAATGTACAAATTTACACTCACCATGTTGTAACTTTCACACTAGGGAGGAAATTGCAGCAGTCTGCGTGATTTATTCTGTCCATAATTTACTTTACAAATGTCTACAGATTAGAAGAAAATCTTTTTTCCTTTTCTCATGGAAATAAATATTTCATTTCTATACTCAATAATCATTCAACTTTCTAACAGCCTGTGAGCTACGCACCAGCATTGTCTCTCAAAATTAGCATGTTTTCATCTCTTGGGATTCCAACCAGTAGCCTTTCTTGCTCCTCATGTGCCCACACAGCATATTCAGAATTCTCATCCGGTGATACCCAAAGACACACTTCAGTGAAAAAAGAAGCAGCTGAAGACGTCCATCTTCAGTTTTGCAATACACCCAGCCTCCAATTACTTTCTTCCAAATGGATCCGACCACACTTTTAGCCCTACAAATCAAATACCAGGATACCAGTAATTGATAATTTAGACTATTGGAGAAAAAAAAACAAACCAGTCTGCTACTCCAGCTTTGTGTATTAAACAAGGAAAGAAGCCAACAATTTCTGCACTGAATTTGCAACTCTACTTAAACAGAAAGACAACCTCATCTTGATCTTAAACTTCAGATAATGGGAAAAATTTATCACATTCATAGGTAAGGTGTTCTAATATTGTTGGATTAATCACTTAGAATTGCACCTTGTGCTTAAATTTATCTAGGTTTCCTTTTCAACTAATGGATCTCGTAACCTATCAGCAGCTAAATTCAGATGAAAAGGAGAACTTACACTAAGAAGAACTGGTTATTAAGTACCTGCATCTTGGATAAATGAGCCAGTCAAGTCCTCTTGAATGTTTAGCAAAAAAGACAGGTTTACAAGACCTGTATTCCACAATACACTTCCTACTTCTCTTCAGCATTTCACTCACTTCCCTGGAAAGCAAGTCCTGCACTAATGATCTAACCAGTGCATGTAAAAAGGTCATGGCTTTAATCCTATATGATTTTCACCTGCTACTGATGTTAGGCTTTTTCAAAAACAAAAATACATTGTCCTTTAACATATTCAGATATTACATGTTTCATCAAGACAGGCACTCTCACACCTTTAATCAAGAAATGCCAGCCTTGCGTAATGAACAGCCACTCAGTTTACCATTATGAAAAAATGAACTATCAAGGACACTCTGCTGTACTTGAATTTTACTTCCCTCATATGCTTTTCTAAGCCTTCCACTGTTAACAGCAAGGATCCAAAAGCTATTGGTACTGCATTTCAAATTTTCCTTCATGTGTAGTGGATTTCTGCATGGCCCATCCATCCATGAGGCCAGAAAGCACTGCCAAAGTGCTGATGAACTGTGTTTCAGCAGAGTTCAGCATTCCACAAAACTAGGGTGCAACACTGGTCTTTATAGCTACAGCTCAGCCTCTTCATGGCTCTTGTTTGCTCTGAGCTGGTTCAGAAGTGGAAATTGGCCTCTATTTAAGAAAGTGTGAAGACAACAGAAACTCCACAACTCATTGAGCCAGTTAAGTAATTTTAAGATGAGTTTCACTAAAACAGTAATTTTTCATTGAGGAATTAGCCTGAAAAAATAATTTAATGGCAAGTTTATTAAATATGTTTTCACCAAATGTACTCTTCATTATGTTGTTTAAATCCATATAAATATTCAGGCCTCACTTCAAGAGGGTCTTTAAAACAATCAATGCAAACACATAAATCAAGTTTACCTGCAGGCTGAATATTCTCTTGAACAACACCAGCTCGGTTTACTGACTGTTCTTTCTCTGGAAAACAAAACAGAAAGGACACTACTGAAAAAAAGAAAAATACCAGATATCTTAATTGCATCCAATAAAATAATCCTGAAAATTTTATTAATTCTACATGCTACAAAGTAAAATTCTGTTGAGTATCTACCTACAGAATGTGAATGTAATATTCCTACTTCACTAATAGCTAGTCTGTTTTGAGAGACTACAAACAATAAGCTAGTCATCTTAAAACAATGCCTACTGCTTAATAAAGATGCCAAAACACCTGCCATGGTCCCAACACTTAAGGAATGACTAGTACTTTTAGAAGCTGTCATTCATATGCTCAACGTAAAACTAGCCAAAAGATTTTTTTTCTTTTGAGCAATTCCCATTTTTAGGCCATGAAGGATCTTGCAAACAGATTTCATGACAGCACCTACACTACTGCTTGCAAACTTTGTGAAATTCAACATCTGAGGAATATTTTCCCATACACTGGGCCTATCTCAGGCTTTTCTTTTTTCTTTGAAAGATTCAACCACTTCCTCAAAGAGAAATGGAGAAAGCGATACTATCTTCCCTTACTGAATGCCCTCCTTTTCTTACACTTCCAGTTAGGCACTTCACCACCACAGTGGTACTCTGAAGCAGGATGTCAAAGCTCAGGTGGATTAACTTTTGCCCACACCACTGAACTTTTGAGGCCTTTAAAAACCTGCAGGGTGCGCATTCGCAAAGGAAGCTCAGAACCAAGCTCACCTTAAAACTGAAATTTTTCATTATCCTATCCCACTGGGAGTGCTATCATGCTATCAGGCTGCCTAGGTACAAGCCTAATGCTACTGGAGACTAGCAGGAGTACCACAGTAATTGATTCTCCTTGCAGGGAGACAGGCACTAGAGGCACATCCAGGTTCTCCAGTTGTGTTTACTGAGCATGGCAATTCCATTTCATCCTTTTTAGCAGACAACATGTCAGGGACCTGTCTAATTTCAAAGGAAAAGGCACAAAACCCAGAAAGGGAGACCATAATAGATCAGGGCAAGGAATGAGACTTCCTGCAGGACATGAAGGAGAAGGATAGTCAGTCTTGAGTGGAAACTTAGATTAGAAGAGAGGCAGTGACAAAACCAGGAACCAATCTTAGAGTTCTGAGGACACACTTGGAGCAGGAGCTATTAAATGGTCAGGCAAAGGAGCCAGTGCAGAAGTGTAGGAGATGATAAATACACAGACAGGACACAGAACAGTCAATAGGGAGACTGCTGTGGGGCCTGCAAATCACTTGGAAGACAGGTAAGCCAAATAATGGACAACAAGGAAGATTCAGTTTTGCTGACAGGAGAGCCACCTCACAGGATGGGGATGGAACAGAGTCACACAATTCAGAAAATCAGGAAATCTGTGAAAATTTCACAAAGAGCAGCTGTCAAACCACTGTTTTAGTTAATCCATGTGAAAAAGGTCTGTGCTGAAGGCCTCAAAGTTTCATCATTGCCACTAAACTGCGTGTTTCATATGAGGCAACAGTCTTTTTTAAAGCTAGATACAGACAAGAAAATATTAGAAACAGCAAAGCCACAAACTGAGGTACTAAAAACCTACAAAGTTATTTCTGTATGAAATTAAGTCAAACTCCTTTGTGCACAATTTACGGTTCATATCAACAATTAGATTACATACAGTTTTTCCAAGTAGCTTTCATCTTATTTGTTAAATTGCTAAGAACTTCTCTGAAGATGTTTGAGAATCTTCAGAATGAATTCAAATGAACGTAATGAATCTTCAGAATGCAGTAAAGTCTTCTTCCTGAATGGTAATGTACTTGCATAGAATTTGGGAGATAGATAAGAAAACACGAGTGAAGAAGAGAGAATTTCATGTTTACATAGTTCAATGTCACTGCAGGTAACTAAAATTCATTCTTGCCTTTTGCATGATTACTATCTGATGCTAATGAAAACGCCCAACTTTTGGGACACAGCATCCCCAAACACAGAAATACTGAGTATTCACCAGTAGCTCAAGCCAACAGAGAGTGGGAGCTTCTACAGAAGTTGTCATACAGCTTACTAGACTGTACTCGGAAAATCCTTTGTACCCCAAAGGTTAAATACTTTGGTTCAAACACAACTCTGAAAGTCCACCATCTTGCCTCAAGTATTGTGATAAAAAAATGCTTGTGCCTCTCATACTGAAGTGATGAGCATCAAGAAAAGCAGATTGGAAATGAATAAAGGTGATATCAGATGGAGATTCAGCAGCAGGTAATATGTCAAGTTCAGAATCGGGTATCAAATCACAAGTTTGTGTCCTTGCTAACTGTGCATCAAACATTTTATGTCCTAGACAGAAATTAAAAATCCCTAAACTGATAAGAAACATCTACTCACATAATTCACAAGTACAAAGGAGGACATGCTCCACTAGTTCTGTCCTTTCCTTACTGCCAAGCCATATTTCTAATATAGTATTTTTGGAAAGTATAGCATAAGCAAAAAAGATTTAATAATGAAGTTTTCAAAGGGAACACAGAATAGGAAACATAACTGTGGGAAGTTTCACAAACAAGCATCCTTGAATAAAAGCTTGCTTGTAAGTTAAATTTTACTTGAGCTTTGATGCAAGGCCTAAGCCCTCCAATAGGATAAATAAGTTTGTTATCCTGTTTTCTTTTTCCTTCCAAGAAATCTTCAGTTGTCTTGGCAGATTAACCACATATACCTTCATGTTATCAGCTTGCTTAGTTTCATAAAAATTAAAGTGAAGGGGCAAGGCTAGTCGCATGACAACTTTTCCCCCATTTCCTTTGGCAGTATTTCACAGAAGTTGAGGAGTAATGGGTGCTGCCCCTACAGAGCTCCCCATCTGCCTGGAGCTGCTAAGGCTTCACACCTGGAGCTGCTAAGGCTTCACACCTGGAGCTGCAGGTACCTTCAAGGGCTTCCTGGATAGAATCAGTTGTGGGCTTTTGCAGGTTTTCCTGGCAGGAAAGCAGGGTTTTCCTCAGGAGTCAGTTTCAGAGACTCTGCAGACTGAGTTCAACTCTAGCAAATGATCACAACTAGTTGCCAAGTTTTAAGTTAGATTTTCAACTGAGGCTGGAACTAGAACAGCTCACAGAATCACTGAATAACCGGGGTCGGAAGGGACCTTGACAGATCATCTAATCCACCCCTCCTGCACTGAGCAGGGACATCTTCAGCTAGATCAAGCCCAGAGCCCTGCTGCTCAGAGCCCTGTCCAACCTGACCTTGAATGCTTCCAGGGACGGGACACCCACCGCTCCTCTGAGCAATCTGTTCTAGCAGCTCACCACCCCCATTATAAAAAAATGTATTCCTTCTATCTACTCTGAATTTACTCTATTTCGTTTAAAACCATTATCTCTAGTCCTACTGCAACAGGCCCTACTAAAAAGTCTGCCCCAGCTTTCTAACAAGCTCTCTTCAAGTGTTCTACAAGGTTTCCCGAAGCGTTCTCTTCTCCAGGCTGAAGAACCCCAACTCTCTCAGCCTTTCTGCCCACGAGAGGTAAAACTGAAACCTCTCTGATTTCGATTTCTTCAACTGCAGCTTCTAGGGAGAAGCTGAAGGATGTTCTTAATCACGTGCTGGACAATAACTTGAAATAAGAGTACGGCGAGCTGTATTATTTCGATTTTCAGGTATTTCCCAGACGAGCAGAAAGCCCCTCGGCAGTCACTCACCGAGCAGCAGCCCCAGCACTCCCCCAAGCCCGGGCACAGACCGCGCCACGGCCGGGCCCAGCCAGCTCCCCCCGCGCAGAGACTCACTGTACTCCTCCGGCAGCAGCAGCGGCCGGAAATAAATGGGGTAAAAGGCGGCTCCCACCACGGCCACGAAGCCGCCGAAGATGCCGAGCGTGCGGAGCAGCCCGGCCATGGCCCCGGCGGACGCGGCGCGGAGCC
>VXBQ01007778.1:226171-249312 GCA_013400175.1 Phainopepla nitens
GGCCCGTCGCGGCCGCGGGTCGTGCTCGCGGGGCAGAGGGAGCCGGAGCCGGAGCCCGGCGGTGCGCGGGGGGCTCGGGGCCGAGGCCGGGGCCGCCTCTCGGAGCCGGCTCCCAGCTGTCCGGCCCGGCTCCGCGCCCCCTCCCAGCCTCCAGGGTCGCTCTCTCGTATTGTGCTGGAGGACGCCGAGTCGTCGCATCCAAGTGTTAAGTTTTCTGCCCTGGGTGACGATAAACTTCTAGAGTGGGAAGAATGGGGAGGCCTTTGACACCTGCTTGCAGATGCACTACTGAACATAGTGCTGCACTGGCTTATGGAAACAACCGTGGTTTAGGGCTGTTTACTAAACTACTTTTTCATCTTTTTTGTTGCTAAGCGTAAGCTCTGGGCAAAGTCTTTGTGTGCCTGTACCATGTTGGTGCTGATGGAGAGGAGCAGATCAACACTCTTTTTTGTTGTGTCTTCTTTCAACACTCTTAAAATGTAGCATGGCATGTTGGGCATTTGCAGGTGAAGGACTGAAATCTTCAGGTTTTGTGCAAACAGGTACAGACTTCATAGAGTCATGAGGAATTTCTGCAGGGCTGAACTCATGGAGGGTCCTGTTGAGATCTCCAGCAAATGAAAGAATACTTGCTCAATCATTTCTGTATTATTACACTACGGAAAATGTTCATTCCTAATGCTTGCAGTGTTTGCCTCCCACATTGATTTTTATCCCAAGAACTGATTTACATCATTAATAGCTAAGTTGCCCCACACAACAAAGCCTTTATGTCTGTGCTGTTGAACTTTGCCTACTTCATGATAATATTTTGAATCAGTGTAGCTGGCCTCTTTTGAGTGCTGGGAAACTTTTATATTTAAGTCTTATAATCACACTCAATGTGTAATCTTTTCATCCTTATTCTACATCAGAGGTGATGCACATTTAACTCTGCCTTGTCTGATATTACAGGAAGGGAAGAGGCTTCCTCTCAAAGTAGGAACATTTAGATGATACACACTCTGCACTGTGTAGTGGCAACCAAGTGGTAATGGGGACTCAGCCGTGGTCTGGAAGTTTATGGTCTGCAGTCGCTGCCAGGCCTCCATCACTGTGGGCCTGCTCAGGGTTCTTTGCTCCACACTGTTTACTGGATGAGCCTCCAGAAGGTTTGTTAGGTGGGATGTAACAGCAGACTCAAATATACTTCATGCATTTTGGCAGCACAGGCCTCCGGTAATACCCAGGGACCAAAGAATTTAAAGTAAAACGGGGAGCCATTTAGCAGATCAGGCACTATGGGAAGGGCACTAGATCAGCAGAGCTGAAGCTAAGCTTAGGCATCAGCAATCGTGTTGCATTGTGCTTAAGTGCTCTAGGAACATCATGGAAATTGTTCTTTAAAGAACTGGCCTTAGGTTTCAGAGCTTACTGTTTTGGGATCCCCACCACAAAATTTCTGCCATTCACTGGAAATCAGACAAACATGTTCATACACTACTCCATCTTTGTTAATGAACTCTGCCAGATCCAAGCTGTCTTTGCTGGAGTCTAGTTCCCATCTTTCTGTATTGGATAACCACTGAGAAAATTGAGAGCTGGCTGTGTATGTTTTGACAGTAAGTGCGTGTGCGTGACAAGCTTAGTACCGCTGTGCTTTGTAGTATCTACCTGGTAGACTTTTATGATAACCACATGGCATCGTGTTCATAGTATATTGCCATCTTCCTCATGACACAGCCCCCATATCACAAAGGTTTAGTTACTTACAAGTACTCTTTATTGTAAGATCAAGAAATATGAATTATAACCATCAAGCACAAGAGGTTTAGGATAAGGCGTTGCTACTGCTATGGGCCTTTAATGCTTTTGGAAGTATTTAAACCAAAAAATAATTGTGTTGAAAATGTAAAAGAATAGTATCTTTTGTCAAGTCAAGCTCTGGAAGGTACTCAAATTAGTATTAAAATCAAGGCTGTCTCATCAACTTTTATCTCAGTATTTGTGTATGTGTGTTATTCCAGCATATGGGAGATGCTATACCATGTGTTCCAACCTCATATTGCTATTCCTTTTTTAGCCCCTTCCGTTTGCATAGTTATTACAATATCACAGAATCACTGACTATTCGGAGTTGGAAGGGACCCTCAAGGATCATTGAGTCCAACTCTTTAAGTGAACGGCCCATAAGGGAGCAAACCCACAACCTTGGCATTATTAGCACCATGCTCTAACCAATATGCATTTTGTGGAGATGGAAATAAGACAGAAAGGAGGACTGTCACTTCCTATTGCAGAAAGCCAAAATACTGAGTTGCATAGTGTTTTGTGGGTTTTTAGCATTTTATCTGTTCAAGGTCTATATCTTGGTGCTTACGTGTGTTTATCGATGTTCAGCGTCACTGCACATCTTGCTTGCTGTGTCTCTTGTTGGATACAAGAAAATAAAGAGCATTTGGTTTCAGTTATGGAAAGCGGTTTAAGTGACAAGTTCCCTAGAAACACAAATCTAGTGATCTAGAGCTGCCCAAGTACTTGCAATGATAGCTAGCTTTTTCATTCAAAAGTTCCCTCATTCAGTTATGTCTTCCAGTGTTTGCCCTTAATACAGTCAAGGTCGTGAAGTAAACAGCACCTCTGTGCATAGCTGTGTTCCACTAAGAACCCTTGAGCTCTTTTGCACCTCTAAGGAGGCAGGGAACTGGGGGAGCAATAGCATTTGATCACACAGGTGATCAAAAAAATCCAAAAATCCTCATCTGTAGGAGCAAGGAAGTAGTATAGGACTTGGTTCTGACTTTTCCTAGTATTTACATCTTCACAGGTCTTACTGGCTTGATGTTTTTTCAGTGTAGCTCTCATGGAGTGTCAACACATTCTTAAGAAATAAAAAGCAAAATAGTTTATCATTAGGGACTTTTACTGATCCCTGTATTGGATTGTGGGCAAGGTTTAGTCCTCCAGGTGCGCAGCACATAATTTTTATAATTAGAAATGTACTGATGAGTAGGCCAAACCTTTTCAATATTTTGAAAAATGCAGTGAAAAAGCCATCAATCCAAGACAGGTATCCAAGGTAAATTTTATTTTCATTTGTTTAATCTCAGCAAAGTTAAAAGCTACCCAAGACAGATCTCATTTTGAGCAAACTTAATGACCATCTTCCCTGGTAATCGTAAATGATGATTCTGAATATTTTACACAGAGCAGGGGAGCTGGTAGAACTGCTGTGCTGGTGGCTTGCCCTCAGAGCTGAGTAATCCCCAGTATCTTTGGCAGTACATCAAGCTGGATGCTGACTGCAGGGCGGAAAGAAAAGAAGCTGTTTGAAGCCTTAGAGACAAGAACTTCAGCATAGGGGATAATCCTGTTGTGTGTCCAGGCACTCACTCTCAAACTATATATAACTTGGCCGAGCAAATTCAGCCTGCTGGTCTTGCTGCTCAGATTTCCAAGTCCATCTTCAGGGTAGGAACATGTCAAAAATGAAACACTTGCGAATATTAATTCATTCTCAGGAACCTTTGTTGTTATTTTGTCTTTCAGGGACCTACATGACAGATAACAAAATCAGCTAACTTTTTAAGATGATACAGAAACATCAGGCTGTGGCAATCCTAGCAAACAATGATACACAATGAATATATGCCAGTACATTTTCGTGTGCACTCCTTAGGCCTGATCCTAGGAGCATGTTTAAATAGTGTGACGTGTAAGTCACTATCTTAGACTGGATTCCACTTGCATAAGGGCTGAAGGATACACCCTGTAAATATGGTTTGTTTGTACAGGCATGTTTAACTTTGAGAACTTGATGTAGGGAAGTTGTTACCATTAAAATCTTGATGGTGGCTCTCCAGTAATCCATGTCTAGTTGCTAAGTAAAAGAAATCTTGTATTTTGAAGTTAAAGTATGGTGTATAAATGTGCTTGTGCAGTGTTCTGTTATTACCATGAGTATATGAATAATCACATAAATTTAGATTTTTCTGCTTAACATGCTTGTGTTTTGGATTTTCTTCCAGAACTTCGTGCTGTCCTTTGGAAAGGAGACATTACAGACAACGGCAGTTACTCCACAATTTCAGAAGAATATGGATTATGTAGACTTTATCTATTTAAACGTTTTAGAAAAGAAAGTTCTTAACAATTCTGAGGTTTCAGTTCAGTATTTGTGTTCTAAGCCTTGTATTGTCAATTTGGAAGCAGTAGCTTCCTCTGAATTCAGGACTGGTGTACCAGTGTATAGAAGGAGATGGAAGGATGAGAAGAACCTTTATGTTGGCAGAACTCGACAAGTACACTTGAAATTTCCAAGCATCATGGTTTACAGAGATGATTATATCATCAGAAACTCAATAATAGTGCACAGTGTGATACTGTATGCATGGATTAGTCACAAATCAGCTAGCAGCTATGATGATGAGCATAATGAAGACTACCAGGCTGCGGTTGCCAAGAATTACACATTTTTAGAGACAGTTCCACCTTTTGAACGGCCATATAAGGACCACAAAGTTTGTCTTCAGTGGGGTGCTGACTATTTGTGGATGCTCCAGGCCAGTAGGATACCTCAGTGCCCTCATGAAAGTGGTAGGTGCAATGTCACTTCTTTTCCCCAAGGAAATAAATAACATCTCTGGTAAGCTGTTAAAAAGTGCCTACTGGTAGTAAATAGTAAATGTTACATACCGTGGTTTACTTGGGAAGCATTGTTGAACATTTGATCTCCATAACTGTGAGGTTAGAGTTGCCAGTTGCTGAAGCCATCCTGCTCTTTAGATTGTTTCATCACAGCCAGCCAGGAGGTTGGTAGCAGCCTGGTCTCCTATTTTCTAAGCATTTAAACAATTTTAGTCAAAACCCACCAAGAGTCAGTGGACATTATTCCTTTATCTTCAGAAAGAGAAGTTCAGTCCCTTACTGCATTATTTCAGAATCAGTTCTGCAGTTCATGCACACATAATTCTCACACAAGTAGTCTCCGTCTGCTTAAGATGATGGCCTCACGCTCAGAAAGACATTTTCAAGTCTTTGTAGTGAGCTAAAGTTTACAGCACCTCTTTTTTCTTTCCCCTAGAACCATTATTAACAAGCATTTTAGGAAAAAAATAGTAGTTTTAAGTAAAAAATCATGTCTTGACAGCTGTATAGATTATTGAAACAACTTTGCTTCATAGATTTGAGTTCTTTTTTTTCTGCCAGCCTATCTCTAGCTTTACACTTGCTGACAATTCTTTTCCTCTCAATGCATGCTCAAAGCAGAACCTAGAAGAACATTTGTTTCTAAATGGTTCTCTGTAAGAAAATCCCATAATGGTATTTGTGTCATTTATTTTTTCTTACATTGGCATATTAATGCTCTGAAGGAGAACAAGGAGCATCTTGCTTCCTTTAGGGGCTTTTAAATACTTGTTGGAGACAGCATGTGATATCTGACAACTGTGAAACATCTCGTTGTCTATATATTATCTATTTCTATTACAGATTAAATCAGTTTAATAGAGAATAGGAGGAAATTATATTCAAATTCTGTTTCTTAAAATAATATTGTAACCAATTACTCAGGGTTTGGTTTATTTTGTTGTTTTCTTGGCTGTTTTTGGGTTTCTCTAGGCAAGCTGATGATATATCATGGCCTTGAAGATTTTTCTGCTGTTTCTTAGGAGGGGCAGCTTTATCAGTATTATTACAGGATTATCCACATCAGTTAATTGGTATCTCTGCAGACATATAATATAGAGAGGTGCAGATGGAGAGCAAGTCCAAGAAATATGGAGAAACATCACTTAGAGATAACCAAAGATAGGATGAGATTCAAGTAAATAACATAAATTGAGACTTCTTGTTTACTAACTGGTTCTTTAAGTCTCTTAGATTTAAATAAGTCTGTTCTTTCCCTGCTTCTAATTCCATCTGGAAACAGGCTCAATTTCACTTTTTGTGGGTTATTTGGTCCAAGACTGTAATGTGTTTAACAGCAGCAAGTGAACTTCTGTTTTAGGACTTATTGAGAGTTTGTGTTAACTTTTAATCAGTTGTGTGACTTAAATGTTTGACTGTAGGAATGTGAGCTAATTAATTAGTTTCTATGCTTTCTGTCTGTCAGATTAAGAAAGACTGTGTTTTGCAGATGGTGTCCAGGTTCTTGGATTTGTATATGCTTCCAGTGGGGAAAAAACAGGAATTGTGAAGAGATTTGAACAGTTTGAAAACAGAGAGCTTGAGACAGTCAGACAACATCAGATTGACTATCCCATGTAAGTATAGGCAAGTAACTGCATGGGGCTGTATTTGGTTTTTGAAGGCTATAGAATGTACTTAAACTCTTGGGCTATACCACAAAAGAAAGGAATGCTGCCTACTAATTTGAGAAAAGATGCAAAAGGAACGTAGTTAGCCGTTCTTTCTGATTCCAGTTTTGGACAGGGTGAAGCTGAACCTCAGGAGGATGCCTAGAGTATGTGTTAGTGCAATGCTATGTAAGAGATGCCACTAGAAGGTGTAACTGAATGGGTTAGGTAGAGTTAGGAGGGTGAGTTAGCTGTTACCTGCTGTCATGATCAGACTGCTGTCTCATGACTAACTAGCCTGGGGTTTTCTGCATTACAAACAGATCTGCATTTCTAACATTGTTTGCAGACTAAGAGCAGAGTAGGATTTCTTGCAAGAGCAAGCAGCATGAAGCAGCTTTATCCCTATAAAATCACACTCTAGTTTATTTTGCACCTGACAAGCTCTTGGTGATAGAATCCTCTGTCTAGATAAGTCTTCCAGCTTGAGCTCACTCCATTTCCTTCTACCATTGCTGTGTAAACTCTCCTATTTAGACAGAAGTACAACTCCTTAGCCCCTACACACTATTCAGTTACAGAGGAATCGTTCTTGTAGGGTCGTCTTGCTCTGCTCTGGTCCCCCTTCCCAAAACTGTCACAACTCCAGTCATATTTTGCAACTTCAAGGGAAAAGAGGCATATAAATACCTCCCTTCCACCAGATGCTGTCACCCTGGCAACATTATTACAGAAGTAGGAAATGATTGCAGGAACTGGAACTTGCCTGCTGGTTTGCATTTGGCCTGCGGCCCCAAGAAGAGTGCCAGGAGGACTTGCCAGAGAACACAGGTTGCATGCAGATTACGAGCTCTCAAACCATAACTGAAGCCATAAATGCAGAGCAGTTTTAAGCTCCTGGTCTCTTCTGGATGAGTGACAGCCTGCTGCTCTCTGCTCACCAACACAATTGTATTCTGCTTGTGGCACTGAGGCACTCAAGCTCCGTTTTACAGTATATGGCATGAATTTATGTGTCTTTTTATCTGCTCCACGTAGCTCTTGCCTTCAGGTGATGTCTTCAGTGTGTGTTGTGATTGTGTGACAGCCTGGAGTAGTTCTGTTAGGAAGAGGAAGAGAGTTCTTCTCTTCAGTTCTTTTTCAGGTCCGTGTGTGTGAGCAGCTGTTCCCCACTGTACAAAAGGTCAACAGAAGTAGATGGATTTAACTGAGATTACTTGTTTGACTTCAGTCAGGAATTTGTAAAGAAAGAGAGCCTGAGATACATAACTGTTGTTTGAGGTAGCTACCACTGGAGAGCCTGCAGCAAGGACAGGCTGGGACTGTAAAGGACTGCTCATGCTGTTTGGCATTTTGCAGCAATGGGATGGGAAATGAGTCAGCATTGTCCCAAATTCTGTCCCAAGAAATATGTCCAGAACAAACACAGTCTCAGACTGGCGGTCAAGGATTAAATGGAGGCTGAGGCATTTGAGTATTGCTGTTGCAGCAGACCTCTCATTAGGAGTAGAAATGAGCCTAGACATAGACTCTCATTTAACAACATGAAAAGGGTTCTGGTTTATTCTTCTTTACAGCTTAGCCATCCTGACTCTGACTGCAGCAAGCTCCTACTGTAGGGTCCCACTTCAGACTGTGACTGCTGGTTATTTCCTGCTGGGCTATGCCTGCAAGTATTCGTTTGCAGGCTGAGTGCAGGCTTTTACCTAGCTTGACTGTGACTGCAGGCTCCAACTCCATCAGATTCAGAGTGACCTCTGAGCAGATCTTTTACAGCAGCAACTCCCTTCCCTCTTTCATTCTTCTTTGTGGCTCCCTTGATTGTTTCTTCTTGCTTAAGGCTCCTCTACCTCCTCAAGGGCCTCTTCCTCCAGGATCCTCCTAACCAACCAACCTACCCCTTTTATCATACTTATATTTATTAGTCACAGCTGCAACTCATTAAGAGCAAGGCTGTTCCTTTTCTTTGGTGATTAGTACAGCTGTGACTTCTCAGGGCTAGGCTGTATGTAATCCCTTCTTCTACACCTACATTTGTCGTTTACAAGCCTTTCTGCCTCACCCATGTACTATCTCTGGAGAAAATGGTGTTATTAGCTGTTTAAGGCATAGTTTCTGTTAGGGGAAACTTAATCACCCTTGCTTTTTTCTTTTTAAAGCAGGAGAGCAGGTGTTAGGCTTTCAGACCTGCACTGGTTTAGTTTAGGAAAAGATACAATGTACCTCATGTTAAGCAATTTCTTTGAGAGAGAAGCAAGGCAAGCTGACCCAATCCTAAAGTATTATCAGCAAATACTGACCATTTTTATTAATTATAGAAATGCAAAAACTGACTATCTCTTTCTTAAAGTCACTAAGCAAAGTGGACTATTTCATCAGATATTATAATAATTATAATGCTCTGCTGAGTAGTACATTGGAGGTATGATTTTCAAAGTCATTCAGCATTGACCTAACTGCTGTGGCAATGTTACAGAAATAAGTGATCAAATTTCTTTTAAGAGCACAGAAGCAGATTTAGTCTGGCACAGAGAAACTCCTTAAAATTAGATATTTTGGTATAGATTCTGCTTTTAGTGCCTTAACCAGGTTTGAACAGAAATTTCTAAGTAAATAATGCTGTCGATGTTTATTTTTTTATTTTGCGCTGTTCCATAGTTTGCAGAGGCTCCACCTTTATTTATCCTGTGATACTTCTGTGACAGCTGTTCATACCTATCTGTACTGTCCAAAGGATGGACTCATTTTTAACTGCTTCTCCCAAGCATATTTTCACAGTTCACTTTTACTATAGAAGACAGAGATTATAGTTTTTACTGGCTTCGACAATCAAGATGACAAGACCTTGCATCTGGGGATTTGGTACTGTATGTGGGAGGTTGGCTCCAATTTGTCTCAGTTGTGTTTTCAGTTCCTTGGTGATGTAGGATCTGGAAGCAGTTCTGACCTGGCATTCTGGAATTGATTCAGCTAACGTTTCCTTACTCTGTTTTCCTGTTGTTACCACAAAAGTCTGAGGTTAGAGATCAAAGATCCAAGAGTCTTAAGTGTGGTTTTTCTGAAGGTTTTTACTGCAGAGGATGTGTTCTATTCTGAAGATTGCATGTGTGACACAGGTTTGCCAAATTAAAGTGAAATGCATGCTTTTCAAGAGCTTTCTCATCAGGAGTGGATTTTTTGTTTGTTTTTGCTCATACAGGTTCACCGTCTCAATCTGGCTGTATCTGCTCCATCACTGTGAAAAGGATCTGTGTGGTATACTCTATTTTATTGATTCAAAAGAAATGTATGGTACTCCTGCTGTATTTCTAAATGAGGAAGGTAAGGCTTAATTGATGGCTTTCAGAGGAAGTCTAATACAGTCTGCATGGATCTGTGCATAGGAATAACATTTATAAAAATATATTATTAGACCTATTTTGTGAAATTGTTCCCTTGCAAAATGCTTCTTTTTGACTATGGTGTCCCAGTAGAAAAGTACCTACTAAATTAACAGGAGAAAACTGAGTAGTTGCATAGCATCTAGTCTTGGCTAACTTCAGGAAATGTCTGCTTTGTCAGGAGAATCACCTGAATCTTACAGCCAGGAGCATACACTGAGATGAAACAATCTTACCTCAATGATCAAGCTTTCTTATTATTACTAAAGTGTTATTTTAAATTGATCTTAATTCCTATATGTATACAACATGAAAATTTTGGTAATTTGAAGTAGCCTCAGGAAAAGTCAAAGTCATTCAAGGTCTTGCCTACATTGCAAAGTTGAAGAATCTGTCTGTTTCCCTGATCTAGAAGAAAGTTGAGGTAGTACTGTCTTAATCTTGCAACACTTGCAGTAGGGATCTGTTCTTGTTAGAAGAGCTCTGGGAGCTGGCTGGCAGGCTCACAGAGGAAGTAAGCGTGCAGAGTTTTAGAAGTGCACGCCTGGCTTTCTCATAATACATTTTTTTCCTCCTTCTTTGCAAGTTTGATAACTGACCTCTTCCTCTCTGTCATTTTTTGTGATTTTCATTTTCTATGTCATGTAACAAATTTTGACAATTAATTTACCCGTTATAAACTGGATGCTTTTCTTTGAAGAACAAAAAAATGGAAGTTATAAGCTTAGTATGGGATTTGCTTGGTGAGGTTTTAGGGCCAGTTTTATTCTCAGTGTTAGACTAGATTATCATAATAGCCTCTTCTGGTCTTAAAAGCTGTGAGTGAGCTTCTGCAGGTCCAAGAAGTGGAAGGGTAAAGTCATCTTGTACTTGATCATTGCAGTCACGTGCCACCAGTTGAGTGCTGAGTGGATGCCATTGTTTACTGGTCCTTTCTGCTGTTTACTGCAAGTCACAACTGCTTTCTGATGTTTGAGATCAACTGTGACAGCCTCCTTGTTTGCCTTAGGTTTAGTTTGTTTAGTCTGTTTAACCCTGGTTTTCAGTCTGTGGTTTCATGTGGGAGCCTGAGCATCAGCATCTGAGATGTGTAGCTGAAATGTGGAGCACTCTCTGTGGGACTCTCTGAGAGCTGGTGAGTGCCCAGATTTCTGTTGTTGGTGATGAAGAGGATGAAGAGGATGGAATCACAGTGAACAACACATTAGTAAACCCATTCTTGCTGTTAATGTTTCTGTGGTGTTTATTTCTTTTTTCTTCCTTTTTTGCTCTCAGGTTATGTGCATATTCAGATGCATCTCATGAGAGGGGATGACCTTGCAGTGAAAACTAGCTTCAGCCTTCCTCTGAAGCAGTGGTTTCGGCTGGATCTCTCCTTTAAGGGTGGACAGGTATGCTTGCTGCTGAATTACAGGATCAAGGCTGAGGTCTGTATAATTGGGTTATGCCTCTGACAAACCCCTTAATAGCTGAGGCTGTACTGTAAATTGTACATGCTCACATAGCAAAAGAATGAAAAATCTAAAACTAGAAGTTGTGAGGGGGTGTTCAGACCATCCAGCTTTGGGAAATGGACTTTGATTGATTAAGTTGGATTGAGTGCATCCTCAGCAAGTTTTCTAATGACACCAAGCTGTGTGGTGTAGTTGAGATGCTGGAGGAAATGGATGCCATCGAGATGGACATGGACAGGTGTGAGAGGTGTGAACCTTGTGATGTTCAACGAGTTCAAGTGCGAGGTGTTGCACCTGGGTCAGGGGAATCCCAAGCACAAACACAGGCTGGGCACAGAGTAGATTGAGAACAGCCCTCAGGCAGAAGGACTTTGGGCTGTGGATCAACAAGAATCATTGGCTGGAAAGGACCTCGAAGATTATCGAGTCCAGCGTTTGACCATGCACCACCATATCAATTAAAACCACACCACTGAGTGCCACATCCACTTGTTTCCTGAACACTCCCAGGGATGGTAACTTCACACTTTAACATGGGCAGCCTGTTCCAGTGCTTGACAACCCTTTCAGTGAAGAAGTATTTCCTAACATCCCATTTAAACCTCCCCTAGAGCAGCTTCACGCTATAATAAATGTACTCTATAACATTTCTTTTATTGTAATTAATATTTTGTGCTCTTTTAGATTGAAGTAAGCATTGTTGGGAAGAATTTGAAAAGACATCATCATCAATCTTTCACGTAAGCAACGTTTTCCACTTTGTGGAGTAATATGTGTGTATATGTTCAGATACAGAGAATGGGAGAAGGATAGCACAAGTTTGTAACTGAGATTCTAATTGATTTTGAAAATGTCTGTGGTCTTTTTCTACACTATGCTTTCAAAACTAGTTTGCTTTACTGTGCTTACATTAAGCATGAGCTAAATATTTTTGTTAATGCCACAAGTCAATGTGGTGCCCTCACTAAAAACTGATTGGCAGGTCAGTGGCATTAAGATCAGTCTTCAAATGACCTTTTGGCCTTACTGAAGTCTAGTTTTACTGTTGCTGTGAGAGGTAGTATTTCGCCAGGGAAATTGTTATTTGCTTTGCTTAGTTAGAGAGCAAAATTGCTACCAAAAGTATTCATGCTCTGTCCTTTATTCTAAGCAACTAAATATTTTTTAAATGGATTTTTAGTTCTCTTTCATTATAGTTTATGATGGACTCTTTCTTGTGCAAATAAATAAAAAATGCCACTGTTAATAAGGGAACTATGTAACAGTGAATTGTATGGCAAGACTTCAGGATTGTTCCTTCTCTGCTATGCTTTAAATCCAGAAATTAATAAATTGCAGATGATAACTCTAGGAGACAGATAGCTTAAATTTTCATCTGCTGATTTTACAAAAGTGAAAAGGGAAGGGTGGAACTGAAAAAAATTGAAGTTGTGTAATGATGCATAAAAATATCAAAAGATACTTGCTGGTCAGAAAAATAAAACACCCTGCTGGTTTAATATGTCTGTAGACAAGGATTTTGTTAAATTTACTCCATAATTTATTACACTAAATTGTGGAGTCCATTTTGAGAATAAACAAATGACAAAAGAAAAAGATACTTGCAATGAGACTTAAGACTGTCAGTTGCAGAAATTCTGAGAAATACTAATTTCTCTTTCTTCTTTCACAGTACCTCTAGTCAGCTTACTTCTCTTTCATGTTCTCAAGTTTTAGGGAAGATTTCTATTATGATGACACTGCTGGGTACTTTGTTCTTGGAGGCAGTGGGTACGTAAATGGTATTGAAGCGTTCTTTGGACCTGTGAAATACTATCGCCTCAATGTGTTGGAAACAGAACAGGTAAGCAAAAGCACTGCTTGGAAATGTTGAAATATCAGCAGCCAACTATGACTATATTTTATTTTTTCAGATGGAGTGCTCATCAAGTGACAAACTAGCTATGAAGCACAATATTATATGTCATATATGATGATTTTCTGTTGAAATCTAGCAATATTAGTTACCATTTCATATGCTAAAAGATAATACTTTGGGAAGTGAGTGTGTAAAGCAGTGTTTTTAAATCTGTATTAAATAAGGACATATTTTCACTGTTGCTTTGTTCCCAGAATTTCTGATGATACAGTGTTGGATACATTTGATTAATCTATTGTTTTGATAAACTGATGGTAAAAAATCACATGGGTTTGGTCAGTTTTGGAAATTCATCTGTGATTTTTGGATTATGCTGACCATATAAATAGACAGTGGTCTACTGTGGCCAGCATAAAGTTGTCTAACACAGTAATATGGTATGCCAGATAAGCTGATTGTAGTGAACACTCTGTTTCCTTTTGTTATTTGTGTACAATGCATCTTTCTAGCTGAACATACTCAACAACAGATACTGGGGATGCCATTTATCCATAATTTGCCTTTTTACAGATTTCTAATCCTCTTCATGACAAAAACACAGTAGAACAAATTGAACTTTACTACGAGAGATGTATGGACATTCAAGAAATAGTTTATGATTACAGATATATTGTGAGGCAAGGCGAAAAAGCCCACAGAAGTTGTAAGTGTTGATCTATGACATGAATTTAAAACTATCATCTTTGGAGACCTATTTTCTTTCCTTTAACAGTCTGGATATTGATCAACAAAAGTAAAATTAAATTCAACCATAACAAGAAAAAAATGCAATTTGAAGAGTTTAGTCTCACTACTGGTAGCTAGAACTGGGGTTTTGTCCCTGCAAATACTTTTATGTCATGGAATAAAAAATCATCTTTATATGTCTTCTCTAATAAGACAGATGCATAAAGGGACAAAGAAATGCTCTCAAGCTTTCATGTATGCTATGCAATTGCTTTTCTTCCATTTCATTTTCAAATGACCCTAAAGGAAAATCAGTGGATTTTGCTAGAATGTTTCTGCCACAGTTGCCAACATTCAGTAATTAACAAGTTTCTACCAAAGTGTCCACTTTGGTGAAAGAATGACTAGCTTAAATGTGTGCTGAAAACTAGTTTATGTTTCTAATTTGAATTTGATTGAATGTGTTGTGACCAGAGTATGGAAGAAGAAATCTAAATTTATTTGTAAGTAGCCTGTGCTAGCTGTATGAGTTTTTAGCGTTGTGTTAAGGGTGTGCTCATCTTGTTCATGAATTTTTAGTTTACTAGAAAATTTTTTTTTCTGTCAGAGACTTGTTTTCAAGACCAAAAAGTCAGCTTTCCTGTCTTAAATATGTTGTTTTCTCCAGGTTACTATGAAAATTATTATTTGGAGCTAATTCACAAATATGGAGAAAAATCCAAATGTGATGCTTTCATGTGGGGAAGAGAGTTCAGGGAAAAGTACCACACTTTGTTCAAACTGTTACAAGAGATGGATTTCAATAGTCCAGATGGTAATCATGTTTCTTTTTTTTAAATTGTTCTTAAATAACTTAACAATATTTTTTGTGTAGTTTAGTATCATTTTACTTAATGTGTTATATGTTTTTTTCATATTAGCTAACTTAAGGAGTGTTATATGGCTTATATGTTGTATGCTGCAATATGCTGCAGATGGAAGGATGGCTTATTAGGTAGAAGGAATCATGGAAATATCCTTGTTTTTAGTGGTGAGTTACTTTGAGGTGGTCTTTTGGATTTTCATTCACCCTTCATATTCACTAGTACCTTGTGTCTCTAGGAATTTTGTCTGCATTGAGAACACCATTCAGCTTGAGAAATAACAGAATCTATTATTCTGTCTGTTAGTTTCTGAGGAAATTGTTTCCTAATTTTAACTCTTGCAGTAACTGTGTGTCCTATATTTTATTTTTAGTGTTAGAAGATGGAAGTGATACAGTTGTAGAAGTTGGTCGGAGGATATTTGAGAAGGTTGTGAAAGGTCTGTCCAGTGCCAATGGCCTCAGCAATTTGGGCTCCTCTGTTCCTCTCCTGGTGGATTCCAGCTGTTGTGGATACCATAAGGCTTCCTATTTCCTTGCAGTTATATTTGAAACAGGGCTTGGTGTGTCTGTGGATCATATAAAGGTGCTGTATTTAATATGTTCTGTTATGTCTGTGAAATTAATTACCTTTGAAGACAGTTAAGAAATGGGATGATCCTTTGAATTAAAAAAGTGAAATAGCCCTCAGATCCAGGTGGTGGTTGAAGAGATTCTCCTATAAAGCCACTAATAAATACCTTGATGGCAATGATATCTTTATGAAGGCCTGATGGTGGGAATCTTTATCCTGCTCAAGCAGAACAAGAAAATCAGTGATATAGTAAGACCTAAAAATGGTAGTAAAGTGAACAGCATAGAAAGTACTGCATTTCCTAGTCACTAGTGGAGCCAGGATGAATAAAAGCCCTTGAGTCACCCACAGTCATTTGAAGACAGGTAGGGAAAAAGTCTCGGGTCAGGCAAATCTAAAGTGGAAAGGTTGCGTAGTACAGTCAGGAAAGAAGTCTGATTTTAGAGTCTGAAAAAATGTGACACTGAGTATATTATGTGACATGTTGGACTAAATAGTCAAATGAGCAAGGGTAGCCAAAGCAGAACAGTTTTCATTTGTAAAAAAGTGACTGTGCTTCAACTGAGCAACTGCAGAGTTTGAGAACTCCTGACCTCTTAGGCAGGTTGCGAGTACCGAAATGTTTCAATGTGTTATAGGTCAAATAAAGGGAAGGTGTTTATATGTCAGGGGAAGAAGGCAACACTAAAATTGCCAACAGATACTTAATTGTGATATAATAGTATAATACAAAACGCTCATAAAGAATATCAGATCTGTCTGTTGTGGTTACAGGACACTAAATCAGAAGAACACCTGACAGGCCAATCAGACAAAGCTCACCTGCAATTCTTCAAAAAAACTTAGACAGGGACTTTTCTTTATACTCTAATTATAGAATATATAGTACTTATTATGGAGGCTAAGTAATTTCATCTTTGGATCTGCTTCAGGTAGTATAGGAAGCAATTTAATATCCAGCACAGATGGGACACCACTGGTTTTCTTACTGTGCAGGTGAAAAATAGTAGTAGTGTTGAAAATATTTTTTGGCAAATGTGTGGTGCATAGACCAATTAACATGTACCTCAAGGGAGATTTGTGCTGAAACCTTGTCAGCCGTAGATTCCATCCTACTAGTCCTGTCAGATCCCTAGGGTAAGATTCTCAAATGCTGTTTGTTAGCTTCCATATGTTTCCACAGAATTCAGTGTGAAAACTCCAGCTGGCATCAGTGGTTCTAGTTAAGTCACTGCTGAGTATAAAAATTGTCAGAGTATAAACAACACTGTAGTAAAATGACATGAAAAAATTGCTGCACACTTAGTGATGACAGAATAAATACTTTTCAACAATAAATACTTGAAAAGTATTTAGAGCCTAGTTTTTCTTTCAAGTGTTTCTGTGCAAACATAAGACATTTTGACTACTTAATGGCTGTGCTTGCTTCTGTAGCTGTGTTTACATTATATAGCTAGTATATCAGCTACCACTATGAACATTCTGTTCCCTGTAAATCTCCTGCAAAGTGCTTAACTTGTGACATGTGCAGTGAATTCACTCTTGTTTGTGTGTGTTGATTTTTGCCAGGGACTGCTGTACAGTTTGGTTGGTGCTCAGGGGAAGGAGAGACTTTCTGTGATGAATCTTGGCTATAAACATTACCAAGGCATTAATAACTATCCACTTGATTTGGAGCTGTCATATGCTTATTACAGCAATATTGCAATAAAAACATCCTTGGATCAACACAATATAAAAGGGGAACAGGTAAAAAAGTTACAAGTATATCTGAATTTGTTTTCTGTGCATTATTTTTCATATTCATATTATGTGACCAGAAGATTTTTGTCTTGATTTACAAATATTAGTTCATCTGATTTGTGTCCCTGCCTGTGGCAGGGGTGTTGGACTAAATAGTCTTTAAAAGTCCCTTCCAGCCCAAATCATTCTATGATCCAATGATTGTTACAAAATCCCCCAAATTATATGTAGGTATCATTACTGTGTTTCTTAGGAAGGGGGAATCAAAATCAGACTCAAACTTATGCCTCAGAATTGTCCACAAGCCAATTTTATTAAAGTCCAAGCCTAATTCTTGGCCTCTAAATCCTCATTCAGATTTTTAATTTTTGATATAATTTGGTGTGTTTATTAAGCAGCTGATCTGCTGTTTCAATAGGCAGATATCATGAAGTTCCTTCAAAAGATGAATTGTCATGTCCATACTTAAACCTTTTCTGTAATCAAATGTAATGACGTGGTTGTAAATAGTTATCTGATAAAGTTATAATAAAATTATTTTAGAATAGGCTGCTAAACAGGAGGTAACACAACTTTATTTGTAAAGAATAGTCAAGGTAGGTTAGTGCTAGAATCCTGGCTTATCAGAAAGCATGATTATGGTACAAAACCAGAGATTTTAGTTGGTGAAGACCTAAAAACTGGCAGACTTACCTAGATAAGAGTGCTGTGAGTCAAATCTTCATCAAGCTTTCTGCTAGCCTTTTTTTAAACTTTTGAAAGTGATTTCTATAGAAATTTTAAAGCCTTAAAAGACTTTAAAACGCTTCTTTGTCATTTTTAAGTTCATTTAAAACCAAAACTTGGTTTGAGTTTTTTTTTTCAGTTGTTGGTGTCTTGGCATATCTTTCCGGTGTAGAATGGACTTAGAGTTTTGGAACAAAGCAGTAAATGTTTTTTACAGTGGATGTAAGAATAGTTCTTAAAGCACTGACCAGCAGAGGAGTGATGAGAATTTTAAAATCCAGACCTGACAGTGAATTTTTAGGGGTAAGCAGGAAATGGACAACACTTTCATTTTGGTAGCAGATGTAAAAATTTTGTGAAATTCATGTGGAAGTTAATTTTTTTCTGTTCACTTACTCTTCAGGCATTTGTTGAAACTATAAGACTAATGGATGATGAACTGCTAAAAGCTCAAACAAAAGAAAATGGTGATGTCTTTATGTGGTTAAAACATGAAGCAACAAGAGGAAATGCAGCTGCACAGGTATAAAGTAATAAATTTCCCCATTCTTGGTTTTAGCCACACTTAGAAATCTAAACTCAGTACATCTATAGACCCTGTAGGAAAGTTGCAGAGGAGAGCATGCAGACATTTTCTCCTTCCACTCAGAACTGCTTCTTTTTTCCAAGCCTGGGCTATTTCTCATGTTCCTATTCAATAGCATCCAGTAACCATGTAAAAGCCATAACAATGATGCAGGGCAGAAGGGAAGAGTCTTCTAGTCTTGGCAACCTCCTTCTCTGATCCTTTTCCCTGGCTTTGTGTTTGATACATTGCAATTCCTGCTGCTGATCTGAGAGCAGTAGCAATGTATTGTAATACCGAGCTATTTACATGTATCAAATCTGTCTATCACTTACCTCTGCACTTAAATCAGTCCAGACTTCTCTGATACTGACAGCTGTAAAAATAAGCCTGCTGTAGAGTTAGTATCAGTACATTCCACCACTGAAAAGCTCTCTCAATAGTCCTGTTAACAGTTGTTTTCAAAATGCTGAGGATGCATACTAGTTTCTTCTCACGTTTGAAATACATCTAAGCCTGCAAAAGTCTGCTCCTGCAATTCCAGTTTTTCAGTACTAGCATTTTATAGCATTACTGCTTAAGTTGTTTTCTTTTAGCAACGTTTGGCTCAGATGCTGTTTTGGGGCCAACAAGGAGTGGCAAAAAATCCTGAAGCTGCGATAGAATGGTATGCAAAGGGTGCAACAGAAACAGAAGATCCAGTGTTAATATATGATTACGCCATTGTGTTGTTTAAGGTAAGTCATATTTCATGTTGTTACTTCAAAATAAACATTTCTATAACATGATATTTGTAAATTATCTGCAGTGACACATGGTAAGACTGTATACAAGTCCTTTTAGATTTATTCTGAAAATCAGTCAGTAGGTAGGACGCTAATGTTGATTTTTACCAAAAAGGCACAAAAATTTTAAAAAGAGCAAGTTAAAACAGTCTAGTTACTTTATTCCTAGCCATATTCAGGATCAAAATACCACCCAAATTGTGGATCCTAATTTTTCCTAATTTCTTGTCACCTCAAGAATCCAACCAGCTAGTAGGCATAGGCTACTGAGAAGTAGGTAAAAATTTGATCCTTTCTTAGAATGCCCTTTATTAGGATTTTTTTTTTTAAGTTGTAATTAAATTATTGCTGCATGCAGTTAGTTTTTCCCTGTTGGAAGCAGTAGACAGAAGATGCTGAACTGAAGCATGACCTCACCTGAGTCAAATAAGATGTGCTGTCAACCATATGATATTCAAGCACTAAAGCCTAGAAATATTGGTGAGGAGCTGTTAGGTCTTCATCTCATTCCTTTGACAGTGGAACTTGGTTGTTCAAGTTTTGCTTGTGTCAATTTTGAGTACCCATAATCTGTTTTACCTGTGTCTGGAATTATTTTGTGTGGACATCATAAGCTTGACGTATTTCTTCCAGAGATACTCTTAAATCCTTTTCCAGGAGAGCTGAGAGCTCTTACTGCCAAACTGTGCACAACTTATGCCCCTTTGAATGCTATTCATTCTTCCTTAGTTCCTCAAAATTAAAGATCTGTGATATTATTTACCTGTAAAAATCACTTGAATATATGAAATAGATTGTTTCTAGACTGAATCACTGAGATTTTGTAAAGTTGAGAAGGAAGGATGAACACAAAACTGCATGTTTTGTTGTAACGGTTTAAAGCTAAATGATACTTAGTAGGTAGTAGTGTCAATATTAAAAGACATTTTGGATGTGCATAGGTGAATTTTTACCAGCCTGCATTTATAAACAGTGCTTGTTTCACTTATCCATTTCCTAGGGTCAAGGTGTGAAAAAGAATATAAAACTTGCATTGGAATTGATGAAGAAAGCAGCAGCCAAGGTAAAATACAAAAAATATTTTATTGTAGTAGTTCTGTACCAGGTGCTAATAACGAGAAACTGATTTATATGAAATGCCTGTTACCATAATTCTGTGTCAGTACTGCTTGCTTCTTCTAGTGTCATCACCATGAATGGTGAAAGCCCTATTTTCCCACGTTGGGAGACTAGACCACTCAAAATCAGCCAAAATTTTTGTGAAAGAAAAGAATTCTCTCTACTTACATCTTTTGGACCTTGATGTTAGTTAAGTGATTTACAGAGTGAATATTTGATCCAGGAGTATGTTTTTGATTCATATTCCTAGGCATTAAGGGAGAAGACCTAGATGTCCCAAAGTCTTCTGTTTTTTCTTCCATAATAGGGAGAAACATTGACAGGCACCACAGGGCGCAGAGGAGCTTCACTCCATTTAATCATCGAGGACAGACAGGTTACCCAGGCCATGACCTGGTCCTTAGAATAAAAATGAAAGAGTACCTCGACCTTGAATACATTCCTAGCTTTTAGAACCAGAATTCGTTAAATTACTGATTATGACAGTAGGACTTCACTGCTGACCACCATCAGAAAAGATTTGTGCCAATTCTTTTTGCGATTCCTTTGAAACAGGAGAGACTATCTGTTCTACTGCCTGTTTGGGAAAGGCTTAACTAAACACAGAGGCTTTTATGATGTGATCAAAATTCCCTTGATTCAGGATCTGAGGAACAGCTTCCTGGAAGATTCCTAGAGACATCAATTTCCTTACTCTCCTTGAACTCAGATACTTGGATTCTTATGCTCCAATGCACATTTTCTATACAAAAAAAACATCATAAGTATTGAAAAGTTTAACAGCTTTTGCATTTTAATGTGCAAGTTAGTAACACTGCTGGCATACTTACAGCCCCATATGATCCACCAGTTTATGCAAGGAAGTGGTGACTCATTGCAACAAAAATAAAAACTGTCTCAAGATTTTCTCCTCTTGAGCCAAGATGCAAAGATTCCACTTGGTAATAGCAAGTATCAATATCTTAAGCAGATCTGTATGATATTGGTGAAATGCATTTTGAAAGCAATATTACAAAGTTCTGTGTTCATTGCTTTCAATTTATTCTCAAGGAAATGTTCTAGTTTAAAAGAAATGGGTTTTTTGATTGCTAATCCTGTCAGTCAGTTTCTGGGAGTTTACAAGAATAAGTGTTCTGTTTAGCTTTGAAGAGGAGATGGGAAAAATAGTCACAGTTTGTTCTTGTCAACAAGTGAAAGTCAGCACACGGCTGAGAGTGTAGAATAAGATGACACTGGAGTCTTATTCCTCACTCTATGCACAAGGCCACAGGGACAAGTAGTGAAGAAAAAAAAACTTTATAACCCCTAGTCCCAGAAGTTACTAGTAACAATAGCAGAATAGTAATAAAATGCAGAATCAAATGTGTGGCTGCTCTTTTCCTTCCCTAAGGGTTTGCCCCAGGCAGTGAATGGACTAGGATGGTATTACCACAATTTCAAAAGAGACTACAGAAAAGCAGCCAAACACTGGTTAATTGCTGAAGAATTGGGAAATCCAGATGCATCATACAACCTTGGTGTCCTGTATTTAGATGGGATTTACCCTGGAGTACCTGGTAGAAATCAAGTGAGTAAATATGTAATGGTACTATTTCTTACATTAGGGCCCAATTTAGAAGTCTTTGCCTCATTCTTGAGATTGCTCTGTTCACCCTAAGTTGCATTTTCATACCTTTCATCATAAAGAAGGATTTTACTGGGGGATTCAGTCAGATTGCTTAGGGAGAGAGATGCTGCTCAAATATCTCAGTCAAAATTATATGCATGTGTTTGTATTCTTTTAATTTAGAAACAAACCAGGTGCAAGTTTTACTTCTTCAAGTGACAGCAGCCAGGAAGGATGGTGTGTGTTCTCACATCACATGACCTTTTGGGTTCTCAGTTTTGGATTGGAACATTTATAGGTGTTTTGGTTTGGGTAAACGTGGGAGATAATTTGTAAAGGGTTTTTTTTTTAGAAAAGTAAATTTAAGTGGGTTTTTTTTTAATTGGTTTGGGGAAAAGATTTTTTTAGAGAGAAGTGGAAAAAATTGTTTATTTAATAAGTAAAGTATTTTTTAGTATAAAAATGAATAATATTAAATAATAAAACTTCTTATTGTTTTGAGAAGATAATAAATTTAGAAATTTTTTTTTGTGGGTTGTTCAGTCCCTCCAGCACTGGAAAATGCTGTGGCCCAGGCCAGGCCCTGGTGGGCTATAGGTGGGAATTTCTGGGGTTTTTTTGGGTTTTTTGTTCAGAGCAGGTTTAAAATAGTTTTAAGAAAAGAAAAAAATTATAGCTTAGTTTTTAGGAAAAAACGTTTCTTTTTTGTTGGTTGGTGGAGACGTTGTGATTTTGTTGATGACATTAGCAGGAATTTGATGTTGTTTATTTTGTCATTTTATTTTTAGGAGTTGGATTTTTGGGTAGGTTTTTATAATTTTGCTTTTTTTTTTTGATGGCAAAACTAGCTCTTAGGAGAATTTGGGTGATTTTTTCTAAGTACTTTTGTTGTTCTGTTTCTTTATCTAATGATGTTATTAATGTATTGTAGATGCTTTGGAGTTTCATTTTTTTCTAGTGTAGCTTGGATTAGTCTATGGTAGATGGTGGGGCTGCATTTCTACCCCTGGGGCAGTCAGTTTCAGGTGTGCTGTATGCTTTTTTAGGTGAAGGTAAACTGAAGATTGCATTTTGTGCAGATATTGTTTATAATTCTCTTTGCACTCCCTCAGAACTTCCCAGGACAGGCTGAGAAAGTTGTTGGTTTCTCTCCTGACCAGGCTGTCAAAGACAGCCTGGTGACCACAGTGGGGCTAATGAGACCCCTGGCCCAGCAGCTGACCCAGGCATGGAAAATCCTGCATAGTGTAGAGAATAGAAGAGAATAGGCAAAACCCTGAAACAATTTTCTGATCCCCCAGCCTGAAAATTTTCACGTGAACAAATTCAAAACCCAAACGAGGTAAAGAAATATTTAAAAGAGAACTGCCATAATGATTCTAATTAAAACAAAACTCATTACAATAAGCTGGACCCCAACATATGCTTAACATTGCTTGATGCTGTAGGGCAGCAGACAGAGGCA
>VXBQ01007781.1:748-11719 GCA_013400175.1 Phainopepla nitens
TTTTTTTTTTTTCCTTCGGGGTTGCAGCTCCTGTTGGGTGACCCCAGAGAGGCGGGTCTCTGGCATCCTCTGTGGTGGGAAACCCAGCAGGGTGATGTGGCAGGAGCAAACTTGGGGAGCAGCCACGTCTGCACCTTCCCTTCAGAGGTGCAGCCCCGGGGATCTGGCAGGACCCTCTCAGTCCCCCCTGCCCCAGCGGTCCCCAGCCTTCGGGGCTCACCCCGCCTGTCCCCGCAGTGTGGCTCAGCCGAGTACATGGCCCCAGAGGTGGTGGAAGCCTTCAACGAGGAGGCCTCCATCTACGACAAGCGCTGTGACCTGTGGAGCCTGGGTGTCATCCTGTACATCATGCTGAGCGGGTACCCCCCTTTTGTGGGCCACTGCGGCTCCGACTGCGGCTGGGACCGGGGTGAGGCGTGCCACACCTGCCAGGTGCGTGGGGGACCCCAGCAGCGCCCAAACCCACCCCCAGTTTGGCTGCAGCACTCCTGGCTGAGCCCTTGTTGTTTCTCCCCGTGCTCAGAACATGCTCTTTGAGAGCATCCAGGAGGGGAAGTACGAGTTTCCTGACAAGGACTGGGCGCACATCTCCTTTGGAGCCAAAGACCTCATTTCCAAGCTGCTGGTGAGAGATGCCAAGAAGCGGCTCAGTGCAGCCCAGGTTCTGGAGCACCCCTGGGTGCAGGGGGTGAGTGTTGATGTCCCCTCTCCGCTCTCTGCTCCCAAAAGCCGGGCTGGGGAGCACCTGTCTGCACAATCCTGGCACTGACTGGCTGCATTTTGTTGCAGTGTGCCCCGGATAACACCCTGCCAACTCCCATCATCCTGCAGAGGTGAGTGTTGCCCTGGGACACACCCCAGCCCCCTGAATCCTGACTCCACTCCTCAGCACTACTGTCCATCCCTTCTCCTTTTTGGGGGCTCTGCCACAACTCTGTGTCTGGACAGCCCTGCTGCTTTGGGTTTGGGCCGTATTTTTGGTGTCTGACCAGTCTGGTGTGGCCAGCATGTGAGGAAGGACACCCGGATATTTGACCCTGACCTCCCTCGTGCCCCCCACATGCCCCCTGAGCCCGTGCCTCCCCTGCAGGAACAGCAGTGCCAAAGAGCTCACCTCCTTTGCTGCTGAGGCCATCGCTGTCAACCGCCAGCTGACACGGCATGACGAGGATGAGGAGGAAGAGGCGGAGGAGGAAGCACGACCCATCATCATCAAAGCTACCTCACGGGCCATGCAGCTCTCCCCCCCCTCTGAGTCCAAGCTGGCCAAGCGGCGGCAGAAGAGCAGCCTGGCCAAGGCAGTGGCCTCTGGGCAGCACCTGGTGGCCCCGCTGGTCCTGGTGGCCGACCAAGCCTGAGCGGTGCCCTCGCACCTGCTGTACCCCATGTCCCCCCTTCTCCTCCTTTCTTTCTTCCCCTTTCCCCCTCCGACCCCACCGTTTCTGGCTAGTGACAAGATCAGGACTCGTCCCTGTGGCTGGTTTCCAAGGTTTTGCTGATCTTGTAGGTCTGGGGGTGGGAGGGTCTGTTTAAGATCTTTTTTTTTTAAAGATATTAAAGCAAGTGTGAGGTTGCTTCACCCAGGGCACACTCAAGGACATCTGACAGACACACGGACTTTTGTTTCCCAGCTCTTGGTTTCTCCTCTGACATTTTCCCTCCTCCCTGACACCAAAGGACTCTTTGTACCCGCGGCTGCTTTGACGATTTCAGCTCATTTCATACTGTGAACAAAAGACCCTCGGTCGCGTTTTCAACAACGGGAGTTGCGTTTTAACCTTGTCCCTCCCCTCAGAGCTGCAGGTTTCTCTCTGATGTTGGGGTAGATCCCACAAGAACCCCTTCCTGGGGGTCTGGGAGGCACCTCCCAGGTGTGGGAGGTGTGGGGAGCCCCTCTGTCCTGTGCTTGGGGGTGTCCCCAGCTCTGCTCCAGGGGGACACAGTGAACATTGTGCAGGGAACTACTTGGGCTGGGGAGAGACGGTGCCAGCAAGGGAGCAGTGCCCAACCCACCCTCTCTCCTCAGCATCCTGCTTCCAGAATAAGCTATTCACCCCTTTTCTTTTTCTTTTTGCCTTTTTTTTTTTTTTTTTTTTTTTTNTCTACAGGGCATGGAGAAATGTCTTCCTTTCCTCCCACGCTCCGGCTGGCGGCTCCCTGGGGGTGCATGGGCATCCAGGGCTGTGCTCTTGTGCCAGGTCAGGTGTTGCACCCCGGGTTTTGGCAGGGCTGGTGGCTGTGCCCTTGGGGAGGTGCAAGGGGGATCAGGTGTTCAGGGTGGTCAGAGCAGCCAGAAATACTCTGGGAATTGTGTGCTCTGTGGAAAGCAAGGACCTCCTTAAAGAGCATCGGGACCTGCTGCAGGACAGTGAGACTGCCGTGGCTTCGGGCTGGCCCTGAGGCTGCTGTGGCAGGAGGGGCAGGGGGCACAGAGGGTGCCCAATGCTCCGGGGGTGCCAGTGGGTGAGCAGCCAGGCTGGTGGCAGCACCAAAAGGCCAGGGGATGGGGGAGCAGCCTGGGGACAGCTTGAGATGTGGGGCTGGAAGGTTTGGGGTCAGGGCAGCAGGGTCTTCAGTGCTTGGAGAGCGCTGGTGTTGCATGGACATACACGTGCATCCCTGCTCATCTGTGTTCAGGTGTGCATGGCATTGTCCTTTCCTTGGAGTTTGTTTCAGGGTGGGAAGGACTCGGGATGCTGAGTTGGGGCAAGGCCCTTGGTTGGTTTCTGGGTCTGTCCAGGCAAGCAGTGCCCGTGCTCGGGGCCAGACTGGCCTCCAGCTGTCCCCTGTGCTTCCAGAGTCCCCTGACACCCCCTGCTCCCTGCCACAGGCACTGCTTTGTGTTGTTGCCACCAAGCTGTGCCTGCTGCCAGCCCCCATCCTCCTGCTGGGAGGGAAGTTCCCCCTTCATAGCCACCTCTTGTCCCTTCCGACTCAGTGCTTTGAACTTTATATTTTGCAAAAGCAGCCTCAGCCCATTGCGTGCACAGGTGAGGGTTTGGGAGCTCTGAGCTGGGGAACAGACTCCCCTGGGTCTTCAGCTGAAGACAGTCACTGTCTCTGGAAAAAAAAAAAAAAAACAAAGTTCTCCTTTTTATTTTAAGACTGCTGACAGCAATACTATGCAATATATGTTGTTTTTTGTTTCAGGGAGGTGTGTGTGAGTTATCTTGGGAGATGATGGTCTTGGGTTGATGGAGTTTAGGGCAGGGGCTGTCTCCTCTCACCTTCCCAGCCTTTCTGCTGGCCCAGGGGGGTTGAGGAGGGTGACTCCATCCCCATCCCACCCCCCAAAACTGCCTCGCTCTTGCAATCTCCCTCTCCCCTGTGTGTCCCCGGGCCCCCCGTACCGGGTGGGGAGGAGCAAGGCAGTGGTGAGGGGAGACCCCCCCCCGCAGGCACTGGGACACCCTGGAGAGGCCTCCTTTAACAGAAAGAAAAAAAAAAATCCATCTTGATTGTACATTGTTACTTTTTATAGCTTATTTTGTTTTATCAGTTGTAGATAATTCCTTGTTGTCTTATATTAAGAAATACTTGAATGATGTACAGTACGCGATGCCTTGAGCTGGTATTGTGAAGCTATCGTTGATGCTGCACACCGCAGCCTTTTTAAAAAAAAAAAATCATCATGGGAAGGGGATGGCAGGGGGATGTCTCCATAATTTATCTGTCCCCCATGCTGCTTTTGTTGGCAAACTGAGTTTCCCCTTTTTCCCCACGCATAAGAGCGATCTCTTTTATATCTATATATATACACAAGTACACCACACACTCTGGGGAAGGCCTGGGTGACCCTGCCTGTGTCCCGTGGGTGTCCTTGGCCGGGGATGTGCAGCCAGAAGATGCTGTGGGAGTTTGTGGGAGTTGGAGGATGTGCTGGGAGCATCAGAGCTCGGCTCGGGCTCGCCTTTGCATTTTGGGTGGGGTTTGGCTTGGACCCGGCGCTCCTGGCCTGGTACTTGGGGGTGACCCAGGGCTGGGTCTGTGTGTTGGTAGAGAATCTTTAAATGCCTCTAGAGCCAGGGATGGACTGGAAAACCTCCAGCCTGGCCCTGGTGGGGCAGGGATGGCTGGGGACACCCTTGTGCCAGGGCCAGATGTCCCCTCCCCACTGCCAGCAGCTCTCCCGGAGCGGTTTCCAGACAGATGCTCCCGTGGTCCAGCACCAGCGACCCCCTCTCACCAACACCCTTCTTCCTCCTCTTCCTCTTTCCAAGCTTTGCCCCCCATAGAGCATCTATCTTGGAAACCAACTTCAAAAACTTTTTTTTTTTTTGAAGCTGGAAACGTTAAGTGTTTTTGCTTCCTCTCCTTCCCCCCCACCCTTCCTCCAGCCAACTAACTCGACTTAGAACTGGTTAGAAACGTTTACTGTGAAGCTAACTTTTTTTTATCAAACCAGGAGAAACTTTCTCCACTTTACAATTGATGAAGACTGCCAAAGCTGGTTCAACAAGAGTCACGTTAACGCACTGTTGGTTTGTGCAACAGCAGCCTCTGCTCAGGGGCTGGCTGGGAAATAAAAATGAAAATATTAAAAAAATAAAAAAAAGACAAAAAAAACCAAAAACAAAAAAAAAACAACCCAACCATTTAGGATTAATGCAATCAAAGACAAGTTGGGGTGGAAGGTTTGAAATGCTGAGGTAAAAGTTAATGTTTAGGGTGTGGGAGTTGCTTTATTTGATCAGAGATAGGTGGAAGTGGAGAGAACATCTGCCTAGCTTGGAGGGAATAACAGTGCTGCAGAGTATGAACATTCTTGTTCTGCATAGATACTTAGTGTTTAGCTTGCAGCATTTGATGATTGTGTGTTACTTGGTCATAAAGCAGCAACACTGCCTGAGGGCAGCNGGGGTGCACTCTATCCAGGGGCTCCTGCCCCCATAATCCCTCCCAGCTTTCACTTGTTCCTCCCCAGCCTGCTGCTGGCCCATGGTGGGTGGGATGCCAGGAATAGGGGCTGGCAGGGGCTCAGGCCCTGACTCACTTTTCCCAGCAGCCTGGTGTGATCCTCTCAATCCCAGTGGGAGCTGGTGTTCATGGGGCAGGGCTGTGCTCCCTGCCAGCTGCACCCAGTGGCCTTGGGACTGCCCTGCCACCCCCAGAGACACCCCTGGCACATTTCCCCCCCACCCCTCCATGGGTCAGGGGGCAGAGGGGGACACTGAGGCAAGAGAGAAAGTGGTGGGATAGGGAAGGCAGTGGGGACTAGAGGCTGGGGATCAGGGTGTGGGAAAAGGGCTGTAGAGGCCCTACTGAGCTTTCTTACATAGACAAGGCAAGGCCTTATGGAATTAAAAAAAAAATAAATTTAAAAATCCTGACTTCTCCAGCCCTGCTGCTGTGCTGGGGGATGGAGCTGGATCCCTCTAGGTGCTATTGCCATGATGCTGCTGCCCTGGCAGAACCCCATCCATGGTTTGGGGAATGGGCTGTGAGCTCTGCCATGGACCAGCTGCTGCTCCCACCTCTGAGCTGAGAGAGCCCCACTGCAACACTGCTGAGAATCCAGGCTCACTGCTTGGTAAATGCTGCTGCTGCTTCTGGCACCATCTGGATCGGGACAGGATGGCTCCAGCAGTCTCCCTTCCCTGGCTGTTCCAGGATGGCATGTGGTGAGAACAGAGCTGGGGCTCCCTGCATGCAGAGGATGAGGAGCATGTCCCATCCCATGGGGCTGTTCCTGCCTCTGTTGAACAAAGCCATTGCTCCCTCCTGGGCCTGGGGCCACCAGCTGGTGACCCTGGACATTTCAGGAACATCCAGCTCTTGGCTCTTCCTCTCTTGCATGTTGTTTCACCGTCACTTAGCCCTCAGCTGTGTGCTCCAGAAATCTTTCCCCTCCTGCCTATCCTGCAGACAACCCTCCTTCCAAGATTCCAGGTGGATCCCAGACAGATGTGTCAAAGGCAGCTTTGCTGCAGATGCCAGTTTAACTTTAAATCTCTGAAATTCCTTTGCATGGTCCCTCTTCTCCCCCTTCCCCAGTTCCCCCAACCCCAGAAAGCACCTGGTAGCTGGAAACCATTCCTGAGCACGTGCCGAGAAGGGCAGCTCTGAAAATAACCCAGCGCTGGCTAAAATAACCTGTGCTGCTCTGGTGCCTGAGCATCAGCCCAAAATAGGCTCTGCTGGGATAAGGGCACTATAAATACCCTGGCGTGGATTTGCACTGGAGAAAAGCCCCGCAGCAGGAGCAGCGCCGGTGCCGCCCACGCTGGCCCAGAGGGAAGGGGCCACTGAGAGCCACCAGGGTGGCCTGGCTGATGTAGGGGGCCAGCCAGGCTTTGGGTGACGTGGTGGCTTATGCCAGTCCTCCTGTCTTCAGGATTTAATGGAGCCATCGGGTCGTGCTCGGGTCTGAGTGGCCGCAGAGCTGGGGTAGCTGGTGGGGTCACATCTGCCTTCAGCCCAGGGCACTGAGGCAGCTGGGCAGGAGCAAAGATGAAGTGTCCTCAGTATTTTGGGTCTGAGCCCAGCTCTGCTGGTGACAGATGATGATCTGAGTGATTAGCCAACATTTTGATTCAATGTCTGCCCATAAAACAACCCTGGAGTGAGTAACATGCATTCCTTCAGAGCAGACTGCTCTCCTGAACCATCAGTGAACCCCAAACCCATACTGGGCAATGCAGAGTGGAAGGTGTGAGGTGTGTTTTGATGCCAAACAGCTGTTTTGGATTAAAAAAAACCCCAAACTTTAATTTCTGTGCTTTTAAAATGTTTTTTGAGATGGGGCAGAGAAGGAAAGAACTCCTGTGCATTTTGCAGAGAATCATGCTTCTTATCCAGGCAACCCAAACAAACCAGTCTGGGGTGGTTTTCTGGTAGGATATGCCATTTTGGTGTGATTTGACTGGTGTGTGCAGGTTCTCCCCCCGAAGTCATCTCAGGGGCTGAGTGATGTGCACCTCAGCAGAGTCCAGCACACAGGTCTGGCCCTGCCTGTGTTTCCCCTGGCTGCTCCCTCTGCACCAGGAGCCTCAGTGGCACTGGCACAGCATGGCATGTCTGTCTCCTCCACTGTCTGGAAAAGGCCTTGGTCAGCCTTGTTCGTGGTTTTGGATGGTGAAGTGTGAGTTTTGGGGAGCCATGGGGTGCAGGTCTGGCTTTCTCACAGGATTCCAGCTCTGGGTGGAATTGCACGGGCAATGGGAGCTGTGCTCGGTCAGCAGGAACAGAGCAGGGTCAGGTTTTCCCAAAACTCAGGAGAGCTGTGCCCCTGGCTGGAGCGGGCCCTGGGCCTCGTCAGTCACCTTCTCTCCTGGCTGGAGGTTTAGATCAAGGCTTGGTGCTAAGGCACTGGGTTTGGCAGGTCCCACTTTGCCCTCCTCTGGCTCACATCTGGGATGTCTCTGTCTTTGCCATGCAGTCTTCCTCAGAGCTTCCTTGAGTCCTAAAATGCCTCCTTTGAGGTGAGCTGCTTAGCCAGGGGAGAGCTGCCTCTGTCTGGCTTTTGCTTGGAACACACATTTCCAGCTTTTGCTTGGAGCCCACATTCTAAACGCTCTTTCCTGCCTCCAAGAGGTGAAGAAAGGCCAGATGTTCTCTGCTATCCAACTCTGAGCACTCCAGTCCCACTGGTTTCATTCCAGCTGCTCATAGCCTTGTGAGACCCTTCATGTCCAGCCCTGGAAGGAGTCAGCCTTCACCTCACCAGCTGAACCCCAGCAATTTCCCTGCCCAATGTTACTGCTGGGGTGAGGCTTTTGTTCTGCCTTTGCCCAGTGCTTGATCTCTAAAGGAAGCTGTTGGTTACCAGACCCAGAAATAATGATGCCAGGCCTTTTATAGGAGTGTTTGTTCCCAGGTTTATTTTTGGGATGGTAAAGTCTCCTGTATGACACTCATCTTTTTATTTCTCTGGTCTAACACACCACTGGTCACCATGGTGTTGTTGCTGGATGGCTGCAGCAAACTCCTCATCCCATCCCCCAGCACCACGGTGAGTGTCCCACATGGTCACATCTCTGGGCCATTAGCCCTGATACCCACGGCTGTTTCCTTACACTGGTCCCGAGTTAAGCCTCTGGCTCCTGCCACAACACAAATCACCCTGATTTAGTTCACCACAGGCTGAATAAACCAGGATCTGTCTGATGCAGGGTGGCAGGGCTGGCACGGTGAGCAGGGCACAGAGCAGGCTGCGGGTGCTGGAAGATCAGGATTGAATGGGTGCAGAATTCCCTCCCCAGGTGATGGAGAAGCACCCGTCCTCCCTGGCAGGCACACCGACCCCTCGGAGGCAACACAGTTTGTGGAGGATAAATTTGCTGGGGTTTTGGAGCAGGGAATTCTCTGGTGAAGAAGCTTCAGCCTCCATCAGCAGCACGGGCTGGGCTGGATGATCCTGCACCTCCCAGGCAGGGCAGGGGCCCCTCAGTGGTACTCCTGCAGCACCCCTGGAGCTGGAGAGGCGCGGGATGACACAACCAGTGCTCCAGGCCACTCCGGCCGCGTCCAACCATCCAGCCGGGCAGAGCGAGCCTCCAGCTCCCTCTAATGTTTCTGGCCCGAAAGGAACAGCCGCAAGCAGGACAGGCCTGAGCGGGGAGCGGGCGGGCGGCCAGGCTGCACGGCCCCGAGGGAACAGAGTGACGCTGAGATGTGTGGAAGCAGCTGGGCCAGAAAGGGGGGAGTGATGTGCCGAGCAAATGGTGTTAAAGAGTAAAGGATGCAGCGTTTTAAGAGAAATTCCGGCTGTACTGAATGCCTGGTTATTATTAATAAATGAAAGATTTCACAGGAGAAAGGACTGTTCCTCTGAAAAATACTATTTCTAATACTCTAAATAGATACTCTAAAATGCTGTTAGTGTTTCCAGCCCTGGAAGTGTTTAAAAAACATGTTGGTTGACATGGTTTAGTGGTGAAAATGGTGGTGGTGGTGCTGCTGGGGTAACAGTTGGATCTTAGTTGATCTTAAAAATGTTTCCCTATATTAATGATTCTAACGGTTCTCTGATTCTAAAAGCTCCTACTCCTTCCTGCCTGCACTGGGAGTGTTAGGACGAGAGCTCTGCATAGGAGTTTCCCAAACTTATCCATGTAAAATGCAGCTTTAAAAATGTAGCAAGAAACCTGACAGCACAGAACGCAGCAGAAATGGGTATTGATAACACAATACACAGCCAAGCTGGAAGCTTCTAATCAAAACGAGTGGTGTAGCAGCACTGTTGTGTCCAGCCATAGTGGTTCATGGGGAGATCCCAGAGCTGTGCAAGGGTCTGGAAGCATGCAATCCACACAAACAGCACGCAGTCCATACAAACAGCACGTCTCTGTGTGCTACAGAAGCTGTAACGCCAAGGCACAGGAAGCTGAAGGGGCAGCCAGGCCATTTCCCCTCTGACACATCGACTCACGGGCCACACGCCTGCTCCTGACTGGGTGTGTGTGCAGCACAGGTCGGGGGATGGATAAGAGAGAGGGGGAATGTAATTACCCTGTGAAGAATAAATCACTTTAACGGTTCAGTTACTGAGATCACAGCGAGGCAGTGGCACAGCCTCTTAATTAATCTTCTGCTTCGCAGCCGGCTCCTGCCCCCGCGCCATCTCCATCTCGCGCTGCCTGGTGAGGAGATGCCATCGGTGGGGACAACATTGGCCAGTGGTTTCTGCCTGAGCAGGTCCAGGAGCAGCAGGGCACGACCAGGCAAGGGATCAGGGTGCTGTGGCTCCTGGGTCTGTGCAGGGTAACACCTGTGGTGGGCCTGGTAATGTGGTGCTCCAGGCCTGTGTCAGCAGCAGCAGCCAGTAACTCCGAGCTGATTACTGTGAGGAATTGCAGGACATGAAGCAGGGGTCTGGGGATGCTGGAGGCCTGGGTCTGCTGCAGAGGAATGGCTGGTGTGTGAGATCATGAGGGGAAAACCCCCACTTCACTTTCACCTCCACATGGCTCAAACCTCCCTGGCTCCTCACCCCCAGCACTGACCCCCTTAACCTCCTTAACTCCCAATCTCTTCTCTGTGGATTGCACCCCCATTTCTCATCCCTCCACAAACTGCTCTCTGGGCACCCTTATCCCTCATCCTCCTCAGAATAACTCCCTTCACAGGATGCTCCCCTTATACCTCAAAATTGCCCCTCAGGGACTGTTCTCCTTTGTCGCTCTCACATTGCTCCTTGGGAAATCGCCATTATCTCCCAAACTGGTTCTCAGGGATTGCTTCTGTCACTCACCCACACTGTTCCTCAGAGAACCTTATCCCTCAAAACTGCCCCTCAGGGTTTTTTCCCTCACCCCCTGCCCCCCTCCTTGCTCCTTGGGGAATCTCTCCCTTTTCCTTGCTCCCCAGAGATGGCCCCTTTCACCCCAGGGATGTGTTCTCATCCTCCTCAGGGATCGCCTCCTCATCCCCAAAACTGCCTCTCAAGGATTGCTCCTCTTGCCGCCCCCTCCACGTTGCTCTTCAGGGAAATGCTCCCTTATCCTCAAAACTGTCCCTCGGGTTTGGCCTCTCATCATTTTCAGGGATTACTCCCTCATGGATCATCTCTTTACTCCCCCCAGGTTCACCCCCTCATTCCCAAAACCGTCCCTCAGGGACTGACCCTCATCTCCTCAGGGGTCACCCCGTTTGTCCTCCAGACTGCCCCTCAGGGATAGTCCCCATCCTTTTCAGGGATCAGCTCTTCAGGGATAATCCCCTTACTCTCCCTAAGGGATCGTTCCCTCATCCCCCACACTGTCCCCATGGATCGCCCACCAAAATTGCCTCTCTCACTCCTCCACATTGGTTCCTCAGGGTCTCATCCCCACTTGCCCCAAAACGGCCCCTCAGGGATTGCTCCCCGATGCTGCTCGTCAGGGAAATGCCCCCTTATCCTCAACAGAGCCCCTCAGGGATCGTCCCTCAGCCTCCTCAAGGATCGCCCCCTCAGGAATCACCCCCTTAGGGATCACTCCCTCAGTCCCCCTCGCATCGCCCTCCATCCTCCCTCTCCGTGCCGGCCCCGCC
>VXBQ01007781.1:11918-38405 GCA_013400175.1 Phainopepla nitens
GGCCGGCGGGGCGGGCGGTCCCGGCGGGGCGCTGCAGCGGGAGCCGGGGTACAACTGGCAAGCGACGAAGCCGACGGTGCAGGAGCGGTTCGCGTTTCTCTTCAACAACGAGGTGCTCAGCGACGTGCACTTCCTGGTGGGGAAGGGCCGCGGCTCCCAGCGCATCCCGGCGCACAGGTGGGGCGGGGGGCGCGGGGATCCCACGCGTGGGGAGCCGGGAATGCGGGAGGGATGAGGGGTGTGAGGGGATCCAGCTCCATGGCCCTTCGGGGTGGCCGCAGGTCCCGGGCCTCGGGAGGGTCGTGGGGGCCGGCCCGATGGCCCTGGGGGCGTCCCCTCACTCCCCCGCCACTGATAAAGGGAATCGCCCTTTTATTTGACAGAACTGCTCCTCAGGCATTGCTCCTCCTCCTGTCGGGGATCACTCCCTCATCCCCTAAATTGCCCTTCGAGGATTGCTCATGTTGCCCCCCACCTTATCCCCTGAGGGAATTGCTCACATATTCCCTCCGGGAATTGCCTCCTTAACCCCCTCACTTCCCATCAGAGATTGCTGTCCTCACCCCTCTGCGTTGCTCCTCAAGGAATCACTCCCTTATCCCCCAAAACTGCTTCTTGGTGATTACTCCCTTTGCTCTCTCGTGTTCCTCCTCAGGGAATTGCCCCCTTATCCCCGAAAACTGCCCCTCAGGGGTTTCTTCTCAGGGAATGTCTCCTTATTCTCAGAGCAGTTCCATCAGGGATGGCCCCTCATCCCCAAAACTGCCCCTCAGAGATGGCCCTGGGAGTGCTGTGGGCTCTCCTGCAGCCTCGGGTGATGATGTGCCATCGAGAGGGGTACAGGGGTGCAGGGTTTGGGCTGCTGCACCTGCCCTGTGAAGAGAGAAAAGGGGGTCACATAACTGCACCCCACATTTCACCCCCTGCTCAGGGACACGTCCTGAGCACAGGACCCCCACTGTGGTCAGTCAGTGCTGCCCCAGATCTCTCCCAGCCCTGGAGTCAGTGTCATGCCTCTCCTCATGGTCACCAGCCCGGCATGGGTCCAGCATTTGGGTGAGAGTGTTTTTCCCAGAGGGATGGCATGCATGGGAAAGGTGCAGCATGGAAAATCCCAAATCCCTGGGTCTCACTTGGAAGTAACCCTTGGTTTGGTAGGAAGCAGAGGAGAGGAGGAATAGTCTCCCCGGCTGCCTGATCCCTGCTGACAGGGATCACCAAAGTCAGTGAGAGCATTTGAGATGAAAATGAAAGAAAAATGATTTGAGACTCCAAATTTCAGGTACAACATTTTAATTTTAAAATGACCTTTACTGAATCTTTTCCAAAGCCCTGTGTTTTGGGGGTTAATCTGCTACCATAGAGAGCTGGAAGAGCTGTGTTGAGAATGACACCTGGGCCTGAGTAACCCCTGGACGTTAATGCTTAAGGCTGAGCTGCCATTTAAGAATTTGCAGCTCAGAGGAGCTGGGAATCGCCTCCACCTGCATGATGCAGATCTGATGTGGCTGATTGACATTCAGGCTGGTTCCTTGGGGGAGCTCCAGTGAATCCATATTTGCCACCCTTTTCCCCCTACCCAGGGAAAGGGCCTCCCAAGGAAGAGCTCAGAGAAGGAACCAACTTTATTTGGGCGAGAGAGGTTCCTTGGTGTACTGGAAGTGGTGCTTGGCAAAGGGAGCCTCACTCTAAATAGTTCAAACTATTGCTTTTCTCCTAAGTGCTCATGTTCCTGGAAGTTTCCCCTTCAGATTTCCCCTTTTTCTCTCACTTTTAGAACAAACCACACTTGTTCTAGGCTGGTTTGAGTATTTAGGGTATCAGCTTTGCTCTCTTATAATTTGAAGCTTAATTAGTATTTGGGTAAGTTTGCTCCCATCCTGAGAAGTAGGCTTAATGGGTGGGGACAGGTGATGTTCAGCCCAGAAATAAATAGAAAATAAATGAGGCTTTGAAAAAAAAAAATTTCCCAAAGTGAGATGCTGCTTAATTGCTCTGAAATTCATCTGGTGCTCTGGGTGGTAAAGATAGAATGGAGTGTGTCATGGTGTGACATCCCACCTAAGGATTCTAGAGGTTTTAGTGAAACTTGTCCGTGTGATGTTACAGTTGGGATATCCTGGTGATTCATGAAGTACTGTGGTTATTTCAGAAATAAGAGAGCCTAAAATAAAACCACCCAGACCCCTTCTGTGCTCAGTTCTCCCACAGCAGCTCAACAGCAGAAGATACTTTGTGTTGAAATTGAATTGCAAAGCAGCCATGGGTTCAATTGGAGAGGTGCTGTTGGGCTTCAGTGACCAGGACATGTGTTGATGCTCTGTCAGATGTCTGAAATCATAAACTCATGGAGTTATTAAGGTTGGAAAACACCTTTAAGATCATCAAATCAAATCATCAGCCCAACACCATTACATTGACCACTAAACCATGTCTCCAAGTGCCACATCCACAAGTTTTTTTGAACACTTCCAGGAATGGTAACTCCACCACCACTCTGGGCAGCCCATTCCAATGCTTTACAACTTTGCCTGTAAAGAAATTTTCCCTAATATCCAATCTAAACCTCCCCTAGCACAATAGTGCACAGCTCCCAGGTAAGTATTTCTGCAGTCTGGTTTAATTGTGTAAATTTTCAGACCAGGCCAGGTACCAAGCATGGCTGCAGGAGGAGCAACTCCTAAACAGGGTTCTTGGACAGCCCCTTGTGGTGCCTTAGGGAGTGGTCTGTGGCATCCTGCCTGTCATCCTCGGTAGGACTTCATGATGTGCTGGGAATGGCTTTGGCAGCAGACTGGGAAGCAGAAATAATCCAAGAGGTGCAGTCCTGGGGGAGCTGGAAGTGATTGTGCTGGTGACTCCTGGTCAGTCTTCTCCTGGATGCAGCTGAGGGAATGTGGAGGGGTTGTAGGTTGAGGTAATGAAGTGGTGTGTGCCCAGTGAGCACAGGTGATGTTGTCCACAGGTGCTGGTGCCAGGAAGAGGTTTCTGACAGAGCTGTAGGTTCAGGTGGGTTTCTGAGTGTGCCTGGCAAATTCAGTTTATGGCCTTAATCTGAAAGGAGAAGAGATTTAGATTAGATATCAGGAAGGAATTGTTCCCTGGGAGGGTGGGCAGGCCCTGGCACAGGGTGCCCAGAGCAGCTGTGGCTGCCCCTGGATCCCTGGCAGTGCCCAAGGCCAGGCTGGACAGGGCTGGGAGCAGCCTGGGACAGTGGGAGGTGTCCCTGCCATGGCAGGGGTGGCACTGGATGGGCTTTAAGGTCCTTTCCAACCCAAACTGCTCTGGGATTCTGTGGCTCAGCAGTTTGTATCAAGCCACAGAGACAAAAGAAACCTCACAGAGCAGCTAAGAGCAAACACTAATTTTGTGTGTGAGGGTCCAGTTTGTAGATAAAAGGTGTAAATGAGTTTGACTAAAGGGTCACCTGTCCAGGTATCTGCAGCCCTGAGAAGATCAGGTGTTTCCCACCTGGAGGAGGCTCCAGACCCTGTGGAAGTTCCTTGCCTACCCTGAAGCAGGCCCTATCTCTGAGCCTTCAGCTCATTCCCTCTTGCTGCTGAATCAGCCATGATAAGAAGATGGGATGGCCTTAATTTTTTCTGATGTCAAGGCTGGACCAAGCAGCTGCCTCGAAGCTTCATGGTGCCAGCACGGCCAAGGTCAGCACATTGGTTAGACCCAGCAGTAAGAGGGAAGGGTTTTCTGTCTTTTTTGAGATCTGCTTCATTGAGCACAATATCAACGGGATTAGAAATGTCTAAACTTCATCAGCCAGGAGCTGCATGGGTGTCATAATTAAACCTGTTAATTGGCTAGAAAACAGGGCCTGAGAGTGAGCAGGGCAAGCATGTGGGGATGCAACCCTGTGTGTGCTCCAGCCTGGGAGATCTACAGCTTGGGGACAGCCTGAGTAAGATTTTGGCTCTTGTTTCTGGGAGTCTCTTCTGAGCCCATCCTGTCTTCTCTCGGGCACGTAGGCAGTTCCTGCAGGTGTCCCCTGGCTCCTGCTCCCGTGCAGGGCTGCTCCTGCCTCCTGCTCCTTTCACCTGGGGTCTGAATCTTCTGCAGCCAGCAGCAGCAGCAGCTTCTCATCACCCACGGTGTCACCGAGCTCCAGCCTGTCACGTGTTGCTCTGTTCCTGTGCCAGCTCTTCTGGAATAGATATTTTAAGTTTTCTCTGCAGTGGTGCGGATGGAGGAGCGAGCTGTGCAGCAGCAGTAGGGTAGCTGTGGGTTTTGAGTGGTTTCTTTTATTGGTGTTGCTGTAGTGCCTAGGAAGGGAGCAGCACTGGTGGGTGTGCAGATGAAACCAGATGACAAGTGGAGGTGCCAAGGTGAACATGGAGCAGTGAAAGTTGTGGTAGGAGGCAAAATAGCAGAAGGAAAGACATTTTCTTGCAGGCCTATGGCAGTCTGTAGAGTCAGCTTGAGATCCTTTTGAAGACAAATCAAATTATTAACCTCAAGGAAGTTGCTGTGACTCTTATTGCTGACAGTCAGTTTACTTTGGCTCTTCCTGGTGCAAAGGGAATGAGGAGAAATTAGATGTTGCTTTCTTAATTCTTGAGTTCTGTTTCTGCTGATTTCTCTGCCTCTTTTCAGTAGTCCACTCTGTTTTGACCACAAAAGTGTTTAAAAATATCCCTCTGTTGGATTTTCCCATCTGAAGCAAACCCCATCCATTCCTCCTGCAGACCTGCCTGGTTGGGGGAAGCTGGTGGATCGTGTAGGAGGAATGGTGTGCATCCCTGCTTTTCCTGGAGAGTCTTTAGAGCAGCTTTAAATGTTCATTTTAGGAAGAGTAAGAAGATGCTGGAGAGAGAGGGATTTTCTTGTGTTAATTATATGCTCTTAATGTTTTAAGAGAACTTTAAACGTGGAGTCCTATGTTTCTCTGGCACCTCCCAGGATCCTGTTAGGGCTCAGCAGTTTACAAAATCTGACTGATTTGTCCCCAGCTGAAATGGAAGCAAACATTTGAGAGTTTTTTTAATGAATGCCCTTTTCAAATAGGTTCTGAAACCTCTTGCTCACTGAGGATCTATACTGTGCTGGCTGTGAGAATGAAAATTTGAGAGTGTAATTAATATATGTTAATTTTTCGTTCAGACAAAGCCAGCAATTGTTTAGCCACCATCACTGCTTTTGGAGGAACAAGGATTTTTGTTTCATCTGGCAATTCTGGTATTGTGAGGAAGGTTTTTATTTGTTCTTGACATTTTTCTTGAGAATGGTTTGACAGAAATATGCGTGTGTGTACTTTTTTGTAACCACTGTGGTTTGTCCCGAGTTCCCTGAGCCCATCAGGAACAATAAGCCAGCTCATCAGCCAAACTCTGTCACAGCAAATGAGCCTGGCACATCCATGGAGCTTCACTCCATTGTATCCCTGGGAAGCCTCCTCTGGATGGGAGAGGAGTGAAAAGTGAGAAAATGAAAACATTGTTTAAATGGAAATTTCCTGCTTTGAAAAGGTCATTTCCTGTTAATTCTGAAATTCCCCCTTAGTGCTGGACTTTCCTTGGTCTGGAGGTTTCTGCCCCATGTGTGCTGTCTTGTATGGATTTCTGCCTGCAGTTCCTGCTGCTTCTCTGGAAGTGTGCATCAAACCACTGCTGCAAGAGCCTGGAACATTCCAGCTTTTTCCTTTTCTTAGTTGGTAGAGAAGTGGTTGTAGGCATCTGCTGCAGCCTGGGCTGCTCTGCTTCCCCACACTGCTGAGCTGTGACCTTCAGTTTAACTTCAGGGAACTGCATGGTGGCAGACACAGAAATCCTTCATGGCAAAAGCTCATCTCTGCATTTTTGAACAAGAAAGTTCTCAAAATGGCTTTCTAAGTCCTGAGGCAGGTACAGCACCTTAAATATACACAGGCCCTTCAGCAGCCCAGGCCTGGGCCTCCTCCTAAAACAGGAGAAGTTGTCTGTCAAGGGGGAATCATCTTGTTTGCATGGGAGTGCTGGGATATAATTTTTGGTCTCAATCCTGTTCTGTGCAAGTTCCTGCTTCCAGTCTCTTTAGAGCTGATAACATCCTTCTCTGTGCCAGTAATTACTGTGGAAGCTCCCAGCAGTGCTGAAGGGTTTGTGTGCCCCTCACTGTGCTGGCTTGTGCTGAGGGAGGTTTGTTCTTCCCTCTGGGCTGAACCAAGAGCGGGTTATCCATGGAAGGACTCAGCTGCCGTGCCAGGGCTTGGGATCTGCAGCTCCTGGTGCTGCTGCTGGTGATGGCAGAGCGAGCTCCCAAAACACAAAACTGCACCAAGGACATGTGCCTGGGCCTGCAGAAGAGCATGGGTAGTGTGCAGTGACGAGTTTTCCAGAAGTGTTTCCAGTAGGTGACTGTGGGGAATTGCAGCAAGACTTGGGCTCTGTTTACAGGAAGAACTTGAGCTCCTTAACTTTGCTGTTTCTTTGCTTCTCAACCTTGGAATGATGCATAGACTCCTACAGGGACTCTACAAAGCAGTCATGTGTATTGTATTCCACAATTCCCAAAATTTGGCCTTTGGGGGAGACATTGCTGTGTTGTGTGCCAGGACAGGGCTCAGAAGGAAGTTCCTTGCAGCTTTGGTGCTTTGCAGTTAAGGATCAGCAAGCCTGACGCTCCCTGCTCTTGCAAAACACTTTTGCTTTAACTCCACAAATGATTTGCTTTCCCTGAGGGTGGCTTTGGGGATTAGCAACCAGCCTGGGATTTTTTTGGATTATAAATATGATTTAACATAAGGTTTTATTTGCATGTTTGGTTTTTCCATGTTAGGTTTGTGCTGGCCGTGGGCAGCGCCGTCTTCGATGCAATGTTTAATGGTGGGATGGCCACAACCTCCACAGAGATTGAGCTGCCTGACGTGGAGCCTGCTGCCTTCCTAGCTCTGCTCAAGTAAGCTGCTTCTAAAGCATAGGATAACTGGGATGCACAGATTTAGTGTAGAAAAAAAAAGTTTTTAATGAAAGCAAGGAAGTCTTTGTAGAGGGGAGATTGCTAACTTGCAAAATGAAATGCCTCTGATTGTTCAACGGTATTTAACTGCTGGTGTTAAATCCCTGTTTTCTTGGGTAAAAGTCTACTGTAGCTACTGCATTAAAAAAATAATATTGGCCATTTTGTTATAGCTTCTTATTCACTAATTGGTTTGGTTTCATCCAAATGCTGTTTGAGAGAAGAGGAGAAAAGTGATGTTTTGAAAGCTCTGTAAGTTACAAATACTTGGAGCTCATGAGCAAGTTGTAACAGGTAAGCAGGGGTGTGTAATAAATGTCAGCCATTCCATGTGGTATCACTCTTTGTGTGGGTTTTATTCCTCTTTTGGAGAGCTGGGTTTGAATTTACATTTCCAGTGTGTGTTGCAAGTCTGTGTGCTGGAGGAGGAGGAGGAAGGGGCTGTAACGTCCTATTCACCAATTCCTTTAAGCTTGGCTGGTGCTGTACAGCATCCAGCAGCAATCCTGAATGGATGCTGGAAAGTCATTGTTCTGTTTCTGTAGGATTTCTGTGACCTGCTTCCAGGGGTTTCCAGTCTTGTGCTCTTGACATGTTCCCCACTTGCTTCCTACTGGGAGCAGTCACTATATATAGCTCTGGCACACTTCTTGCTTTACCTTCAGGAAGTGCTTTGGTTGTTCCTGTGCTATCTTGGAATATTTTAAAATTGATCTGAGCTAGAGTGAAAGGCCAGAAGTAATTGGGAGCCCCAAGCCCCTTCCCATTTGGCTCGCTTTAAAGCAGACACCAGCACGTGGGGAATCCCTCTAATTGGTGTGTGCCTATCAGCCATGTGGATCTCTCTGGAGTGCAGAGCTTGTAACTATCTTTAAATCTTTGTGAGGCCCAAATATCCAGTGAATTAGAGGCAAAAATCCTGTTTTTTGCCTGCCAGTGCTGAGATGTCAGCACTTGATTAAACAGACAGATTTCAGAAGAGACCCATCATCTCAGAAGACAAAGTGATGAATTTAGGTGGATTTCAACAGAAATATTTATATTTTTTCATGGAAAAAGTCATTGGTGGATTACCTCAGTGCCTCTGAGCTGTGCCCATGGTCCAGTGACATCTTGAGTGCTTAAATCTAGAAATGAATTTTTAAATTGCTTTTAAAATGCTCAGAGCTTAAATGTGCCAGAGGAAGTTTGGGTGCTGCTTTCCAGGAGAAAGCTGACCAAGTATGTGTTATGAGTTCCTGGACTAAAACCAATCCCTCCAAACACTGATTGGAATGGCAGCTGATCCTTACATACATCTCTGGACTTGGTCCAAGCCATGATCTAATGCTGTAGGGTCAGGAGCTTATCCAGGGACAAAGTGCCCATCCTGAATGTTCTGCAGAAGGTCCCATCTGGATGCTGGATTGTGATGGAGTTTGTAGGCTAGTGACATTAATAGGTCTGCTGTGATTGTATAAGAGATTATTTTTCATTATTGTTATTATTATTATTTTTATGTTAGCCCAAAGATGAGAACACATCTGGTTGTCTGGGGTTACAGTCTAAATGTTCTTTTAAATTCATACTGGGCTTTTTCACAGTTTGAGCCTCTCTTGTTGTCCCTCTTAGCAAACACTGGACTGTGGTAAACAGAAATACTGACACAGTCACTGCAGTAAACAAATAATTGCTTTTAGAGCCACTGTGTTCTTTTAATCTTGGAATAGAAAGGATTGCTCAGTGCAGATGGGGCTGGGAAGGGATGTGTGCAAAATCCATTGATGAACCTGTGGCATGACGCTGCTATTGACAAATGCCCTGGAGCAGCACAGAAGCCTGCTTTCAGCTGCAGTGAGGGTGCTTCCCTGCCTGTGGATCACACTGCTGATGTTTCCCTGAGTGGCATCCTGGTCCTCTCTAGCTGGAGGAGCAGGAGCTCCTCTGCTGCAAATGGGAATGCTGCCTGGCATCCCCCTGGAAGAGTCCTGCTGCTGCATGAAGCTTCCAGGAGCAGCAGCCACATAACCTGCTGCTGTGTCCCCTTCAGAGAAGTGCAGAGCAAGAAATGGCTGGAGTTTCCAAAACATCCCATGGAATAGGAATGCCAAGCACGCTTAACACAATATTACATTTTTGTGCTTTGTGCCTTTGAGATCCTGACTGGCAAATGCTCCACTGGTTAAAGGAGATACAGTAAAAAAAAGCCAACTCTGCATGGGCTGTTCAGCTTAGAGAAGAGAAGGCTCTGGAGAGACGTCAGAGCCTCTTCCAGGGCCCAAAGGGGTTCCAGGAGAGCTGCAGAGGGACTGGGGACAAGGCATGGAGGGACAGGACACAGGGAATGGCTTCCACTGCCAGAGGGCAGGGCTGGATGGGATATTGGGCAGGAATTGTTCCCTGGCAGGGTGGGCAGGCCCTGGCACAGGGTGCCCAGAGCAGCTGTGGCTGCCCCTGGATCCCTGGCAGTGCCCAAGGCCAGGCTGGACAGGGCTGGGAGCAGCCTGGGATTGAGGAAGGTGTCCCTGCCATGGCAGGGGCTGGAACAAGACAGTCTTTAAGGTCCCTTCAAAGCCAAACCATTCTGGGATTCTGTGATAAGGACTAACACCAGTGCATCACTCAGCCTCTCAGTTCCTGCTGTCTCTGGTCAGTGAGTTCAGGTGTGAGGGGGTTCAGTCAGGTTTCCTTTGTTTTTCAGGTCATGAATGTGCTTCCTTATTTTGGATAAACAGTGAAGGCTGGTGCTTTGCTGCAGCGTGGCAGTCCTTGTTTTCCACTACACTTAACTCTTGCTTTATGCTGAAGTTACATTGTAAGCTGTACTTAAACATGTGTCATGAAATGAAACAGTTTAATCTATGAAGTGAAGAGATGAGAAAAAGGGGAGTGTGGGTAAAGCACCTCAGTGCAGTGGATGGTTATGTCTGAGTGCTTCTCAGCACTTCTGAATTAGTATTGTAAAACGGAGTTTCTCTTCTGAGGGAGGCAGGCAAGGTTGAATCTTTGTCCTTGTTTATTCTAATTGAACAGCCAAAAATATGAATTTTAAGGGGTGCCTTTGGCCAGAAACTGTTTTAGCCTGGTATGAGTGGCAGGCTAAGAGCTCACTGGTGGTGGGATGCAAGGCAGTTTGAGCTGCTTCAGTGGAAATCCCATATGTTAAAAGTTATACTGCAAAATGTCTGTTACAAAAAAACCAGAGTCGGTGGAAAGGATGTGAAAACCCTTCCATGTCTCCAGTAGGAGAAATGGACCAGGATGACAGGCAGAGGTACAAACGTGTTTTCTGTGAATTGCAGGGGTTTTACCCTGTTATCTTAATTCACCACAGCAATGTTTGTTTGCATGTTTTCAGATTTCTTTACTCAGACGAAGTTCAGATTGGACCAGAGACTGTTATGACAACACTTTACACAGCTAAGAAATACGCAGTTCCAGCCCTTGAAGCTCATTGTGTGGAGTTTCTTAAAAAAAACCTCAGAGCAGACAATGCATTCATGCTGTTAACTCAGGTGAGTTTGTGATCATCTGCCTTCAGCAAGGTCCAGCACAGTCAGAAAATGGGAGTTTTCTTGGTGTCACAGATTTGATCATCCAAAGTGGAGCAGTTCTGCCCTGTTATGAATTCTTCCTCACAGGAGTCTAGCACTGCTGAACAGGTTCTTACAAAGAACAATTAAATACAGCAAACTTTGCTGCTGTTTCAGATCTTTCTGTTTCACTGTGGCAGGTGGTTCCTTCCAGAGTGTGAACTGGGGATGGAGTTAACAGGGGGGAAACATTTCATCTGCCAAGAAGAAAAGTGGAATGAGAGGATTTCTGTGTGTTACAGAACAGGACTGGTAATGCTGAGCTTTCTCTCAGTGCTGTGTCTGGCTGCTCAGCCATTCCTTGAAGGACTTTTGTGCAATACTTTCCCTGAAGTGGGGGTGAAAGAAGACCTTTTCATGAGTGCTTTGGTTTATTTTCCTGGGAGAGGAGCAAGGTGCCCTCTTCTTCAGCCTTTTCCAGCTCCACCTTCTGCACTGAAGGCTCACAGACCCAGTGTCAGAGCAGCTGTTCTTTGGCACTGGGTCAGATCCAGTCTCTGAGGCTGGGCTCCTCCACCTTCCATTTGACTCCTGAAGCGCAAAGCAGGAGAAAGTGTTTACAACTTCTGCTTAGTTTGGAAAAGATCAGACTTTGCATCCAGGTTGATTAAATGATCATCACTGTTGTCCCTGTTTCTCTGGTCCCTGTCACTCTCTCTCTGACAGCTGATGCCATATTGGTGGCATCCACAGTGCTGTCACCTGTGTGGTGGAGTCTGGCACTGCCAGGGCCACCCTATTCTGGAGGAATAAGAAACACTCAGGCTTTGTGTGTGAGTTTCTTTCCTTTAGGGAATGGGCAGACTGGAGTGGCTGTGGAGGGATATTTCTGATCAGCCAGCTCAGGAGAACTGCTGTGATGTCTGATGTTAAATAGAGCTTGCACAGTAGTTTCCCAGCTGCACTGAGTTGGGAACCAGCACACTGAGGTGGTCTGGCTCTGAGGGATTGCCTGTCTTGCCCAGCATTCCTGTCTGCTGGATTTTTCCCCCTCGTCAGGAGTGGAGGTGTCTCTCAGGCTCTGGCTGTAGGTGCCATGTGGGTGGCAGTGGCTACACCAGCAGTTGTGCAGATATTGTAGCAGTGCTGGCCTGAAGCAGTCGCTGCTGAGCTCTTTGCTCAGGATTAGGCTGGGATTTTTTTTGAGTTTGAATATTTGGATCAGCTCTCAAAATAGTTCCATGTCATACTGCTGTTGTAGACATTGTCACTGCTTGGGTTCAGCTGCAGGTGCAACACTCCATGGACAGGTACACATCCTCTTTGACCTGGCCCTTTTCCATGTGCCATGAGCAGATGAGGCAGCCCCTGAGACAGGGGGATCCACACTGCACTTCCCAGAGGCAGATTCAGGACTTGAAAACCCTTGATTGGGCGATGGCAGCTAAATCTGTGCTCCCATCTGATGCATGGTGGGACAATTGGAGCTCCTTGGCTGCAGCTCTCCTGTTTTTTGGGTTCAGCAGCTGCAATCTGAAAGATCAGAAGCTGTTAGCCAGGAACTGGGAACAAATCTTTCCCATAGACTGAAGTTTTGGGGAGGCGTCTTAGGCTAGCCATTGCCTCATGATGGGTTAGAGATGTTGGCTTTTGGTGGTATTCCTTATGCAGATTTTTTTGTGGCTCCCTGTGTCTCTGCACTTGAGTTTGTAGCTCTAGTAAGGTAATATTTAGGTTTATGGTGACTTCCTTACAGGTCACAAAGGTCCTTCTTTGGCAAAGAAGGAATACTTGTGTTTCAGATACCAAAACCAAAATACTGCCTGGCACTCTGTCAGGGCACTGAGGCAGGTGAAATGTCAGATGGGGAAAGGCTTTCCTGATGCCTTTTGTTTGTGGCTTGTTAATTCTCTGTAATCATCAGTGGTGATTCCCATGTAGTTTTATGTTCACTATTTCTCTGTATCAAGTCTGAGATGTTTGAGGCAGGTCTTGCTTGAGAAAGGTGCTTGATCTTGATGACTGGATGGACCTCACTGAAAGGATCTCTTCTCATAACCTTCTTGTTTCTGGTCCTGCAGTGTGAAAACCTGCTTGTTTTCTGCTTTCACTGTATCAAACAACAATCTTTTCAGTAAATTACAGACCTGAGATAAGTTTTGTACGAGGCATTGCCCAATAGCTGTAAGATCATGGACCTGAGATCCCAGGTAGAGCCCCAAACCTCCTTTTGTGTGTCTGCCCAGTCTGCTGGTCCAGCAGCTGTGTCACTGTCTGTCTCAAGCAGCTGCTGATCAGTGGCAGAAACATCAGAGGCAAACAGCTTTCCTAATTGATTGTGCCTCGTAGTGAACCGTGATCCTCTTTCATGCCAGATGTACATCCAAGTGTCACTTTGATCGGCAAGGAAATAAAGCTTGCCTGGAGCTGCTGTGGGGGAGAGCTCTGCAAGCGTAATCAAAGTCTTCCTGTGTCCAAACAGCCACTACAGTAGTAGTCTGAGTCAGTCACAGCTCTTGATGCCAAGAGTGTAAAGGCACTGGCAGCCCTCCAGCCCCTGGAGCAGGTGACAACTGCTGAAGTTTCCCTGGGCCCTGAGAAATGGTTGTTTCAGCTTCCTGCACTTGAGGTCTCAGTGCAGAGGTTGGCCTCGCTGAGCTCTGCATGCCACAAGCAGGGGTGAAGCAGAAGATGCTTGAAGGTGCCTCCTGAGTGATGGAATTCCCAGCCCAAAGCATGAGTTTTAAACCTTATCTGTGGCAGCAAGTTCAAGTCGTGGTGTGTTCTTGTTAGGTGTGATGTCAAAGCAGTTCCTAAACAACAACATTTAGTGTTTTTTGTGTGTTCCACCCATTTCTGCATATGCTGGGCACAGGGCTGGACGTGGCAGTCCGGGGTGATCTGAAGTGGCAGCAAAATTGTTACAAGACTTCACTTACGTTGGGCAGTGAAATTCTGAGCAGCTCTCCAAGCTGTGTATGGGCTTTGCATGGAATAGTAACCTATTTTGGGACAAATTCTTTAAGGTAACTGGGTTAGAGTAGCTGTTTCTGTGCAAAACATGGAAATGCACTAAGCAGGCTGTGTACCCTGTAGGGCTCCCCAGGACACACAGGCACTGCTGCTACAGCTTTTTCTTGCTAATACATGAGATCAGTGTGGCTGTTCTTACAGAATAAGCTGCCTCTGCATTAATCTTAGAGCAAGCAGGCCTGAAGTCAGCGGGCAAAGCTTTCTTGTAAATAGAAAAATGATGTAAAAATTGCCTGTGCTCAGCTGACAGGGTCAGTGTGGTGCTGGAAAGCACGATTGGTGGCTGCACCCAGGCCGTGGTAAAACAAAGACGTGCCTGAAGACATGCACAGCTGAACCAGGGCTTCTGCCAAACACAGAATTTTCTAGTGTTTGCCTTGTCATGCTTAACTGCTTGTGAAAGGCCCAGTGGATTCCTGGTGCAGTCAGGCATGGCATTGCTAATGAAGATGGGCTGTGGCAGGGGAAGGGAGGTTCTTAGTGTAAACTTAAAAATACCTTTTCTGTTGATGATGCTCTCTCCTGCCTAGGCCCGGCTGTTTGATGAGCCCCAGCTGGCCAGCCTGTGCCTGGAGAACATAGACAAGAACACCTCAGATGCCATCAATGCAGAGGGGTTTACAGACATTGACCTGGGTAAGCTCTTTTCCACCCCTCCCTCTCTCTCCCAGCTTTCATAACCCGCTTGTCTCCAAAGTTGTTACAGGTTAATAATGCTTGGCACTTGTGGCTTGGCTGTTCTGGAGCAATCAGTTGAACAGTCTCTGGCACAGAGTGGCTGGAGACAGAGAATTTGCCAAAGAGTTTGCTGCCTTGCCTGCAGAAATACCCTGGAATCTGCTTACTTTGGTGCAACTTGAGTTTTCTGGGCATGACACAAAGCCTGCTTCCTGTGTTGATGTTGGCAGGTTTTGGGTGGGTGTAAACTTGCCTTTTTTTGTAGAGTTGGCTTTGTTCCCCAAGTCTTTGTCAGGTTTTGGAGTTAAAAAGGTGTTGTGTTTTTGGAAGCAAGGACCGGCTATTTTAATTACCGTTTGCAGTTTCTAAACTTTCTGGGCACAGTTAATGAACATTAAAATTCAGGCTTTAACCTTCTTCTAATGAGATGGGCTGTGGAGGTAAGGCACGGGTCACCTTCTGGCTTTCGTGCTGCTTGTTTCATCCAAATTTGACGTCAAGCAAGTTGCAGTTCATCCTCCTGCGCTTGCATTAACATGCCAATTAAATGGGCTCTGTTTGCTGCTCCAGTGAGTTCCTTGCTGATGGAATATGCAGATAAATCTCCCTCAGAGGCTGCAGGCAGCACTTTTGGGAGATGCTGTTGGTTCCTCCTTTCCCTTGGCCGTGCATGGGGTACTCCTGGCGAGGTGAAGGCGGCTGGTTTGGGGTTGGAGCCTGAAGCTGTGCCTGTTGTCGTGCCCTGCAGACACCCTGGTGGCAGTGCTGGAGAGGGACACCCTGGGCATCCGGGAGGTTCGCCTCTTCAATGCCGTGGTGCGCTGGTCCGAGGCCGAGTGTCAGCGGCAGCAGCTCCAGGTGATTCCAGAGAACAAGCGGAAGGTTCTGGGCAAAGCTCTCTCCCTTATCCGCTTCCCACTGATGACTATTGAGGAGTTTGCAGCAGGTAACTCAACAGAGGTGTTTCTGGCAATCCTGGTCTTTGCTTTTCCTCAGCTACAGAGGGTCAAGTCACATGAAGGAGGGTTTTCGCTGTGTGTCCTGCAGTGGTTTAAATATGAGATTCTCCCCACATTCCTCCCCATTTTCCCTCATTCTCCCCTAAAAGGGGTTTACAAGAAGGCTGGAAAGGGACATTTCATAAGGGCCTGGAGTGACAGCACAATGGGGAATGGCCTCCTGAAGGAGAGCAGGCTTAGACTGGATATCAGAAGGAAATTCTGTAGTATAAGGGTGTGAGGCCCTGGCACAGGTTGCCCAGAGCAGCTGTGGCTGCCCCATCCATGGAAGTGTCCACGGCCAGTCTGGACAGGGCTTGGAGTACTCAGGGATAGTAGAAGGTGTCCCTGCCTATGGCAGGGGGTAGAACTTGATGAGTTTTAAGGTCCCTTCCACACTCTTCTGTGATTCTGTGATTACAAAAATCTACTAAATACCATTTTCATCCATGCCCATTCACTCATTTTAAAGCCTGTGGTGCTCCCCTGGGAGGAGCAGGGGGATCACAGCTGTGTTTGCTCTCACAGCATGGTTGGATGGTTACTGTCTCATTCAACTGAGATCAAAGATCCAAACTGAGGTTCACCTGCTCCCCTTTCCAGCCATCCTGAGCATTTAAACTACACAAAGCTAATGGAGTTGCAATTAATTGGTGTTGATCATAACCTGTTCCCAAAGAGAAATGGAGATGTTTCTCCCCAATCCTTTGCCTGTAGTGTTGTTGGCCCTGTCTTGCCAGTGCTGTTCAGAGCAGACCCCCATATCTGAAAAACTTTGAAAATGTTCTTTGGGCTGCAGGCTTGGTGTTGTTTAGTCTGTGTCTCAAAGCATTTTTCAAGTTTACATTAAGATCTTGATCCACAGAGATGTCTAACTCATTTCACAGCTTGGACTATAGATTGCCTTGTTTTGTTTTCATTGCTTGTTGTCTTTCACTTTGTCCTCTGGTGATTCCCCAGGGATTGAAAACTGGCAATTAGCTTAAATAGTTTTCATGCTAAAAAGACACAGTGGAGCCATTTTCCAGACTGCAGCTTGTTTCAGGCTGCAGTGCTGTGTACACAGAAGCAAACAGGGGCAGTGACCCCCTTCCTTTGCAGGTCACTTCTCAGGGCAGTGCTGGCGGCAGCTGGTCAGTCCTTCATGTCCCTGATCCCACGTGAGGAGAGCTGTTAGGAATGAGAAAATCTGTGCTTCAGACTTGGTCCCCACTCTCTGCTTGGCCTGTCACAGCTGTGATGTGGACTTGGAGATGTGGATTTCTTCAGGAGGAGTTTGCTCAGTGAAGCAGAGATCTTTGCATTTTTCTGCAGATCCCATTTCTTTCAACCCTTCCTTGCCACCTTGTACCATTCTCTCACTGGAAGGAAAGTGCTCATTTTGGCACTTTTGGGTTGAAGACTTTGAGCTGGGAATGCCAGTGCCCCTCCCCATGTTGTCTGTCTTACTTGGACCTTTGTGCTTTAAGAGAAATTCTTAAGTTTTCTCCATCCACTCTAAAGCTGAACAAAGCCCCCAAACCTGGGGGACTGCAGTTATCAGTTGTTCCTTAAACATTAATTCCTTAAACATTAATGTTTATTAATTCTTTAAAGGAATTAACTTGGAATTCCTTCAGCTTTGTCCTTTTTCTGAGTTTCTGAGTGACTCTGATTTCTATGGTGATCAGAGCAGAGACAGGAGAGGGAAACCTTTCCCCTCCACACCCCTCTCTCCCAAAAGCAAAAAAAAAAGGGGAATTTTACAGCAGTGGTTTCACCAGTTTATTGTATAATCTCCTATCAAATGTGGGGCTTTGCATGAAGATGTTTTAACTGGCAAATGTGTCCCTCCCTCCCCTTAGAGCAGGTAATTTGAAACATTGCAGAAGTAAGGTGCAGCAACACAGGATAAGTTCAGACACGATCAGTGAGGCTGATTTTTTGCTGAACAAGTATCCAAAAGTTCATTTACCTTTGAGGAGCTGACTTCCTTGAATTCTTGAGTCTCTCTCCATTGCATCATTGGACCACGTTATGTCTGGGTAACATCATGCTGAATTTAACCAGCTGAGAGTAATTTTGGACCTACAAGTAGCTGGGCATTTGCTCCCCACGTTAAAAAGCATTTAACTGCTGTTGTTTCCCCAGTACTCAGTGGTCATGTTTCTGTTCAAAGCCTTGTGCAAACAGCTGTAGAGAGGCTTTTGAGTGTTAGGCTGACAGACTAATTTGTATCCAGTTTCACTTTTGAAAGTATTTGAAGTAGTTTGCAAAGGTTGAGTTTAGCATGACTGAGTTGGTTGCCCAGAGCAGCTGTGGCTGCCCCTGGATCCCTGGCAGTGTCCAAGGCCAGGTTGGACAGGGCTTGGAGCAGCCTGGGACAGTGGAAGATGTCCTTGCCCATGGCAGGAGGTGGGACTGGATGAGCTTTAAGGTCCCTTCCAACCCACGCTGCTCTGGGATTCTGTGATTGCTCTGGAAAAAATGTCTTCTTACTGGAGAAAAGATGGAACGTGCTCCAGCTCTTCTTAAAATCATTATCACTTTTCCCATGGTTCTACAATAAAGGTATTAAAATGCAAAATGTAGATTAAGTGCCTGAAGGAAAGAGCTGAACCACCTTTGTCTTGAGTAAAAATACTCTTCAGCTATTTGAGTTGATGGTAACTGCTTGACAGTCCCTCTCCCTCCTCCTCATGGGCCTCCATAGTGCCTGAACCACTGGTGTGGATGTGTGGAAATCACTGTCTCTTACCAATGTTTTCATTTCCAGAAGGAGTGGGACAAGGATCAGCTGCATGCTTTTGGGTTTTTTTGGTAGCCCAGTCTATTTAGGCTCCATGGAGCTGGGCAGTTAATCACAGTTCCATGTTCCATGCAGGCTCTGCAGCCCATGACTGCCCTGTAGATAAAGGGCAGCACCTTTGTCTGGGATTTAATACCCTGATGTGATAGGGGTTTAGCCTGCTCTCAGCTGCAAGTCAGGCTTGTTTCCCTGTGAAAGTCCCAGAGGGGTTCCTTCTGCTTATGCAGTTCTGGGCCCCACAAGATCAGAAGGATCCAAAGCTGCTGGGGAGTGCCCAAAGGAGGGGCACGGGGCTGGGGAAGGGTCTGAGGAGCGGCTGAGGGCACTTGGCTGGTTCAGCTGGAGCAGAGCAGACTGAGGGGAGGCTCCTCGGGGGCTGCAGCTCCTCCCGAGGGGAGGCGGAGGGGCAGGGGCTGAGCTCTGCTCTGGGCCAGGGACAGGAGCCCAGGAAGGGCTGGAGCTGGGCCAGGCCTTGGCATGGAGCTCAGGGAAAGGTTCTTCCCCCCGAGGCTGCTGGGCACTGCCCAGGCTCCCCAGGGAATGGGCCCGGCCCCGAGGCTGCCAGAGCTCCAGGAGCTGCCAGGGATGCCCAGGGTGGCACTGCTGGGCTGTCTGGGCAGGGGCTGCACTGATCATCCCTGATGGTCCCTCTGACATAGGATATTCCAGGACTCTGGGGTTCCCTAAGGCTGTGACAGCATTGCCACTTCCCTGTGCTCTGCAGGGCCTGCCCAGTCGGGGATCCTGACGGACCGGGAGGTGGTGAGCCTGTTCCTGCACTTCACGGTGAACCCGAAGCCGCGGGTGGAGTTCATCGACCGTCCCCGGTGCTGCCTGCGGGGCAAGGAGTGCAGCATCAGCCGCTTCCAGCAGGTGGAGAGCCGCTGGGGGTACAGTGGGACGAGTGACAGGATCAGGTCAGCTCTCGCGCCCATTCCCACCCCTGGACTCGTGTTCCTGAGCTTTCCACTGCTTTAGCTCTAACACGCGAGGTTCTGTGTTAGACCCCGACTTTCCACCGTGTAAACCCCAAAGGGAAGGTGTTTTGTTGGGCAGAACCATCCCCTGATGCACTGACCTGCATGTTGCTGCCACTCTGCATCTCTGTTGGCAAAGGTTTCCAGGAAATGTGGCTCCCAGCGTGTTCCAGGCCCCTGGAAAGGGAGGGAAATAACCCCCCCAAAGGCTTCCTGCAGCTTAGGGGCACATAAATAAGTTGTCACCAGTTGTCTCTCTGCCACGCCTCGTGGGGGACAGGTAATCAATGCTCCATCAGGTTGGTTCCCTGCTCCAGGTGTCAGTCTTGAAGCCCCTTAACCTCTCCTGTTGGAAAGGAGTTGGGATAAAGTTCTGCTGACACCCAGTTTGTTCAGACCTGAGCTTGTGGAAAACCATCAGAGCCCAGTTAGGTGGCAGGTGTGACTGGAAAAGGGTGCTTTGCAAGGCTTATGTGGCCAGGGAATGAGAGCAAGACAGGAGGGAATTGGGAAGCCTGGGTTCTTTCCTGATTGGTGTTTATCTTGCGTGGAAGGGGACTCGCAGCAATGAAGCTCTTCACAATTTTTAAGGTGATTCTGTTGCACTGGAGCTGTTGGTGAGATCCTCTGATCCATTCACCCCTGGCAGTGGGAACTGCTGCCAGCTCCAAACACTTCCTGCTCCCACCTCTAACGCTCACAGACCTTTTGGAGCTTGGGTTTTACTTCAGGTTCAGCCTCTGCAGCATCAGGGTCAGTTCCAACACTGAATATTCCATGCTGGCTGCAGAGCAGAGGCTTCCAGCCTGCCCCAGGTGTTTGTTCTGGAAACGCAACAGGGCTAAAAGAGTTGGTGGATGGATGAAGAAATGCTGTTGGCAGCTTGGCAGGCACTGAGGCTTCTACCTGAGAAGGTGGAACTGTAGTGGGATAAATACCCTTCCCCTTCTTCCTTGGGCAGCAGGGATTCCTGCACTCAGGAGGGACTGAATCCTTATGTCTGCTCTTGGTAAATCTGGAATGCAGCAAATATCCAGCAGCACATGAACAATTCCTGAGGCCTCAGCAGTGAAATATCCAGTGGTGTTTGCTGGACAGAGCAGTGTGAGGTGGGCACTCTTCCATACTCCCAGGCTGCCCTGCCTGGGCCTGGTGGGCGTCTGGGGATGCTGATGTTTTGCCACAGCTTGGAAACACTTCCTGAGCCTGAACCCTGAAATTTGGTGATAGGATTGTACAGCTTTGTGTTTCACACAAGCCCACTGGGCCAATCAGAGGTGTGAGTGTGCAGCTGATGGTTTCTGTGCAGGGTTTCACCTCTTAGTGCACTTAAATCTGTGTAGGTTTGATTAAATCATAGGTGTAAAATCAGCATAAGTGGAGATATTTGTGTATCAGCTTTGTGCTGGAGCAATACAGGAGTGGCAAGTTTGGACTGACTTTCCTGCTCTGTTCCTGCAGGTTCTCAGTAAACAAAAGAATATTTGTAGTTGGGTTTGGATTATACGGATCCATACACGGGCCAACGGATTACCAAGTAAATATACAGGTAATTCTCTCTGCTGCCTTAAAAATCCTGGTTGTTTTAGGGGCTGACAAGCACTCTTTATTGTTTTAGTGAATCTGTAACAAAACCTGAGGTTCAGAGGGACTGTGTGTGTCCCTGGGCAGGGGGGCTGGCAGATGTAGCAAGGGCCAGATGGGGCACTGGGGATCAGAAGGATTATTGCTCTTGACTTTTATTTCACACGTCACTGCAGCATCTCCCCAGGTCTGCTCCCAGCTTTGGGGCAGTTGGGAGGCAGTTTGGGAAGCAGCTGTGCATGATTTCCCACCCCAAGCAGCCTGGGCAGGGCTCAGTTGTCTCAAGACCATCGTGATCTTGTCCAAAGATGGATGCTGTGGATGCTGTGTGCTGTTCTGGGTGCACGAGTGCCACCTCAGTGTGAGTGACTGGAGAAGGACTGTCCCCAGGAGAGTTACTCCAGCACACAGGGCAGGTGTGATGAGCACAGGCTGTCAGCATTTCTTCCTTGATTGTCAGGGCTGAGCTGCCCTGAGCTCTTAGGGGAAAAGGGTCTAAGCACAGTGTGGGCTTGCAGTGCTCTGCCAGCCTGGGGGTGAGGAGGGGGTGTCCTGGGCTGTCTGGGACCTGAGCCCACAGCTCTGTGGTGAGCTCAGAGGGACTCAGAGCAGCTGTGGCTGCCCCATCCCTGCAAGTTCCAGTCCAGGATGCGGCTTGGAGCAATCTGGGATAGTGGGTGGCATCCCTGCCTCTGGCAGGGGTGTTGGAGATGGTTGGTCCTTAAGGTCCCTTCCAGCCCAAAGGTGGGATCCTGTGGTTCTGTGATCGTAGCATTGACGAGGGACACGAGTAATGGACAGTGCAGCCACCACAGGGCTGGTCAGTCTGGGAGTGCCTGGGCTCAGCCCAGCTCAGGGACACTCAGGTGGGCAGGGCTGGCAGTGTCCAGCCCCGCAGATGAAAGGCTGACGCTGTGCTGCAGATCATCCACACGGACAGCAACACGGTCCTGGGGCAGAACGACACCGGCTTCAGCTGTGACGGATCGTCCAACACCTTCCGCGTCATGTTCAAGGAGCCCGTGGAGATCTTACCCAACGTCAACTACACGGCCTGTGCTACTCTAAAGGTACCACACGGGGTGGGGTGAGGTGCAGGCAGGGGAGGGCACCTCCTGTAGGTCTTCAGTGCAACCTGGGCCTTGCTCTGTGTCCTTCGAGGACAGTGGTGCAATCTCCAGGGTCTCTGTGTGGCCTGCTGCTGCCGTGAGCTCGTTCACCACCAGCATTCAGAGCTGGTTTTTGACTTGTCTCACAGCACTGAACTGTCTCACTGAGGAGGAGATGGGGTGATTTTTTTGGTGTGTACAGCTGAGCTGTCAGTCCCGCAGGTGTGTAATCCAGAGCCTGCTGCAGTGGCCTTAAAAAGTTCAAATAGTTGATATTTTAACATCAAATATTTAGCTGTTGAGAGGTGGTTAAATTAGTGTTAAGTTCTGATAGAGATGAGATTGAGGTCAGAATACCTGAGGTGTAAATCCAGGAGGAAAAGGGAGGAACTGAGATCTCCACAGCTCCAAACCCACCAGAGAGCCTGGGCAGCAGCAGGGTCCTGACCTGTTCTTGTCTCCCGTGACCCCTGCAGGGTCCAGATTCCCACTATGGAACTAAAGGACTGCGCAAAGTGATCCATGAATCACCAACAACGGGAGCCAAAACCTGCTTTACGTTCTGTTACGCGGCTGGGAACAACAATGGCACCTCCGTGGAGGATGGACAAATCCCAGAGATCATCTTCTACACATAGTGCCACTGCCCAGCCCGCCCTGGACTCGACTCATCCCTGTCACCTCCCAAACTAAATCTCTGGCTGAGTTTGACCACACCAATTGGAGCCACACTAGCCAAAGGTCTCAGTGAAATCATTTCAAAGCTCATGTTCTGCCTTGTGCTAGTGCTGCTGCTGCTCTCAGGTGCCAGCCCAGCTGGTGTCCCAGTGCAGCCCAGCTGGTGTCCCAGTACCATTCGTAGGTTGTCTGTGGCTTGTTGTTTTTCACCTCTTGATTAACCCTATCTAACAACGTGTGTTTTTTGGACTGTAATGAATGTAGATGCTTTTCCATCGGTCAGAAGCGAGGCAGCGAGTGGCTCTGGTTGTGGTTTCACTTGCCATGAGGAGATGGTCCTGCAGACAGACTCGGTCAGGGCTGGGTGGCCCCTGTTCTGCTCCAGCTCAGCAGTCCAGGCCAGACTGCAGGGCTTGGCCAGCCCCTGTCTGGCACCTTCCCTCCCTCCCAGCAGCCTCAGCACACAGAGCCACCTTCAAAAAGTCATGGAAAGTGGCCTTTTCCCTGAGGCTTTGCTGTTCCAGCACTACACAAGCGGAGACCTCAAACCTGAGCTCCTCCAGAGGGACCCTGGTGTTTTCCTGCTCTTCTCACCGATCTGTGACAATCCTCACCTCGGGTGGCAGCGAGGTGACCTCCCTGCAGAGTGGCAGGGGGCAGCAGCCTGGCCAGGCAGGCCCTCCTGCATTCTGAGTCCCCGTGGTGCTGCATCCAAAGCCCTGGCTCGTTGCAAGCGCTGGGTGATGCTCAGCTCACCCCTGAGCAGCCCCAGCTCTGTTGTTCCTGGTCCTTGTCCTTTGCAGAGTGCCAGGGTTTGTCAGTTGAAGCAGAAGGGCACCTGCCTCACCTGTTCCCAGGCATTCCCACAGTTTCCATGCACATTTCCATGCATTTCCCTCTGTTCCTGTGCATTGCTGCCCTGCCCCTGCTGCCCTGATGGAAGCAGGAGAGAGGCTGGATGTGCACCTGCCTGTTACTGTAATGCAGCAGATGGACAAGGATTTACCAAATGGTTCAGAAAAACATGGAACATTCTCCATGCTGGTGTGTGTTTGCACGCTGCCTGTTGGGCAGGCACAGGAGGGAGATCACAAACATCACCTGTTGAGCTGTGGAGCTCGGTGACCTTGAAGAGACCCCTTGTACCCGTTCAGGGCCAGCTGCTTTCCCCGTGGCTGTCACAGAGAGGGTGGCTGGTCCTGGGCTGCCTGACCAGCCCCACCCTCACTGCCCACAGTGAAGACCACGAGACTCCTCCTCCCCTCCTTGGCACAGGCAGCTGGAATTGAGCTCAGCCGGGCAGAAAGACCAGAGCCGCTGGAGTCTGCGTGGGACTGGCTGGGGTGGTGCTGCCTCAGGGCTCCTTCTGTGCCCTCCTGCTCCAGCACACGCAGCCACTGCCACTCTCTGGGCAGCTGCTGCCACTGGATTTCACTGCTGGAAGTTGAAACCTGGCTGTCCTTGGCTGGAGCATGGCTTCTCCTCCTGCTGCCCCAGCTGGGATCCTGGGGCTTGTGCTGGCTGGAGTCTCCTCCGCAGCTGTGCAGCAGCAGCCTGGGAATGCCCTGCATCTCCTCACCAGTAGCTGTTAGAGATGCCCAGAGTGTGTTCCATGCTCCAGGGAGATGATGTGAGCTGGGTATTGTCAGCCTGCTTCCAGGTGGGATGGTTCTAATATGGCCAGTACTGAAAAAATAGAAAAAAACCCCAACCCTGGGTCCATGACCTGGTGACTGAACCCAACTCTGTGCAATGCAAACAATGTTGTGAGACGGATTCACAGCCCAGGCTCTGTGTCCATGACTGTGCCCTCTCCTGTCACCACCCTCTCCCAAACATGGGAACGTCACTGCTGGCAGCCAGGGCCCGTGCTGGAGCCTGCACCTTCCCCGGGGGATCTGATCTGGGTTCTGCACCTCGGGGCATCGGGTACAGGTGGAAATAGTGGAATAATTGGAATTTGAGAGAAGCAGAGCTGTGCACTTGGCTCTGGGAAGAGCAGGGCTCGGGCTGGCCCTGCCCAGCTGCAGTGAGAGCCTCCCGCTGGCTGTTCCCTGGAAGTTCTGTTCTCATTATGATTTTGTTACGCAAATTCTCTTCCCGAATCCCACCTTCCTGCCCTCCCTGCTTGGGGCAGGTCTGTCAGCTTGTCCTGTCATGGAGGGAGAGGAGTCAAACTCTGAACTACACCTGAGCAACTTCTGTTCTTACGGCTTTCTGCAGTTTGATGCAATTCTGGCTTTTGTAGATAGATGAATGTAATTCCTTGTTGGACATGCCTGTTCCCAGAAGTATGAGCCATTCTGTTGTACCACGTCACCTTCCGAGCAGAGCGGGCCCGGCCCGGCTCCTGTGCTATTTGATGAATGTATCCGATGCTCTTGTCCCGTGTTCACACTCTGCTTTTTGGCCAGCTTTGTGATTTGTAAATAGGAAAACAATAAAGACATCGAGGTTGTCTTTACGAAGTTTCTTTGTGATTGGAGCAGAATGATGGCCACTGGAATGGTGGAAGGGAAATCTGGGCCAGGCTGGCTCCTGGCCCGCCTCACCCAGCCGGGGGTGGAGAGTCCTCAGCTTCCCTGTCCTCGGGGTGTGGGATGAGCCAGAGCCTCGGGAATCCTGAAGCTTGGCAATCACTGCTGGGGTGTCCAGACCCTCAGGGTATGAGGTGGAGGTAGGAGGGCAGCAGGATGGCACAGGGTGGGCACACTCTGGTCCGGGCGCTGTCATTTTATGACTGAATTGGAGATTTTTCACAATTAAATGCACTAAAAGCTGCCTCAGCCTTTGCAGGGGCCAGTGCAGGCCTGGGGGGGGAAAGGCAGATCCTCTGGCCTGTGATTCCCAGCAGAGAGGCTGTGGGGGCTGCTGGAGCAGGGCTGAGGGCTGGGCTCTGCCAGCACAGCTCCCACTGCCTCTCAGCACCGCGGGGCCAGCAGGGCCCTGCCCTTTGCCCAGAGGGAGCAGTGGGGCCGTGGTGAGTGTGAGCCCCCGGGCCAGGAGCAGCGTCTCAGCGCTCCAGACCGTGCTGGAGCTCGGCCTCGGGGCCCTGCAGTGCCAGGAGCAGGGGGAGTCCAGCCCAGCCCCTCTGCTCTCACCATGTGCTCACGGTCCTGGGGCCTCGGCTGGATCATGCTGGGCTCAGTACAATGTCCTGGCCTTCCTCCTCCTCCTCAGCCACGATGCCAAGGGCTCCCCCAGCTCCTGTACCCGGCTCTGGGCTGTGGTCCCTGGCTGGACCCTCATTCCAATCCCTGCCCCTGCTGGAGCACTGGGCTCAGCTGGGAATTACTCTCCTGCACTGTTGCCTGCCACAGGAGCCTTACAGGAGCCTGGGGAGGGCTGCCCAGAGCCATCGGCTTTGCTGCTGTTCCCCTGACCTGTTCCCCCGGGATTCTCCTCCTGCTGCTCAGGAAAGGGCAAGGAACCCCTGCGAGGGGCTGGGGCTGCTCCCACCCACTGCTGAGGGAGCCTGAAACAAAAACGGGGTGCTTGGGCAATGTCCTCACCCTTGGCAGCCACACAATGAAGCAGAGAAGAATGTGTTGGGTTTTAAAGATTTTTTTAAATTTTATTTTATTTTTGTTTTTTTATTAAAAAAAAAAGCCCCTAAATTCTATGGCTTCCAGGAAGCATCAGAGAAATTGAAATGCCATTTCTGTACACTTGGTTTTAAAGCAGTAACTAAACTCGCAATGGAACAAACGCTTTCACGTACAATCGCAGTATTTGGACTCCTCGCTGGAAGGACACAGAGTCCCGGGCTCGGGCCACGGCCCCGGCGGCCGAGGGTGTGCGGACAGAGCCGGGCGCTCCGGGCACACCCTGATGGCCGCTTTCCCTTCCCCTCCGCGGCTCCTCTTCGGCCTCTGCCGGGGCTGCTCTGAGCCGACGCGCTGACAAGGGACCACTTCCAGTGAAAATTTTAAGGCGATTTTTAAAATTCGTTTGTTCGCCTCGCTGGGGACACGAGGTCAAACGTTGCACGTCCCCTTCCAGCCGTGGCCAGGGACTCAGCAGCAGCTGGGGCTGCCCCGGCTGCCGCAGCCCGGACNAGGGTTTTGGTAAAGATAAGTGTGTGTCCCCCCACAATGTGTCACGATCAATACACACGACAGCGCACAGGGTCAGTCACGTGGGGAGCTGCAGTGCCCTGGGGGTGGCGAGGAACACGGGGTGCAG
>VXBQ01007781.1:45410-79754 GCA_013400175.1 Phainopepla nitens
GAGGTGCAGGGGAGGTGCAGGGGCTGCACTCACCAGCTGGATCGCGATCATCAGGACGGTCTTGAGCGTGAAGGTCCGATCACACAGATCAAAGAGATCTTCCAGGCTGGGTCCGAGCAGCTCCAACACCATGGCGTTGTACTTCCCACAGGGGCCAAAGTAGTAAACCTGAGGAATTCCTTCTGCAAGAGATGGAGCAGGGGCTGTGCAGGGCTGCAGCAGGGCCACACTGCTGGACAGGGACAGGGGCTGCAGAGGGGGGATGTCCCTGACTGCCCTCCCTGGCTCTGCTCTTTGCAGCAGGGGGAAGGAGGCAGCTCCATCTGCATCCCTGACTCTGCTGCGGGGGTGGTGGGGGGAAAGAACTAAATCAAAAGAGATCAAAGATGAGATGAGGCGTCTGTGTAAAACCAGCCTCTCCCTGTGGAGCAGATGGGCAGGAGCTCGAGCTGGGAGTGAAGTTGCAGAGTCACATTTAGGGAAAGCCTCTCTCCCAGCAGTGCCCCTGGCAGGCAGCTCCCCGGGCCAGCTCAGCCCAGCCCCGTACCTGCATTGCCGAGCTGTTTGTAGAACCGATACTCCAGGTGCAGCTGGGGGGCCCGGGATTTTATGGGTTCCTTGGAGGAGAGAAAGGAGAACAGTTAAGTAGGAAGCAGAATGTTCAGGGGGTCTGGGTGTCAGACACCCCCTTCACATGCTGGCAGCAGCTGGACTGAAAGCATTTGGGTTTGGGAGCAACTGGTATAAAATGGAGATGAAGCCTCAGGGGATGATGAGAGAAAATCAGCCCATATGGGAGGCAGATCACCTCATCCAGACAGGGATCAGGTACCAGTGGGGCCACCCTCTCTGCTGCTGGCACTGGCTGAGCACAGCACAGGCCATGGTGAGGGCTGGGAGAAGCAAGACTCAGCTCTTCCCTGCCCAGACCCGGATCACCCCACCTGCAGTGACGTGTGTTCCCAGACTGCCCTCAATTCTGAGCGGGAACGGAGCTCCCCTGCAGCCATCCAGCCATCCCATCCATCACATCCCAACCCGCCCCAGCACTGGGGGATGGGGAGAAACCTCCTTCCCCATGGCTGGAACATCCCCCACCCCACCATGGAGGAACTCCCCGGTTTGACAGCTACTCACCAATTTGATAGCTACGTATTCGTTTGTGTAGAGATTCTTCCCTGCAGAGACAGACACAAAAAGGCAATGAAAAGCAGTCCCTGCATCACCCCCACCACACACTCATCGCTGTCCCTGAGGGCTCCTGGGCTCAAAAACATCCTCAACAGGTTCTGCTGCTCCCACAACACCTGAAGGGGCCTCAAGGCACGAACGAGAGGCAGCAGAACCCACTGTGGGGAGTTACAACACGCCTGCTAATTATCCACAGGTGGGGTGTGTGGATTCCTCTGGGATGGGGAGCCAAGGCTGATGGGAGGGGGCAGCAGCAGGGACGTGACTGGGCAAGGCTGAGACTGAGACTTGGTGCTGCTCCCAGCCCCAGTGGGAGAGGGGCTGTGGAGGGATGGCCAGAGTCATTTGACACTGAGTTATGGCCAGTGGGACCCTGCAAAGGGTGGCAGGGAGGAAGGACACCCAGGAGCACTGGGGCAGCCAGCAGTGGTCTGAGGGCACCACAGGCAGGTGGAAATCTCTCCCCCACGGCCAGGATCACTCCTGGGAATGGCACACGCTTGAGGGTACGTGCTTGTGAATCACCCTCATCCCTGGGGATGCTCCTGCTCCTCCAACGGCACAGGGGAAGCTAGGAGCAGATTCATGGCATCACCCAGACTGTACGAGGAGCTGAAGGCTGCAGGGAGGGCACAGGGGAGTGAAGGAGGAGCCGTGGCACCCAGCACCCTGTACAGGACCCCTGGAGGGCTCCACACCTGCACGGGACTTTTCACACCGTAACCACAGGAAGGTTGAGCTCAGGGTGCCTCCACATCCCCTCAAAACCAGGGAGCCAAGGAAAAGGGGACACACCTGGGAAGCATTAGCACAACCTCTGCCCAGGCCCATAGGGCAAAGATCAAAGGTTTGCAGGAACAGCTCTGAGCATTCCCTGTGCCAGAGCCTGCAGGAGCCCAGGCAGGTGGAGGTTAAGGGCAGCAGGTTTCCTCCAGAGCCAGCAGACTCCAGATCCCAGCGATCCCACTGCCTGGCATGTGGGTATCTGATGGAGCTGCATCTGTCTCCTCGGATTTTCTCCAAGCAATTTACTTAGGGAACAAGCTCCTCCTGGCGTAAGATTTCATCTGCTCCGACTGCTGCTCTCCACCTGAAGCAGCAATAAATCCCAGCCGGGTGACATCAGAGCCAGCTGCTGAGCGCCACAGTCGCGGCAGGATTACGGGAAGAGGGATGAATGGGAGATATTCATGGAGCAGCTCCTCCCAGGGATGGGCCCTGCAGCCAAGGAGGGGCTCAATCCTGCTGCCTCCCTGACCCTCTCCCATCCCAGGGGACCTCTGCCAAGCCACTCTGTTTGCTGCCTCTGCATAAAGCAAATCCCTTCACAGCGATTAGGGAGGAGGGGATTTGGGAGGAACGTCTGGTGAACACAGCCGAACACAGCGTGTGCCAGACCCAGGGGGTTTGTCCCATCATGCACTGACATGTCCTGGGGAGCAGGTGGGATGCCCCTAGACCTGTGCATGGCCCCACAGGGCTGTCCAGTTCAGTCCAAAACAATTACTGCTGCCTTCAGGGCAGCAACATGCGATCAGAAAACTCACAGCTGGATTTTCCCTGAGGTCAGGCAGGATCTGAAGGGGGACAAATATAACATGGCAGGAAAACTGCCAGAGGGACACTGCAAAAGGGACTCAGCCCAGCAGGGAAGGAGCAGGGACGGAGGCAGGAGCATCCCCAGCAGGGCTGGGAGGGAGAAGGGATGGAGGCAGGAGAATCTGCAGCAGTGGCATCTGTCCTGTCCCCACCACACAGGACCCCTGTGGCTCACTGGCACAGAAAGCTACCAGCAACAAGGCTCTGGAGCTGGCAGCATTCTCCCAGCCCAAAAATGAGCCTGTAGCATTTGGTACTCCCCTGGTTCAGCCCTTCCTTGGGGGGCTTGGACACAGCTGATGGACAAGATGGGGAGCAGAGAGTATGGACTGGTCAATTAACCACCCTCTGCTTTCCCTTTCTGAATTAAAAAAGGTGCAAATAGCAGAACGGGCCTGTCATCAGATTAATAAATCAATAGAAAAGAAAAAGCAAAAGAGCAAGGAGGGAGGATTCCTTCCATGCCAGGGAACTCCTTGCTCTAGCTCCTGGAGCCATCTGCTCTGCCCCAGTGCTCACAATGGGACAACTTTGAGACCCAGAATGTGCCAGAACCCAGAGAGTGCCTGGGAGGACTAGAGCAGGCAGGACTTGCAGCACAAAAGGTGCTTTTGAAAGGAAATAGAAGAGAAAAGTGGTGAGATGGGCGGCAGAAAACAAATATTTGCATTGCAGGGGCCTTTGCCCGGCTCGGTGCCGGAGGCGCCTCCGAATCCAGCTGCCAGCACCTGCAGGATGCAGTGTGTGGGATCAGAGCGGGCCAGAGCCAGGAGCAGGCAGCCAGGCCCGGGGCAGGGGTGTGTTAAAGGCAGACGTGGCTTTCCCTGCTGTCCCCTCCCCAGGGATCTGGCACCTGCTCCTGCACGTCAGGGCAGCCCAGGAGGAGCCCGGCCCTGCGCTGCCTCTCAGCTGGGTCCCCATCCAAGCAGCTCAGGATCACGGAATCACAGAACCACTAAGGTGGGAAAAGGCCTTTCAGATCACCATTCCATCATCAGCCAGCAGCACCACAATGTCCGCATTAGCCCATGTCCTCAGGTGCCACATTCACACAGTTTTTGAATGCTTCAAGGGACTGTGACTCCACTCCTGCCCTGGGCAGTCTGTTCCAATGCTTCACAACCCTTTCAGTGAAGAAATTTTCCCAATATCCAATCTAAACCTCCCCTGGCCCAGCCTGAGGCGTTCCCTCTCCTGTCCCTGTTCCCTGGGAGCAGAGCCCAGCCCTCCCACCTCCTGTCAGGGACTTGTGCAGAGCCAGAAGGGCCCCCCTGAGCCTCCTTTTCTCCAGGCTGAGCCCCTCCTCAGCTCCCTCAACCTCTCCTGGTGCTCCAGCCCCATGCTCAGCTCCATTCCTGTCTCTGGACACGCTCCAGCCCCTCGCTGTGAGGGGAAAAGCGAGCACTGAGGCTGCCCCTTGCCCGTGGCACAGCACTGTGCCCACGTCAGGAACCTTTGTGCAGCAGCAGCACAGGCTGTGCCTGGGCACCAGGGTGGGAATTTGGCTTCCCAGACCTGGGAATGCAGTGGAGGAACAGGGGATGAGGCAGCTCCACACACAGGCAGCCAGGCCCAGCCCTGCCAGCACTGCAGCTCCAGGGGCAGTGGCTGCACCAGGCCAAGCAACGACAGCTCTGTGGAGCACGGGGGTTTAAACATCATCATCAGAAAAATATTATTTTAGAGCTTGACCTTCTTTAGAGGAGGCTCTGAACAACTAGGAGGAAAAGCAAGTCTGAGTCTCCAGCAAGGGAGGCAGGAGCAGCAGGAATGCTGTGGGTTCCTCTCTCCCAAAGGCTCCAAAGACACCCGTGTGCCACCTCTGCCATGTGGTGGGCCTGTGGCTCTACCTCTGGGAGGTGGCCGAGCCCCTGGCCACACTGCAGGTGCTCCCAGGGAGGTCTCTGCAGAGCCCAAGAGAAGAAGGGTGTCACGAGGAGCGCACTGAGCCCGACACATTTTCAGAAGGCACCTTCTGTGGCCCCAAGTAACTCCCTGTGAGTTCCGGGGAGGCTGCAGGACAGGCCCCAGAGAGCTCAGAGAGCTTGGGAATGCCCCCAGCACCAGCAGGTGACCCTTCAGCTGGGGCATGGCCCTTGGCCCAGCTGCAGTGACCTGCTCCTGGCTCACACACTGCACACAGACTCACCCCCTGTGTTCTTCCCTCCAAAATCCCAAATTTACTTTAAAAGAGAATTAATCTCTAGCTTTTAATTTTGAAGGAAAGCAGCTGCTGTGGCTCCAGGCTGCCAGCAACAATGCATGCAGCAGGCTGGGGGAGAGGGGTGGGCACTGAGAAGCTGCAAAAAGCAGATTCACAGAAGTTTACTGCTGGAAGAAGAGAAGCAGCAGCTGCTGCCAGGTCCCCCATCCTTCCCTGCACCCTGCTCTAGGCTGAGGCTGCCCTGGGGCAGCCTCATGGCACAGCCTGGCAGGAGCACCAGGCTCAGGAAGGGGCCCTCAGGGAGCGTGCCAGGACTAAGGGCAATTCCTGGCTCTGAGGCAGCCTTGCACCAGGCACAGCACTGAAGTACTTTGGGCTCAGGTTTGACCTCTCTGCTTAATGGCTGGGTTTTCCTCCTCTCCCCCTACCCCAGCCCATCCCAAGCACTCCTGAGTAGCTGCTAAGGGGAACCTGCTCCAACAAGCCCTCTCTGTGAGTGTGCTGGCCCCGGGAGCTCGCAGGGCTGCAGCTCAGCCGTGCCCAGTGCCAGGGCACACGAGCCACCAGCCACACTCCAGTCACCCACTGCCACCAGCGTCCTGCTGCCTTGTGTTTCAGAGGGCAGTGTCCCACCCTGGCTGTGGGCAGCACGTGGGCAGGGGGAGCTCAGGGGGCTGCAGGCAGCGGGCACTGCCCTGGGATGCTCTTGGAAAGCTCCAGGAGGAGCTGGGCTGGTGCTGGGCCACAGCTGGAGGCTGGCAGAGGGAGGGATGAGCACTCACCAGCTCAGGGTGAAGCTCCTGGACATAAGAAGGACCCAGCAGCTGCCCAACATAAGCCTGCCCCTCTGTGCCAGAGGGCTGGGGCAACCACCCCACTCCAGCTCCCAGCCCAGCTCTCCAGCCACACTGGTCCAGTGCAGAACTGGCTGGCAGCACTGCCAGACTGGGACTGGCACCACGTCCCTGCATTGCCCAGGATGCCAAGGCCAGCAGGGGCAAGGAGAAGCAGGATCCAAACGCACAGCCCTGGCAGCCACAACTCCTGCCCACGTCATTCCCTTCTGGCTTCCCACAAATGCCTTATGCCAACTGGATTTTATATTTCATCTTTAAACAGATCTCTTGATTTTGGACACCTCCTACATGGGTGGATATTTGTCTCTACCTGGGCCAGCTGAGCTGAAGCACCCTAAGGACAGATCACCACGTGCCTCTCGGTGTGGTGGAGAAATAGGGCAAAGTGGTACCTTTTTGAGGAAGACAATGTCCCCTTCCTCCATCCCCACCACTGGGAGCTGGAGGAGTCACCTCCAGGTACATTTTTTCAAGATCTCGTGGCCTTTGTTATGAGAGGAAAAAGGCCAAGGAAGATCTGGGAGCTTATAAATACTGAGCTGCTGCTTGGCCTCTAAAGCCTTCAGGACTGAATTCTCTATTCCCAGGGCAAAGCTGAGTGCTCAGCATCCCTGCTCATGCCACCACTTCACAGCAGGAGCCCTCTGGTCCCTTGCCATTCATCTGTAGTTGGAGGAATCCCTAAATCCTGAAAGCATTCCTGAGCCCTGATGCAGTCTGAAGGCACACCTAAGGAAGAGAGATGTGATTTTAGGAGAGAAGCCACATAGCTGTGGCTTCCACTGCCCTGAGGAGATCTCGTGCTCAGGCCTGTACCATGTTATGGCCAGGCACTGCAGGGTGTGACAGAGCACAAAAGCCACGTGAAGGGACTGGAAGCTTCTCTTGCTGGTGGCAAGGACAAACTCTCACTGTGAGAATCGACCAGTGCAGAGCCCCGGAGCGAGAGCTCACTGCTTGTCCCTGCAGCCATGAGCAAACCGAGCCCAGCTGCTCCAGTCCCTGCAGCAACCTCACTGTCAGTGTGACAGCCATTCCTCAGATCCATGTGAGACTCACGTCCCCTCACTGCTGCCCCTGGAAAATGAGGGGGAGGCCAAGGCAGGGAGGGTCACACTGACCCTCAGAACGGAGCACGACAAAGCGACACGGCCCCAACCTCCTGCCTAGAGCAGGATCCTGGGACCCAGCTCACCCAGAAACACGGATCTGCTGCAGAATGCAAGGACACAGGGTGGACCCTGTGCAGCTCAGGGCTCTCTGTCCAATGGCCAGGCAGGGAGGCACTGGCAGCAGGAGTGTCCAGATCCACCCAGGGAACTGAAAGGAGCAGCTGGTGTGGCAAAATCCCCCGGTACCTCTCCCTCCACAAGCCCTGGGTCTGGAGAAAGGCTCAGAGCTCTTCATGACACCAGGAGAGACAGCTGAATAGGGGCACTGCTTGGCTGGATTTTAACCACAGCACTTCCTCAGCTCTGCAATCAGGCTGCAATCCTGCTAGGAAGTGCAGGGATGGGACGGGTGAGCCTGGCACCAGCAAGTCTGTCACTCTGGGAAGAGCTGACATTAACTCCCCACACAGGGAGGTGGGAACTGACCCCACCCAAGCCAGGGCTCCTCTCCGGCTGTGGTCAGGGCAGGTTTAGCTCAGAGCTTGGTTTGAGAAGGTGCTCCTTAAAATATCACAGAGCAACGAGGCCTGTGGCTGTCACAGGCTCTGGGGACTGGCACTCCTCCCTCTTTGCAGAGCACAAGCCCCTTCCCTAAGCACTCACAACCAAGGACAGTGCTACAGCTGGCAGGGACTCCCCCCACACGTCCAACGTGCACTCCTGGAGACATCCAGGCTGCACTGCTGGCACAGAGGTGCCTGGCCCAGCCAGACCACTCCCAGCTGCCTGATGCCAAGCAAAGGGTTAACAGCTTGCTGAAAGTCTCCAGCAACATTCCTAGTCCTGGGAGAGGAGCACCTCCCCATCCTCCAAACAGGAGTTTGCTTGTGGAGCTCCTGGATAAACTTGGTTCAAAATGGAAAATTCCCATGGAAGATGCTTGGGTTTCATTCCTCCCTTTCTCTGTCCTGCATAGAATTTCAGGAGAGTCTCTCAAACAACCAGTTTCAACAACTGAAGAATTTACTCAGGATAAAACATGGATTCTCCTCCCTAGATGTTTGTCCCAGCAGAGTGAACATCCCTCAGGCCTCCATGCTCCATCCCCTGTCCTGAGGCACAGCAGGAGGGCAGCACCCAGAGTACAAGTGGGGTGAGATTTGGTGAGCACACAGTGGCATCTGCTGATTCATTCCTCACTCAGTGTTCCTGGATTTGGGGGATGCCCAGATCTCCATGGCCACCACAGACAGACCCAGAGAGCAACAGGCATGGGGAGGGGATGGGAAACACCTCTGCAATCAGTCCTTCGGGCTGGGATGGGCCTTGGCAGATCAAGCACAGCGTGAAAGGATTAAGGAAGTGGAACCTCTGTGGCAGAACAAGGGCTACTAGAGCAGGGGGCAGTGCTTCAACTCTGCGTGGCCGGTCAGCACCCCAGTGCCCATGGCCACAGCCCATGCCAGCTCCTCCTGCTGCAGGAGGAGGATGCCAGGGCAATCCCAGCACGAGTGGGGACAGTGAGGACAAAGATGACCCTTCTCACCTAGACGGAGCTCCCCGAAGTTGCCGCATCCAATCTTCTTGCCGACACGGAAGTTGGGGCCCACCATTAAGACTCCCGAGTTGGTTCCAGCACCCCGGCCTCCATGACCACTCCTTCCTCCACCTGTCTTGGACATCCTTTTACCTTCCTCCAGCTCCCCTTTCCCTCCTCTCTTATCAAAATCCATAAGTTTGTGATACCCCGGCCTCTCCACGGTTACGCTGCTGCCATACAAATCCCAGAGCTGCCGAAAATGGAAGGGTGAGGAGGAAAGAAGCAGGGTTCCTCTTGGTTAATACAGCATCCCGGTGAGCGGTGGGAGGGCGGGCTCTGGAGAAGGAGGGGTAAGAGGCCTTCCACAGGTGCTGGGCTACTGAAATGTTAGTGCTTCCCAAGGTCCCGCCGGGATCGTCATCGCCGGTCACAGGGAGTTCTTTGGTGGAGAGAACATCCTGAAGACAGGGTCCTCCCAGCGCAGCTCCTCGGTCTCCCAGCTATGGAAAAGGAGAGGGAGAAAATCAGGATGAGGAGGACAACAGAGGGTTGTGGGTTCCAGGTTCCTGCCCCCAGCTCCACAGAGCCCCTCCAGCAGACAGGTAATTCCTACAGCAATGCCAGTGCCGCAGCTGAGGGGTGGAAGCTGGGATAAACATCAGGTCTCAGAGTGCCCCATGCATGAGATGTTGGTTTAAATAAACAAACAAATGAATTTTAAAAAAGCTTGGTCAGCCAGAGATGAAATGGTTGATGAGTGTCTCCATGTTGGAGCCAGCTAAGAGTGATGTGGGGACAAAACTGTCCCCAGGGGGAAGGGCTGCTGGCAGGCTCTGGAAGCATTCAGAGGCACCAGCCAGGGACTCTGAGAGCCCCCAAGACCAGAGGACACACGTGAACCCAGCATTATGGGCACACCACACCAAGCACGGGGCTGCCCATGGAGTGAAAATGATTTCACCTGGCTGGGAGGGTCCCTGTGGATCCAGGGGCAGGGGCCATGGAGTTGGAGCACTTCCCACTCCAGCAGCAGCCTCTGCTGTGGTGGGCCAGGATCTTGTGCCAGCAGCCCTGCCCAGGACATGGTTCCTAGGGAACAGCCACGCTCAGGGCACCCACCACAGCCCACCTGGGCTGGGGGAAAACACCCACTTGGCAAACAGGAACTTACTAACATCCCACTGCCTTTTCCTCTGCTCTTATCAACCTTGATTTTAATTGCAAAGCTGGGAGGGAGGCCCCTTGGCAGCAGCCTGGGCCAATGCTGTGACACTTGCCAGAGCAATTGATGCTCATAGGAGCATGTTTGCTCAGGAGTGCAGCACCCTGCCTGCCTCGTGTGCTCCCAGTGAGGCTGCTGGAAACCCCTGTGCTGCTGGAGGGGTCATTTGAGTTCCCCTCAGCTCCCACAAATGGGCAGGAATCAGCTCAGCCCCCTGAACCAGGGAGCTCCTTCCTGTGTGCACAGCCCTGCTCGTGGCAGAGGCTGGATGAGGTGACATTTAAAGGTTCCTCCAACCCAAACTACTCCATGATTCCTTGACACTGGCTCCACACACATCCCTCTTCAGCCACCTGTGCTCACCTGGGTACAACAGCCCAATATCAAGGCCAAACCAGCCCCTTGCATCCTTCTGGACACAAGACTGGGACCAAAAGAACAATTCACCCGCTCTGTGCCCAAGGAAAGAGGTGCCCAAGAGGGAAATGTGCCCTCCCTCCCTCCAGCACTGCACCAGAGTGGGACTCCTCTGCACTGGGGGAAGGTCAGGCTGGGTCTCTCCTGGCAGGGATGCCCATGTGGGAGGCAGGAAGGACAGTCAGGAAGCTAAACATGGACAGAGGGGGTCAGGCAGGATCCAGAGGCACACTGGGAGGGCACAGCAGAGACCCACTCCTCCACCTCCCCCCTGCTCTAGTATTTTGCTCCCAGCTTGACTCTTGCCAACCTCCCATCCCTCCTTTACCCTCCCCCCAGCCCCACTGTCTCCCTCCCCACCTCCCCCTGCTCCTCTGCAGGCCCCTGTGACAGCACTGAAAGCCTCCCAAGGGCCCCCAGTGCCACAGACTCCTGCTGACCCCATGGGTTATCCAAGCAAACCCCCCTCCAGTGCTCAGCTCCAGGAAATGAACACACTGCGAGCTCTGATGCTTGGCCAAACCCTGTAAAACTTTTTATTGGCTCCCAATAGCTATTAATAACAAAAAAAAAAAAAAAGCTTCTCATGCTCAAGGGTGCACAGAGGGAAATGTGGGAGCATGCTCTAAGAACAACCCAGGGAAAAAGACACCAGAGCCAGAGCTCAGCAGGGGGAAGGACTGGCTGTGTAAGGGTCCAGGGTACGACAGCCCATGAGGCAGCCCCCTAGGCTGTTCTGCTCCCAGCCCCCTCCTGACACCGAATGCTCACTCTCCACAGCATCCTGGCACACTGCCACTGCTCTCCAGGAGGGACCAGAGCTGCTCCAGAGGTGCAGAGTGCTGGGGTCCCACTTGTGGGACTTGTTTGCTCAAGCACAGGAGAATAAAGCTTTCATGCATCACGGGAACCCCCTCTTGCCCCCACGGGCTGCAGCCTCCATCCAACACCATCCCTAGAGCACAGCAGCCTGGCCCCCCGAGGCCACCCCAGCACACCAACAACCAGGAACCATCCTGCTGCACCAGCACACCTCAGCCGAGGGCAACAGGCCCAGGGAGCCTCCCAGCTCTCCTAAAGGTGGGAGCCACGGGCTGGCTCCTGCCCTGATGCTCCCTTCCCCCAGCAGGAAGCGGGGTGGGAGCGGCAGGAGCAGGGCTTCCCTGCGCTTTGTTCTGCCCCAGCCCTGAGTGCGCACGGCCCACACGTGACATCCTGCTCATTCTTCGCTCCCCCAACTATTTCCGCTCGGGGTTTGGCACATGCTGCTGCCCTCCTGACCTCCTCCTGCCTCTCCCACCTCCCCAGGACACCGGGAGCCACTCGCCCTCGGCTTCCCGGCTCCCAGAGCAGGCAGCTCTCGCCTGGCTCCCGTTCTGGGGGCTGCTTTCCCTGGACACGGCTCCAGCCACACGCTGGCAAAGGGGAGCAGCTGGTGATGCACAGGCCCTGCTGCTCCATAACCTGTTTTCGTTCTGAATCAGACCTTTATGCTCAGTCCCAGGGGATTCCAGGCCCAGACTGTTTGCACAGAGTCAGGCGGCCGACAGCCAGGGCCGAGGGAGCTCCAGCCCCGGCGCTTGGGATTATTTTCTTTGAAGAGTTATGGGCCAGCCTCTGCAAGGGAATTTCAGACAATGAAGTGAGACAGAAGGGAAAAATTAAATCCCGTTTCCTGTGAGCACAGGGAAACTGTGCTGCCTTCTCCCAGCCCAGACAAACACAGGGAGCAGCACAGCACAACTGGTCCTGCCTGGGGAGCCTCGGGAGCAGCCCTCCTGGAGGGGCCCAGCTCCAAACCCCAATTTCAGGCATCTGGGCCAGATTCACAGCCAGCGAGGCCACAGCTCAGCCCCCATGCTGGGACTGCCATGCTGCAATTCCCCCTTTGCCCAGGGGGATGGTCAGAGCAGCAGGAAGTCCCTGAACCGTATCCGTGTGAGCCAGGCCAGGGCAAGCGATGCTCCCTCACACTCTGCCCACCAGCCTCCCCCGTGGATGAGCCAAGGGCTGGGAGGAATTTATTTTCACATCCCAGGAGTGCCAAGGAGACACAGTGGCTCCCTGGACCTTGGGACAAAAGCGGGGTTGGCCCACCTCTGTGCAGTGTCAGGGACCGCTCAGGTTTTCCACCCTGTGCCATAAAGGGATCACTGGCCTTTAAAATTGAGAACAGCCTAATTAGAAACAGAAACTTTTGGTGAAATCCCAGGACTCCCACTGCTCTGGAGCAAAAAAACCCCGTGTTTGTTAAAACATAGCAGCCTTTGGATGGGCAACAGGGACCCAGACCTGACCCATCCTCCCCAGACAGCAGAACCATGGGGGAAGATTCTCTGGATAAAACTGATGTCACATCGTTCCATTTTGCACAGGAATCCTCTCCCAAAAGGTCACAGTGAGGCAAACAGCCTCAGGAAAGCACCTTCTAGGCTTGGATTTGTTGGCCTGGAATCAAATCTGATGCAAGATGAGACTAAGAAAACTCGTTTCTCTCTTTGGGAGGGAGTGGGATAAATAAGAAAAAAAAAAAAATGAATTGGCCTGAAGTTTGGCAGAAGAAATTCCAAAGCAAGCTGTGGTCTTAAAGCAAATAAGCAGTGCCCTGTGGTGTTTGCAGCACCAGTGCTCTGAGCCAGGGATCCTGGAGGGGAAACAAACTGCAGGCAAGTGTAAGTGCCTCAGCACCCCCAAAGCAGAACCTCAGAGGCACTGAAAGTGCCATAAAAGGGGGCAAGCCCACACACCCTCTGATTCCCAGAGAGGGAGTTCGTAGTGCTTTTGTTGAAATATTGGGTCCTTTTTCTTTGCCATCTGGTTTTAAGCAGGTCAGAGCTGCTCACATTCACAAGCTTTTCCCTGCAGACGTAAGGGTGAGAAAAGGGGAATTGGGGTTGGGGGGGGTTGTTTTTTTCCTTAAAAGAAGAAAAGCTGCAGTTCTAGTGCTACCCCTTGTCTCTGTGACTTGGACCAAAATATCACGGCTCGGGAAGTTCCTGCCCACATTTGCAAGTATAAGATGCTGAGGAATTGTATTTTTAAGAATTTCTTTCCTGCAGAATGAAACCCCGTGGCTGCCGAGAAGGCACTTGTACAAACCATCTGGGGCACATTGTTCTCAGCCCTTTGTATGAACACACACACCGTGTTCCTGCCCAAAGGAGGTTACAGCTAAACGGGCAAGACAAAAGAGGGGAAGAAGAAGAAAAAAATAGCAGCCTGGAGCAGGGAAGTGGCTGGTGAAGGTCAGGAAGCAGGTCCATGGTGCTGCCTGGAACAGGGCCCAGGTGTCCTGGAGGAGGAGGCATCTCTGGGTGCTGCTCCCTGAGCCCCACCAGCCTTTGGGATGGCTCTTGGAGCTGGTTTCCCCATGTACTCTGCGCTCTGTGAGCAGAAGGGAAACACAGCTGCATCCAGATGAAAGAGAAAGGAAAGCTTCTTGAGAGCACAAAGAGAAAAGCCCTTGACACTCTGCAGCTCCAAGTACAGATCACTGCCAATTAAAGGCTAAAAATAATCACAAATACCCCGATGTCCCAAAGGATGACCCATCAGCTGGCTCCCAGCACAAAAATCCACACCAAAAAGCAACCAGTGGCCTTACACAGCTGAAACCAAATCCCAATAAATTCTAAAAGGTAAAGAGGCTGAGCTTACAGGAAGATCAAAAGTCTTAAAACAAAGCAAAGTCTTAAAACATCTTTAAGAGTGAGCTACAGACGGTCCCAAATGATGTCTGCAAGGGTTTGTTGTTAAACACATGTTCCAGCCTGCAGAGCTGCAGCCAGCCCTGTTCGTGATGGAGCAGGGAAAGCTGTGCCACCACACAGAGGTTTCCCAAAACAGGGGGTAAAGGAAAGCCTCACCTGGCTTCCCATGGGAGCCCTGCAATGGGTACAGCCAAGCTGGCTGCCAGCTCACAGGGTTGGGTCACATCAAGTTTCTCAGTCATCAAAGTTCCCAAATCCCTCTCTCCAGGGTTGATTGCCATCCATTCCTTATCCAGCCTGTGTTGTGCTTGGGATTTTCCCAGCCCATGGCAGGACCTTGCACTTGGCCTTGCTGAACTTCATGAGTTTGGCACAATCCCACCTCTCCAGGTCCCTGTGGATGCCCCATCCCTTCCCTCCAGCGTGTGACTGCTCCATGCAGCTCTGTGTCACCAGCAAACTTGTGAGAGTACCCTCAGTCCCACTGGCCCCGTCACCAGCAGGGATGTAAAACAGCACTGGGCCCAGTGCCAACCCCTGAGGACACCACTTGTCACTGGTCTCCACTTAGAGTGAGACCATCCAGCCAATTATCCATCAAGTGACCATCCAACATCTCCTGAGCCTCCTCCTCCACCCTCGGACATGCACCTCTCCTCCGAGCTGGGCATAGCAGCTGAACAGGCTGGAACTCAGGTCCATGGGATGTGCTGTTTGGAGAAAACTCCTCCTGACCCCACAAGGAAGTTTTTTCTGTGGGCTTGAGAAGCAGAGGGGCTGTGCAGCCCCCAGAACTCACTCCACCTTGGACCTCCACCAGCGACAGCTCCAGTCACGGGAGATTCAAGCAAACCTACCAGGACAGCAGAACATTCCTCATGGCAAAGGAAGTCTGGCTTGTTCCGGCCCCATTTCCTTTGGATCCCTCAGAAAACAGGAGTTTCAGTGCTCTGACTGAGGAACTCCAGGAACCTGGTGGAGATGGGAGTTCTGGATGTGAGCATCTCACATCCAGAGCTGTGAGAGCTGTGCCCACCCTGTCAGGATAGAGGATGGGCTGCACCACAGGCAGCACCTGTGGAGGAGTTGGAGCAGCAGGGCAAGGGGGGTGGGTGAAGGGGCCTTTATCCAACCCAGAAATTCCCTTAAAAACCAAGCAGTCCTGGAAGCAGTCACTTTTCCAGCAGTTTCTGCCAAGTGCAGCCACAAGAACGTCATCCCTGGCCCAGCAGGTTGGGTTCAGAAGCGATGGCACCCCGGCCTCCTCCCGATCTCCAACCCTTTTTCCAGCCTCCAGCGAGGCAGGAGCCAGCACAGCTCTGTTTACTCCACTTGCTCCTTTGTACGTTGGTGTTGGTGTCAGCACAACAGGAAGCTCTTGTTAAATAGTTTGTTACTTAACTGCTGATGCAGAGCCACTGGGGAACCCGGGTGGAACGTGCAGCGCGTTCCGAGAGCCGGGGCAGCCTCGCGGCTCAGCTTCAGGGATTTAAGAGCTCTTGGCTCTGCCAGCCCCTCCCTGGTGATTTGGGCGTGTCCTGAGTCCCTGGCCCCTCACTCTCACACTGGGATAACTTCCCTGCATCCGCCTCCTCCGTTTGAGGTCCCTGGAGAGATGTCTGGCTCTTTTACAGCTTTTGAACAGTGCTGAGAGCTCAGCAAGCCCCCCCTGCCTGCTTCAAGGCATCTGCAGAGACAAGAACCCAGAAGTGAAGGAACTGCCCCACCACACAGGATCAGCATCCTGTGAAACCCACCCACCCCACCTGTGCTGCTGCTGCTGCCCACACACACGGGCCAGGGAATACCCAGTGGTCACAAATGCACTGTTTGGATCCCCACAGCAGGCCCACAGCCAGCTGGTCCCACAGAGCTGCCCTCAGCCCCCTCCCTGACTGCTTCCTGAGTCCCCTGCCTCCCTCATCCCCCAAACACCGACCCCGGCTCATCCCTGCGGTGCCACCAGGCTGAGTCATCGATGACACGGCAGCCACAGCTCTGTCACCATGGCCACTGCACCAGCAGTGTCTGAAGCACTGACAGTGCTGGCTGGTTTCCCTCTCAGGAAAAAAAACCAGCGGGGTTTCACTCTGGTGCCCCAATATTTACAATTAAGAAATCTGCATGGGCAGTTTGTCCAAAACATGCTTTTTTCCATCCAAATTGTTTCTTGAAAAGAAGACAAGAATAAAGCTGAGGCTAATGTTTCTACCAGAATTTCTTCTACTGTTCAGAGGAAAAAAAAAAGAAAATCAACAGAAACAACCAACCCACAAAACCCCTGAACTGTGGCAGCAAAGCTTTTAATCCAACATGATCCCAGCATCCTTGTTCCAAACCTCTCCTCCCTTCCTGGCTTCCCAGCTCTTCACTGAGAGCACAGTGTGTCTGTGAGGAGAGGATCCCACCCAGCTCCCAGAGCCCTGGGCACAGGGCACTCCTGGCACCTCCTGCCCGGCCACTGCCAGCACCTGGCCCTGCCCCTGCATGGCCCCAGGGATGGACACAGCCAGCAAGGCTCCCAGCACTGGAATTAAAAACAGAAATCCACTCTCAGAGCAAACACCCAGACACACCATCACCTCCAGCCGCACAGGTAACACAGGACAAACAAAAATGACTTCAGCAAACAAGGCAGGAACGTGTCAGCCACTACAGAAGTTACCACGTGCAGGTGCTGCCCTGCTCCCAGCACAGGCCATCAGTCAGCCCCAACACCTCAGGGTTTCACCCAGGCATCCATTCATGGCTCTCAGCCACATCCATTAAAACATCCAAGGCACAAAACCACCAGGATGCAAAAAAAGAAATGAAAAAAATAATTTAAAAAATAATAAAGCACTTGTTTTTTTTCCCTAGAGTTAAGCTGTGCCATGAAGAAAATGGATTTTTCTTTCTGGCTTCCTCTTCCAGCTCTCATGTCTATTAAACTTTTCTCTAAATCAGAAATGTTCTCTTGTTACTGGCTATTCCCTTCCCCAGGAGACATTTATGACACTGTGAACTCTGGTCAGCTCTTAACCTAAAACAAATCAAGCTCCAAATTGTTTCAAAGTTATTTTCTCCCAGCCTCTGAACCCAAATATGGCTTTTTAATGGATTGCTATGAATTTTCAATGTTTGTGCCACACTATTCCCTCTGTAACAACGGGGAGAGCAGATTTTTAACAAGCACCAGGGAAATCAATGCTTCTGCTGAAGGGGGGTCCTGCTTCCCCCCCTGGAGTCTCACCCACTAACAGATTCTCACAACACACCCAGTAATGACTTGCGTGTGGTTTCACAGAGATCTCTGAAGGACACCAGGTGACATGCAAACCCATCAGGCTGCCTTAAGAGCAAAATCTCAGCTGTACCTCAAACTCCAGCCCAACCTTCCCAGGCTCTTGAAGCCCATGAGCTGGGTGTGCCCACAGCATCACCCCCCACACAAGGCTCCTAAAGGGAGTAGAAACAAAACTGAAACTGTTCTCAAAACACAACTGAATTAAAAAAGAAGTAAAAGATGGGGGCAAACCACCAGTAGCAGAGTTTTCAGTTTCCAATGGAACCACAAGGCACCACTTGAGCTGGTGTGAATTCCCTATGCTGGTGGGATCCTAACTCAGAAAATTTCCTCCTCTTGAGATGAACACAGAAGGGCTGCACAAGCCACGTGCCAGAACACCCCTGGAGAACATCACCCCAAACTCTCACTGCTCACACCACAGCTCAGGCTGGATGAGGAGAATCCTGCCTGGCAGTGGTATGTGTGTGCACAGTGTCAGCTTTCCAGTGCAGGTCAGCAGGAGTCATTTTGCACCCAAAAATATCTGAGGAGGAACCAGGCCTCACTTCAACCAACAGGAATGGGAGTGTCTGATGAACGTTTGCACATGTGAGCAGAAAGAAATCAACGTGCTTTGGGCAGTCCAAATGCACAACTCAGATCCTCAACATCCAAATTCAGAACAACCCAGATCTTCATGTTTTTGAAACCAGCCTGCAGAGTAAGGACACTTCTAAATCTCTTGGAGGCCACAAAAAACACCCCTCATGAAGTATCTCCACTCCTACGAGCTGCCAAGTCACACCCAGCCCAATGCACAATTTCACTCTTTTCCCTGGATCCTCATCCAAAGCAGCTACACCTGGATGGAAAATATTAAACTGTGCTCCACCAAGGAGCTGGAAATACCACGATGGAAATTTCAGCAGCAGCACAGGAACCAAGCAAAAAAGCTGAAAATATTTCTCTAGGAAAAAATAATAACAGTAAATACACACATGCTAAAATAAGACCAGATCTGAAAACTAGTCTGGAAATAACAAACCCAGCCCAAGTCAGACAAACCCATCCATGAACCAAGTGCCCAGGAGAGCTGATTCACCTTTTTGGTTCATCAGGCACAAATTCAAACTTCCAGCTGCAGAATTCATAACCAGAAAACACACTGAAGCTCTATGAGAAATGACTTTAAAGGAAGCAGCTTTTTGGTTGACTTTACAGACCCTACAAAAGGCTCTGCATTTTGATTTACACCTTTTCTGATGTGATTGTGCCCAAAGAAGCCCAAGGGCAGCCCTTTCCCAGGTCTTGGCCATGCCCATCTTGGGACCCATTCCCACGGTCCCCATGAGGGATGCACTGCATGAAAACAGGAGGAACACCAAAGCACTGTGAGTGATGGGAGTGCAAAACCCCTGCTTGCAGGAGGGAGTCAGGGAGCAAATGGTACCTGATCCCCACCTCCCCATCCAGCCCTGCCACGACGCCTCTGGGATGTTACCATCACCTTCAGCATCCCTTCTCCATGACCAGCAACAGCCATCCTCGGAGCTGCTGGGCCAGGAAAAGTTCTGGCATGGAGCTGGAAGATGTCAAGATGAGCAAAAGACCCAGCTCCAGCTGCTGCCCCACTGCTTGTGCCAGTGTCACTCTGCTGTCCCTGCTCACACGGGACAATTTCTGTCTGGGAACTGCAACTTGGTTTGCTCTCACCGTAACAGGAAGGGCACAGGTAGCAGGCAGGTAACCAGAGCAGGAAACCTCCTCCAGAACAATGAAGGCACAGGTTTGCTTTCTGCCTGCGCAGCAATTCTGCAGAATCTATCTCACCAGTTCAATGCAGAAAAAGCCAGTTAGGATGTCAAATTGGTTTCGGTTTTACTAAGCCAGAGTTTGTAGCACCGGAAGAAAGGAAGTTCACTTTGGACAAAGCCGAGTCCCTGGCTGGGAGACCTTAAAAGGCCAGAGCAGAGTCCAGCTCCCAGCGCTTCGTCCCTTCCATCCGCGGCAGGAGCTGCAGCCACTCAGGCAGCTCTCACACAGCCACTGACTCAACCCAGCCGTGAGGCCTCGGCCCCTCGCATGCACCGGGTCTGGCGGCTCTGCCTCGGGGTTTTCCCTTTAAACCAGACAATCCGCCCCCAAGGCGGCAAGCTCCAGGGAGACACCGGATACTAATTAAATCCATGCTGCCGCTGGAAAACCGAGCTGCAGAGAGGAACCAGCTGCCTTCCAAAAGTCCACAGCAGTTGGCCAGCAAAAAGGTGTTGACTGGTTACCAGTTTACCCACGGCTTCTGCTTCTCCTGCTCCCCCATCCATACATTTACATTTTCCAACCAGTCCCATCCTGCCCAGTTCTTGCACAGATTCATTATCACAAGCGTGCTCATCTTGGGAAGGTGCCTGCAAAGATTTCCTTTCTAGTCACGACCCAACACTGCTTTTTATCCACTCGTGCCCAGAGCATAAAGCCCAAGACTCAGCTGCTCCAGCGACACCAAATCTGAGAAGTTTCAGAGCAGAACAACCCAGGCAGATCTGACTGACACACTGGGAAAGGGCAGGTCCCCAGCTCACCTCCTGCAAAACCTGAGCTTTGCTTTCACGCCTGGTAACTCTCTGCAAAACAGGCTTTGCCTGCAAGCAGGTGTCCAAAGCACTGAGTCACATCTCTGTGTGTTCACCCTGGGAAACAGAGAAGCCCAAGGAGAGCTGCTGCTCACACAGCTGCTGAGCACGGACCCCAGAGCCCACAGGCAGGCAGCCCTGTCCTGTGCACCAACCTCTGCCACCGGGTGCTGTGGGAAAAATACCCAAAGTCTTGACAGCTCAGGTACCCTTTTACTTCCCTGGGAGGTCAAACAAGGACAGATCCAAGTGCCTGCCTGTCCTGCAGGACCATGGCATGCAGCCCAAGGGCAGCTGGCTGATGAGGAATGGGAGCTGCATGAGCACAGCTGGAACAGGCATCGCCGAGCTCTCTTCATCCCCAGCTCCACAGAAGTTTCTAGAGCAGATTTAGCTTAGGATTCAGGTGGCAGCTCTAAGACTCTTCTGCAAAGCCTTTCTGGGAAAGGAATGATCACACACAAATTCATCACTACCATTACCCACATCACCAGTCTGACAATGACAGTCGCTGTGCTGGGCCACAAGAACCAGGCAAGAAAGTTCTGTGTTCAGATGTCAGGTTTCTGAGCAGGCAAGTTCCCCTTCTACCTTGTCCCCTCCCCAGAGCTTGCAGCCTGCTTCACAGTCACCAGCAGTGGGAAAAAACAGGCTTCTAGACAGATAGTTTTCACCCAGCAGCTGGGAACAACAGCTTCCATTTCCATCTGAGGCTGGAACACCTCCTCCTGCACTGCTGTAGCCTGAAATAAGGTTAAGACCATCTCTAGCAGCACGCTACTTCCCCAGCCCTGTCCCTGAATACTTCCAGGCCCTCAAAAGCCAACGCTCTTCATAAAAACAAGATGAAGCACTGCTCGCCCTTCCCTTGATAAGGGATCTTAATGCACTTCCGGCAGCACGCCGGGAATGGATGTGGAAGAAGAGCTGCCATCAGCTTCCCAGGGAGAACAGGGGAAGGCTCTCTCCCCACCTCCACTGCAGCCAGAGATGTGCTGCACCTTTCTTTTCCAGCCACGAGAGCTGCCCTGGCTCCAGAGAGCTCCAGGCACGAGCTGCAGGACGTGCCCAGCTGAAGGACAAGGCTTAGGGACAACCTGCTGCAAGAGGATTTGACAGCACGCCCAGAGGAACATGCCTCTGGCTCAGAATGGCCCAGCAAAGCAGAGAGGGGAATGCTGCTGCAGCTGTGATGCCACAACTTGCCCATCCAAGAGCTGATCCTGAGTTCTGCTCAGCATCTCCAGGAGCCAGTGGGCACAGGGACCCACGGAGAACAGCACAGAGCTGGCACTGCTGACACAGCTCACCAGGGCACGAGGGGCAGCTGTCTTGGCCATCCACTTCCCAACACACTGGGATGGGCTTATTTCCCAGCCTGGTATCCAGGCCACTCTGCACTGCTTCTTGTTAAACTTCAGGGTCTTCCTTCCCTCCGCTGGATTTTCAGTAATACATGAGAGCACATACACGTATTTAAACAGGAGTGCCAAGTCAGATGGCTGAAACAGTGAACTACTAGAGAGCTCCAAATCCCAGTCCATGGAATTATTTCTTCCCACCAAATCAGGGGGATGGGAAGGTGTGCTGCTCTCACTGCCCTGGGACAACCCAAACATCACCACAAGGCCAGTCCATCACAAAGCCTCATCACCAACAATGCTGTGTACAGTGCCATTGCTTCTCTCCACTGCACTGAAAGCAGAGCAGGGTCCACACTCTCCACTACAACCCACTGAGAAGCAACCACAGGCTCCTGAGGACAGAAACTGAGGCAGGACACGACAGCAGCATTCTCACAGGAGAGAATGCCCCAGGAGGAGCTGCAGTGCCATTGTCATCCCTTACCACAAGCTACAGAGTGCGTGCCCATCTGTGGCAGGCAATCCTGGACCCTCAGCCATCAGCCAGTGCAAGACAAAACAGCTCCCTGGTGACACAGCTTTAGCAACTCCTTTATCAATTCCCACACACGGGAAAGCTGAGAGCAGCTCTTAGACAGTGAGGAAGGGGACCCCCTGCAGCCCCCAACAGCCTGAGTTACGGCCTTCTCTGTCCCATGGGGTTCCCTGGAGAAGCACTGCTCTCCCCAGCCAGCCCTGCCTCCCACCCACCCCTCCTCTGGGAGCCACCCCGCTCGTGTCGTGGGCATCTCTGAAGGGGGACACTGCCCACGGGATGATCCAACCTCACCACGGCAGGATGAGGCTCCAGAGGCGTTCTGGTGTGCATGAGTCAGAGGGTCTGAGCACATGGTGGGGTGGGATGTCCCCCCACATGCCGTGGGAGAGCTCCTCGTGGGACAGCTCTGCTTCCAGAGCGTGAACAGCACCGGCAGCCCACGGGGCAGGAGCAGCAGCAGGGAGGACACGGGATGATGGGGCCATCCATGTCTCACAGGGAGTGCTGTCAACTGGTGGGAGACGTGCAAGAGCAGAGGAAGAACACGACCCACTCGAGGATGTCCTCAGAGATCCCACAGCCTCAAATCCATCTGTGCTCCTTCCGGCATTGCAAAGGATCAGTGGAAGGCAGGGTGAGGGGATCAACATTTGTTCTCCAGAGGATAAGAGACATTTCCCAACACCTCTCCCATAACAAAAGCAAATTTCTAGATGCGTGTGTCTCCCTTCTCTTCCTCCTCCAAGCCCAAGCTGGGTCTGAAAAACCTTTCATCCACCTGGAAGAGATTTACTCCCCACAGAGGAACTTGACTGAAAACACAGGCAAGCCCAGCGCTCCCCTCTGCCGGAGTGGGACACCACAGTGACACACTCAGGACTTGTTCCTCTCCACAGCCTTTGGACCAGCTCCTAAATAACCTCAGGAGCAGGAAACTGGGAAGAGATTGCTGCCCCCACTCACACCATGGGCCTCCCCACAGCACAAATGGCTGAACATCACGGAACAACCCAGGGCATCCCAACTCGCTCCCAACTTCCAGGGAGCAGGACATTAAAATTTAGCAGGGAACTAGAAGTGGTTCCATTTCCCTTCCCTGCAGTCTCTAATGAGCACAGAATGAGCAAAACCACTCCTGCACTCTGTCTGCATGGCCTCCTCGTGTGCAAGGCACAGGGAACAGGGGAATCCCAACACAGGAGGCCAGACAAGGAATCTGAGGGATGCCATCAGCACATTGCACCAGCCTAGCAATTTCTGTGCCAGGGACACAGGTGACGTTCACTCTTGTGGAAACCACCCTCTCTGGAGGGCAGGACATCCCCACTGCCCAAGCTGCTTCATGGCCACAGCAGACTGCCTCGTCTTATCTGAACCACAGCTTTCCAAGCAGCCATGCATGAGAAAACCCCCTCAGTTCCAGGAGAGTCCAGGCCACCAGGGAGAGCAGATGATATCAGGTGTGGATGCTGCCACTGCAAATTCTTTAAAGACACACCAGGTGGGACACTCCAGAAGAGACCCCCTCTGCTCTCCTGTGTCGGCATCCACACCACATGGCTCCCAGGGTTGGACACACACCTCCTTCTCTCCCAGCAGGCTGGGAAACAATCCAAGCAGCAGCATTAGCCATCCTATCTTCCCAGTGTTCCTTGTCACAGGGGCTTTCCACACCAATGCCCCCCCAGCTCTTACACTGCTCCTTGCAGCAGCTGGTTCAGACTAGGTCACCAAGGAAATGTCATTACAGAAGAGGGAAGTGAGGCACAACACTGCCACATGTCACAGAGAAAGCAGGAGCAGAAGAGGCAGAAAAGCCCAGTCCTCAAAGGCTGCTGTGCCCTCTAAGGTCACCACCTCTAAGGATGGTGGCCCTGAGCACAGGTGTCTTCTCCAGGCAGGGCAGTAACCTGGCACAGGGCAGTAACCCAGCACAGCCCAGGGGTGGGTCAGGGGCCTGCCCTGGAGATTGCCAGATTGGTTTCAGATTTGTTTCCTGGTTCACATTTCCAGGAGGTGGATGGAGCAGATGCCTGCAGTCAGCAACTCTCCTCCTCCTGACCTGTGCCACCCCAGGCAACCACCACCTCTTAAGGGGACAGATGGACACCACCCAGCTCTGCCACCCCAGGGCTGTCACCAGAGAGATGTGGGAAAGGAGGGACGCCCAATCCAACAACTTAGGAGGGGGTGAGCTGTTCTCACCAGCCAGAGAAACAAGTGCAGAACCCAGGGAGGCACTGGGAGCACTCACAGGGTATCCAAAAGCTCAGCCAGAAGAAGGTGCCATCCATCAGTCCAGCAGCTCCAAGCAGCCCCAGCGAGGGGCTGGGAATTCTGTGTGGCAAAGCAACCAGCTCCTGACAGGAGAGCCAAAGCTCACCTGGGTGGCCTGAGAAAGCAGACAGCTTTGAGAAACCAGAGAACCTGTCACCTTCTTTAACACAGGTTGGATATCAGGAGGAATTTCTTCTTAAAAAGGGCTGTTCAACATTGTAAGGGGCTGTCAGGGAGACAGTGAAGCCACCATTCCTGAAGATGTTCAAGGAAAGACTGGACATGGCACTCAGAGCTCTGGGCTGAGTGACAACATGGGGATCGGTCACAGGTTGGACTCAATCTTGGAGGTCTTTTCCAGCCTGGGATTCTGGGATCACTTCCCACAGGCAAGAGCTGTGACACAGATTTGCCCAGTACCTCAAGCAACAGGGCTCCTTCCCAGCCCTGCCTGGGACCAGGGGAGGAAGATGCAGAGACAACACACCACAGCACTGGAGGAATGAAAACCACAGCTTCATCTCCAAGATGTGGGATACTCATCCCACATGGAATAGGGGCAAGGGGCAACTTGAGTACTCTGGAAGGGGTTTTTAATGAGCCATGCACACACCAGCTACAGTTTAAAGGGGGAAACAGACCCACAAAGACTCCAGCTCAGCAGATCCAGAACAATTCCAGCCTGGCTGCCAAAGGCCTGAGCACTGCGATGGCGAGAGCTGTGTGTGCCAGCAGGGTTCCCTGCTCCTCAGCCATCTGGGGACTGTCACTCTGCACAGATCTGCCTGGCCTCCTGTCATGTGCAGCACTCCCAACCCCTTTTCTGTCAGCAGGATCTGGGTTGGCAGAAACACTTTTAATTGTAGGATTTTTTTTTTTTCCCTTAACCCATATCCTCTTGACAGAACCAGGTTAGGAAGCAGCTGCACTGGCAGATCTGGGGTGGCCTTTTGTGAGGCAAGGCAGGGGAAAAAAGGGGTGCCTGGATGCAGTTATCTCTGCAATCACCAAACCACAGCTAATCATAACTTCCCCACCTCTGCTCAGGTCCCACGGAAAGGGGGAGCACCACCAGCTCAGCTCTGTCCTAGCCCAGTCCCTTTGCTCCAGAGCAGATCCTTTGGCCTGCAGAGTCCTGGAGCAGGGTGGGCAGAAGGGATGTCATTCCCACTGGTGACAAGGGCTGTTTCCATTTCTGGGTGGCAGAGCTGCAACTCTGCCAAGCTGAGCTGTCCCACATTTCCCCTCTGCTCTCTTCCCGAGGCTGCTCCAAGCCCCACACATCTCCCCTCACATGACTGCCAAACCCTTCTTGTTCCCCCTAAACATACAGATCTGGGGGGCACAAGAGGGGGAGGGAAGGGTAAGCATCCAGCAGGGCTAACTGGGAAACCTCTCCCCAAAGAACTGTCAAATTCTGTGTGCTGAGACGTCAAAACCACTTCCCTGCTGCAGAGCCACTCAGGAGCTGTCCTGGCTCCCAGCTCTCCTCCCCAGCAGGGACAGCATTCCAGGGCCACAGGCAGGACCCACAGCCCAGACCACGAGGAGGAAAGAGTAGCACCATGCAATTAATCGTTCCTGTGGAATAACTGGGGCAGAGGGATGCTCTGAGGCATGACAACATCCATCAGCTTCCATGCAAGAGCCAGCAGCATCTTCAGGGAAGCAGTGAGCGATCCACGAGGCGTTCATCTTCCCACCCCCTCTATTACAGACCATCAGCACCTCAACCCAGTACAGTTTTCCTTGCAACCTCTCAAAGGTATGGAAGCGACCTGCTTATTTCACAGATGGGCATGGAAGCATCTGTGATCTCAGAGAAAAAAGAGGAGAGAGAACAGTGATTCCCAACTAACTGGAGACTAACTGGGACAAATCCCTCGGGCCCAGCAAGCACCCCAGTCTGCTGGCTTGCAGGGAGGGATAACTTGCAAAACAGAGGGACCAGAGACCTACATGCCATTCCCAGTCACACCAGAAGCTGTGCAGGATCTTTTCACTCCTCCATCCCTCACACAGAGGATCAGCCTCCCAACCCTTTATTAAGCACAGGGACAGCTTTGTGGATTAAGGATTTGGCCTGGTTCGCATCAACCTCCACATCAGAAAGGCACATTCCAAAGGTTTTTTTCTCATCTTCCCTCATCCCCCACAGGTGTGTATTTTGCAGAGGATGAGGAGGCCAGGACTGAAACAGGAAGAGCACAGGACTGGCTACAGCTGAAGAGGTGGTGCTGTGCACTGGGAAAGGAATCTCCCAAGGGGTTTACCCTAAAGACTCTTTCAAACAGGTACATCCAGTGCAGCCTCACTGGTTCCTCCCTTCCCCTTACCTGCTTCCTTCAACCCTGCACACAGGGCTTAATTTATAAAATCAGAGGGATTGTTCCAATGAAGGAACATGTAGGATACACCCCCAGGAGGACCCATTTCATCTTGCTGCTATTAATACCTGGAACATTATTTGCATGAACAGACTGTCCTTTCTCCCTCATTTCTGGGCTCTCACTTCTCTGGTTTGTCCCAGAAATCCCAGCCAGCACACGTTCACCCTTCTCCAGTACACACTTCCATCCAAAACCCCAACCTTTCCTTTTTTTTTTTAATTAATTACTCATGTTTCTAGTTCACATCACCTCTTTCAACCCCTGCAGACAGCATACAGCTCCTCTGGCTCCCTCATTCATTAGGCAGCCAATTTGTGGGCCTAAACCCATCAACTCTCATTACAGAAAGGGACCAAGACTTCCCACAGCTGCCCAGAATCCCACTGTCCTCCCAGCTGGATGGGGCTCTCACTCTTCTTTGCTTCCCCAGCACCAAAGCTGTGACTAAGAGCCAGGGCCGTGCTCTGGCTGGGCTTGGCTCTCTTTGGCACAGCTTCAGGCTGGGCCCAAGGGCTGCTTGCAAGCCCTTTGCCACACTGGCACAAAGAAGTTCTCAACCTTTCAGAGCTCTGCCCACAGGAGCCCAGGCAAAGCCTTCCCCTTGCAAAGAGGCGCCTGCCTTTGGTTTTGCTTCAAGAAGAAACATGTTTTCTCTGTATCCAGGCATAAAACAGTCAAGCCCGGCCAAAACCATCCAATCAACAGCACAGAGCATGACAAGTCAGGGCAGAGGGTTACCATGGAGCTAAGGAAGCCCAGACTTCCCAGCCAGATCCAGAATTCCTGACCTGCCCTGTCTGCAGAGGGGCACAGGGAAGAGGATCAGGCTCTTCTCAGTCACCACGTCCTCACACATCACAACCAGCCCATGCAGCCTCAGATGCCAGCAAACCCCGACCCAAACTCTGACACAGCCCAGCACAGTGGGACAAGCTCAGCACTGAACCAGCAGCAGGCTTTACCTGGCTGTCTGGGGCACCCTGCGAGAAGGATCACACAGAACAGTGAGGAGAAGCCATGAGCACCTCATCCAGCCAGCCCAGGGAAATCCTGCCATTAGCAGGATCCACTGCAGGGGATTTCACAGCTAATGAACCCTTGCCACAGACCACAGCGAAAGCAAAAGCAAGCAGGGCATTTCTTTTCTGATAAGCTGCTTTTATGGGGAAGTCCAGCCTGGCTGCCCACACCAGCTCCAGCTGGAGAGCAGCTCCCAGCCTATGCCTTTAAATCCCCTTGGCAGCGCAGGGCCGGGGCTGAGGGAGCAGACACGCCCTGTGCTCCAGCGCTGGAGCACACAAACATTTCCTGCCAGCCATTCCCGCAGCGGCTCGGCCAGAGCTGCCTCGTACCTGCCAGGGCCGTGCCAGAGGGAACACTGCCTGTGCCCCACACACCTGGACATGCACAGCCTCAAACTCATTTCCTGAACCCCTCCTGCTTCCCCGCCAGCACTGGACATTCTTCCCTCAAACTTTTTCCTTAAGGCAAATATTTGGAGTCTAACAGGCATTCCTCATGGAAGGCACAAGTTAAATATTGGCCCTAAAACAACAGCAAGTGCCTTTCAATGATTCTGGCTGGAGAAGCACCGCTCTGGACTTTGATTTCTGGCTCTGAACAAAAATAGGAGCAAAGCACTGAGCGTTACACTCTTCTCCTGGGAGAAGTCAGATTTCAGGCTCTGCAAGTCCCCTGCCAGGACCACAACCAGCAGTGGGAACTGTCCCTGCTCGTGCTTTCTCACACCTCGGGTGTCTGCTGTCACCCAGCCAAGGCTGCTGCAGTGCATCTTCTGCACCGGGCACAGGACCAGTCTGAGTCTCATTTCCAGGTCTGTGATTATATCCTCAGACAGACACTGGAGAAGACCTGCTGGGAACCATGGGTGCCATCCAGGGCATTTGCAATCCTTGTCCTCCCTGCCTCTGGTTGCACCACCAGCATTCCCAAAGGTGCCCACTTCTCCATCCAGCCATGCCCAGCTCTTCAGGGCAGAAGATGCTCCAGGCTGCTTCTGCTCTGCAGGCAGCTCAGCTCCCAGTGTGCTGGCTCTTGTAAGAAAACATCCCAGCAAGGTAGGAGAGCAGTCAGAGAGATGGCAGCACAATAAAAGGGAGAGGGAAGGGTGAGGAGGAAAAAGAAACCTGCACTGAGGTCAGTACACCTGAAGCCTGGCAGCACTCAGGTCCTGGGATGTCATGGGCATTTTCCACATGGTCAGGGGAGCAGAGCTGCTGTCGTGACTCTGCAGCCAGAGCCCTGCAGAGCTGGGTTTGTTGCACCCCAGAGCAGCTCTGTGATGTCCAGATGCTGCTGATCCAAGACCAGGTGGAGGGGCTGCTCCATCACCCCTGCTGCAGGCAGGTCCCAAAGAGCCCCTGCCAAAACCACTCCAAAGCAGAGCCTGCTCCAACACCAGGGGTCTACCCACTGCTTCTCCAGAAAACATATCAACAGTTACCCTGAGAAAGGTTACATGGCACAGATGTGCTACACAGCAATTCACATTCAAAGGGCTTGTTCTAGATCCTGCTAAATGAGCTTCCCTTTCACTCTCCTGTGGACCCTGTAAGCCCAGGAGCACCTTGCTTAGCTCTGCCCACTCTGAGCAGGCCTGGGAGGCAGGAGGGGAACTGAGCAGTGGAGAGCTGCTCCCTGGCAACATCCTCCATTGTTGCGTGAGATGGAGAGCTCTGACGGCCTGCTATGCTGGAATTCCTCTCTAATTCCTTCACAAAACACTTATGATGGCACTTCAACCTGAGGAATCTGCTGGGGGCTCTGACAACCTCTCAGCAAGATCCCCTGATGAGGGAGACACCCCCTGAAAACAGTGTGGGTTTAAAACCAGCTGCGAGTCACCCTGGAGGAAATGTTAAAGCTCCGAGCACTTCCTATTCCCTCCCCAGCCACCAAAGCCCACGGAGCAACAAGCTCCAGCAAGTTTGAGCAGGAATTCCCAAGGCTCAAGGCAGAGACCAGCCTGTAGCTGTCAGCACCAACACCTCCTCATCCCAGGGCACACTGACCCCGCACCCCCAGAGCCGGCTCCGAGCAGCCCCTTCCAGCACAGGGACCCCCCCTCTGCTCCCAGGCATCCTCTGTGCTGGTGCAGCATGCAGTGTACACCAAAACCACACACCGCCTTTGGGACGAGAGGAATCGGCAGAGCTGGGGGCGAGGGGATTCCGGGAGAGCTCAGCCTGCCCCTCGCCCACGCACACGGCACAGAAGTTGCTGGAAAGCACCATCCTCTCCCCGCATCAAACCAGGGAAACCGAGCAGAGTATAAACTCCATCACTGCCAACAGTCCCTGCTAAAAAAAGGATAAGAGAAAGGGTTTTTTGCTTTGTTGTTTGTACCTCGGTGCTACCTCAAAAGCAGCGAGATTTTTTTACCTGAAAACATTGGGCAAGGAGAGGGTCTGCAAGAATGGAGCTTTCGTAGCACAAACACAGCTCTGTTCGGGTTTAAATTAGATTTCCACTGACCTTTTTGAGCCCATCGTTCAGCCACCCACGCCCAAGCAGCCCCTCTTAGCAAGACTCCGCAGCCCCCAGCCTGGGAAGAGGAATAAACCCCCAGAGACTTGGCTGTGCTCCCAGGGAACCCCCACACCCCTCCTGCTGCACAGAACTGCTCAGCTGCAGGGCTGCAAAGCTCTTCCAAAGGAAAGCTGCACAAAATCCAAGTTCAAGCTCAACCTTAACCCCTGTTTATTAACTTAAGAACATCCCTCTCAGGGTGACAAAGCCCGTGCATCACCTGCCAACCGTCTCATTCACCACTGGGAAAGCAAAGGCCAGGCCTGCCTCATTAAAAAGCATTACATAACACTAAGTAACAAAGGGCTACAGGACATTTTTTGCTTGGTGGACATGTTAAAATGAATGACTCAAAAATTAACGCTCCTTTCTTCCAGACTCCCCATGTCTCCAGCACCCTGGGAGGCCAACGAGCACCTTATTTCCAAGGCAACAGTGTCTTGGCTCATCCCAAATCCTTCTCTCACATCCAGCTTACTGCCACCCCAGCCCTGCAGACACTAAACAGCACACAGCAGTGCCCAGCTCTCTTTCAGAGCACGGTCCCCAGACACCAGGGGATGTGTTTCTGCTGCCTCACGGCTCGCAGCGGGGGGAAGCTGAAATCTTGGCCCGTGGCACAAGGACCCTTCCCCAGCCTGGGGTCAGCTCAGCTGAACCTCGCTGGACAGGACTTTGGGCTTCCCCCACGTCACCACCTCAGTGCCAGCCTTTCACAGATGGGACTGTGAGAGCACTTGGTTTCACTGTCACCACAAGGCCTCAAGACCTGTGTGTCCTACGAGTGAGGAGGCTCCTGCTGTGACACCCCAAGTGCCGGGGGCCTGGTGCAGCAGGGAAGGCAGGTGTCAGCAGGGCAGTGCTTGGAAAGGCCACTGCCACCAACCTCCCAGCAGAACAGATTCCCTAGGCCCTGGGAGAGCTTCCTGGAGACACACTGAACTTCTACCCACCATCTCGCTGGAGCCGAAGAGGCCAATTTAAAGTCTTTATAGAACTAATTAAATTCCTCTGCTGCAGGAGCAAACTCTCCTTACTGTGGGCAGTGGAGGAAACAAGAGACTTGCTCCATGTAGCATTTTGAAACACCCTGCAAAGCCTTACCTAGAAGTTTCAGCTCACCTGAAGAGCCATTTCCTACACCACACGGGGCTCATCGCGGGTGCTGATCTGCGGCTGCCGCGCTCTGAAGGCGGCGAGAGGAAGGCAGAGAGAGCTCCTGTGGTTTTACAGCACTGCACCATCCTCCCTGCTGCCCCCACGGGCTGGGGGGCCTGTGAGGGGGGGTCACAGCTCTGAGCACCACAGGTGTCACCCAGGAACCTGACAGGGTAGGACAGACACGGCAGGGGTGTGCTGGTACACCTCGGAATGGAGTCACAGAATGGTGTGGGCTGGAAGGGACCCAGAGCTCATCCAGTTCCACCCCTGCCATGGGCAGGGATGCTTTGCACTAGTCCACAGGGCCCCTTTGATCCAGCCTGCACTTGGAACTTCCAGGGACAGGGCAGCCACAGCTGCTCTGGGCAGCCTGTGCCAGGGCCTCCCCACTGTCACAACCAGGAACTTCTTCCCAATGTCCATCTAACCCTGCCCTCTGTCAGGGGGAAGCCATTCCTCCTGGCCCTGTCACTCCAGTTCCTGATGCATAGGCTGCTTTTTCAAAGCCAGTTATTAGAAATTATGCATCAACGTAACACACAAGGGAGGGGCTGCCCACAGGAAGGGCTGCAGAGCTAGAGCCTGGGCAGGAATTTAGAATTCTTCAGGAGGAGGAGGGCAGCTGGCATGAATCAGGGAGCCTGACAGAGGACCCTGATGCTCCACACTCAGCTGCCCCAGCAGAAAATCACCTTTTCACCTCCCTCACAACCAAAGCTGCTGCTCCTCTACAGCATTTAATCTACCAGAGACAGCAACTGCCAGCAGGAAGTAGAAACAGCCTCTCATGAAACCTCAAAACTATTCACACAGCCTTTTCTAACAGGAAGATGACTTGTTCTCCAGCAAAACCCTGGAGCTGCTGGGAGCTGCTCTCCCTCCCTGCCCTCTCAGCTCACAGGGTACAGCTGGACCAAGGCAGACTCCAGGTCACACCATGTCTGGGCCAAGGAAAGAGGCTCAGGTTCACAGCTTCTCACTGCACCCAACACAAGCCACGTCTGCCCAGTCAGAGCCCAATTACAGGGCTGTGGGCAGAGCTGTTCCCACAGGCTCTCGGCAAAAAGCTGTGGCAAACACACGAAGGAAGCTCCTGTGTTGGCACCCAAGTCTGTCCCTGCTCAGCAGCACCACAAGGGAAGAGGGTTTGACTGCTCAAACTGCAGCAGGAAGTCCCAGGAGTAGCACAGGGCAAACCAGGCCCCTGCCCTCTGGTACCAAACCCCACAGTGCCTGGCCCTGCCAGGGGTCTCCTCCCTCGCCCAGGGGCTGCAGCTCTCCTGAGCACCCCAAAACAGCCCATCAGGGGCTGCTGCTCACCCGGGGCTTCCCTCACCCCTCCCACCAAGCCTTTACTGCCCGTGGAGCTGCAGTTCCTGTCTGAAGGCAGAGATGGACAGCTTCCTAGCCACCCTGGCTCGCACGGGGCCTGGGCCCTGCAGCAGTGCCCCGGCCCAAGGGCCAGGCACACACCTGCAGGGACCAGCCAAGCACAGGAGCACTGCTCCAGCACAGCTCATCCCAGCTCCTCCAGCTAGCAAAACCACGGGGAGGGGGTGGGCAGGGGGAGACAGCTCCAGAGCACAGCCAGGCCCGAGTCCAGCGAAGATGTTTATTGGCAGCTGCTCTCAGACATTGTGTCTTGCAGCCCGGGGGGCTGGAGGGGGGAGGGGGGAAATACTGATTGTCCATGAGCACAACCCTCGTGTCATTCCCATTGATCCGCTGAGTCACTCCCGTATTAACAGTTTTGACAACAGCCGGGCTGCTCGGGAGCTCTGACACGGAATACAAAACAAGGAGCTCCCGGGAGCCTGCTGAGCTGCCAGGGCCGCTTCCTCCTCTCAGGAGCTGCACCGAGAGCCGGCGGCACACACCACGCTGCACGGGCAGAGCTCAGCTCCATCCAGCGTGCCCGGGGAAGCTGCTGGGCACAAGGTCTGCCCTGCAAACCACCACCAGCTGCACCCCGTGGCTGCAGGGGCAAAGCAGAGCAGCTGCTGCTCTGGCAAGGGAACTACACAAGTGATTTTGAAGTGATTTATAAGGTCTCACAGAGCTGTCGGCCAACGAGGAGGAGATCAAACCCTAAGGCACAAGAAGGCAGCCACTTCTCCAGGATGAGGGACAAGCCCTAGAGGGCTGGGGGCTCCCCAGATCTCACGTTCCCACAGACCTGAGCATGCTGGTGTTGGACCAGTCAGCACCACAACCCTCCCAGCACCCCAAAGCTGCTGAGGAGCGATAAGACACTGACCAAACAACGTCCCTATCTGCAACGTACCAAATTAAAACAAAACCAACAAATCTTTGGCAAGCTCCTCACGGCAGCCAAGCCTATCCCGCCACAGCAAAGCCTCCCCATGGAGGCCTCCTGCCCTAATTTGCAGCAATTCTTTGTCAGACCACTGGCAAACACCAAACGTTTGCTCCAATCTGTTACATAAGGCCCAATTTTTAAACCTGTGTGCTGGCTGTGGGGAGATGGGGGCACGCCGTGTCACGCTGCCTGACAGGCTGGCAGGTGACACACTCCTCAGAGTGCACTTCCACACCTCCAACCACTTGTTGGGCAGAAGGAAAACAAATGAATTACTTAAGGAGGCAACTTCCAAAGGTTTTACACATCTTTTAACCCGGGTCCAGGCTAACTCGAACTGTTTGGAACGGACTAATATCATGGCAATTCAAAAGGGGTTTATGAAACTTTACTTTTTAACTTCCAAAACACACCAAACACGGCAAGTCTTCATGTCGCCCAGTGCACAAAAGAAAAGGCATCTTCCTGACCATCCCCACAACTTCCCGTTGTTTGCTCCCCGAGATCCAGGCCCAGCTCCCTGGCTCAGCTCCCTCCTGCCAGCCAGCGACAGGAGCCACAGGCCTGCCCGGCAGAGCTGCTCCTCATTGGCAAACCTCAGGACAGCTCAAGCCGGCTCCTGTCTGCTGGCGGCCGGAGGGGGAGGGCACTTTTCCCTTTTCTCACATTCTCACATCCTCACCCGCTTCGCTGAAGAAAAAAAAGCCGTTTTAAATACCAGGTTCAGCACAGTCCTTTCCCCACATAAACACTTCCCAAGCCCTCTGCAGAGAGGAAAGCCACATACAAAGGAGCCAACATCCTGCCAGGCTCAGGCAGGCCGGGGCTCGGTGCGGGCCCAGGGGACACGGGGGGAGGATCCGACCCCATCCCCGCCGCCCTCGGGGGGCACCGGGGGCTCGCACCCCTTCCCCGGGGCCACACAACGGGCACGGCCGGGAGGGGACGGGGCGAGGCGGCCCTGGGCCCTCAGACCCCGGCCCAGCCTGACCCCAACTCGACCCCAAAGCCTCCGCCACCCCCCGATCCCAGCCC
>VXBQ01007782.1:32775-49795 GCA_013400175.1 Phainopepla nitens
ATAGTAATAATAATAATAACAACAACAACAACAACAACAACAACAACAACAACAACAACAATAACAATAACAGTAGCAACCGTAAAATTATCATAATGGTCTTACGAACAGCTTAACAAAGCTTCTCTCCATCATGCTTAGGCTTCTGACATATTGGGTGTTTAGGGCAAATTTGAGATTACTCAGACTAGCAGAAGCTGTGTGTAAAAATTTTCTTCAGTAATGCACAATGTTTTTGGACAGGATATTTGGATTTTTACTTTATCATTGGCAAAACAATCTATATCAAATACATATTATAAGCTTTTATATCTGAAGATTATTTCACTGAGCTGCTATGGGCAACAGGCAAGGATCTACCCTCAGATCTATTCTCACTGGTGATTGCTGGGGAGGATGAGGAATGTACAGCAGCAAATGTATGCTGATGAGGTCTCTCCAAGTAGCCTTTAACATTTGCCACCAATGAACACAATACAAAATACAGGACTGCACAGTTGCTGTGATTCAGAAAGCGTTTTCCATATTACATGTTTACTTTGTTAATATGATGAGGACTAAATTTTCATTTTGAGATCCTCACATGAAATGCTTGTTAGGCTCAGTGCAACTGTCACCACCAGATGGTAGCGTTAAAGTCTTATTTGGTATGTAAATATTTCAGCCTTTCCAAGGATTTTTTTTTGTGTGTGTGTGTGTGCATTTGTGTGTGTGTGTGTGTGTTGTATTTTACAGAATGCGTTTACTTTGTTTAAGTGTCTGTTTCACAGAAAGAACCAAAGGAACTTTTAAAAATTTAGACTGTTGGTTTAAGAAACATTAGTAACTGGTATTGTAGAGGTACTCAACTGTTTAAGAATTCTAGTCCACAACTGGGATGTATGCCAGAGATAAATAAAATTTTTCATGAAACATCGTTCTCCATGGTTTCAGAAGTACACATGCTAGCTCTGCTTTAGATAGGAAGGCTGTAAAAGGAAGGTGCCTTTCCTGTGACAGCTGAGTTGTCACAAAGGTGCACGTGCTCTTTTAAGCCCTTGAGTCATTTATACTCACATCAAAATCTCCACACACCTTTGCATACCATTAGTGAAAAGAACTCTGGATAGGCTGCTGGCTTGTAAGGGTACTGAGCTATTACTAAAACAGATTTAGACAGAGAGAATCCAGGCCTTTCATGAATCTACATTTCAGAATTTCACACAGGAATAGTGCCCACAGGACAACTAACAAGACTCTTTATTCCACTGAACACTTAGTTACTTTAAAGCTGCTTTTTTTCAGACTTATCCTGGATCTCCAACACAGCTGTAAAATAATGTCTAAGCTGAAACACAGAATAGAGGGAAGAAGACAGGGAGAGGATGATCATATGAGCCAGCCTAAAGATCTCTGCTTTTTATATTCTGAAAAAGATCATCAGTGTTTTATACACTGCATGGGGAAATACATTTTGCTCAGGTTTATATGTGTACTTTTACTAGAATCACTTGTGAAATAACCTGGCTGAATCTGATCTTGCATTGCAAAATTATTTTTTTCCAGGAAGCACAATTTACTTAGGCTTCCCCCTGTCTTTTTAACAATTCTGATGAGTGCTTAGAATTGCTAAGGAGGGCTTAATTTAGGAAAAATTCCACTTTTAATTTTAGTAAGAATTCAATTCTCTAGATAACTATCAAAATCTCTTTATGTTCCTCTCAGAAGGAGACCAAAAGAGCAACAAGAAGGTATACCCTATTGTAGTTTAGTCTGGATATGTTTTTCTGCAGAGGCCTTGGGCTAGGTATTTCCACTGATTTTGGGGTGAAAAATTTTCCAGGATAATTTTAGAGTCATCCCACAGCAGTTTTGAACTCTATGCATGACTAGATTCTTGATTTGCTGCACGGGTTTGCAAATAGGAGTGGAATACAACAAGGTGACCTACCCAGTCCTGCATTTTGTGAGCTGATTATTGCTGCCTCAGCACCAGAACCTTTTTTTTCACTAGAGTTGTGAATGGCTAGTCCTTAAATGAATGGATCAATAATTATCCTGTAAAATAAAAAAAACACCTGATCTTCTGTCTCTCCCCTCTCTCGGGTACGTGTTTCATGCTCAGCCTGCCTGATGTCATCCACCCCAGCTCCCATGTCCTTCTGTTATGATGATCATTCATATGTGTTCCAAATAGTCACAGCAGGAATCATATGTTCTTGTTCATGTCCCTGGTGAGCTGTACACACACATAAGGAAATCATCTGCCACTTGAAACTTGCTGACTTATAACCAGCTGGTTTATAGCTGGAACGTGTCCTTTCAGATTACTCAAAATTAAGGTAAAATTACAGGACTTCATCTAAGATTTTCCCACTCCTTTGTATTTTGAGAAAGTGTTTTGTTTTGTTTTGTTTTGTTTTGTTTTGTTTTGTTTTGTTTTGTTTTTTTAAATCCCCATGTTTTCTGACACAATTCAAGTTTAGTAATGTGTTCTTTATTGCCCTCAAGAGGAAGTGCTGTGTTGGATTTTAGTGTCAGACTCTAACATGAAAGATTTAGGCATTGCCAATACAAGGCAAGCTTGTAATTCTTACAATAATTTCAATGAAAACCACTGACTGCATAGGAGATCATGAAGATTTAAAAAAGTACTTAAAAAAGAAAACTAAGAAACCTATTACACTCCTCACTCCCTCTTATCAAGGGAGAAACCAATCTGTGTTGATGATAATAATCAAAAAAGTGCATTTTGTGGCTCTGCCAAATGAAAAGTGCACATCAACACTGAAAGGTGTGACTCCAACCAGTTTATTTGCTGGTGGTCTGGGGGACAATGAGGATTCAGTTTGGTTGGGGTTTCCCAGGTCCTGAGCAGGTTTTAAAGGAGCTATACAATTTTCAGTGCTGGAACTAAATCAACTCTTGCTCAGGATTTGTTATAATATCCTCCTCTACTTTTATACATTCTTACCCAGCCTAGAAAAAAAAAATCAACAAGAGCAAATAGCTGGACAATGTAAAGGAACTGGTGCAGACATTGTCCACAATTTCCTAGAAAGGAGAACAGATCCTGGAACAAGCTACATTTGTCAAAAAAGCATTTACAGGTTCTACAGGAAAACCACTGCATTTCAAATATTAATATGATGCCCTGTGCTTGCATAACAGTGAGGTATAAAATTCTGACACGTGGTAAAATCTGCCTTCTGTCTTTATATGACATAAGACAGAGAGAGGAGGGATGAGATCCCCATCTCATGGGAGAAATGTTGCTATGACGATTTACGCCAGCTAAAAATATAGTCATGACTGCTTAGAAGTCAGGGTAGTAAAAGCAATATTCCCATTCCAAGATAAAAATGAGCAGTTTTTGGAAGTTCGGAAATGCGTAATTCTGAGGAGGGCATTTTGACGTTTAGTTATGTATCTACATTCCAACAATTTAGTCTCTGCAGTGAACAGTAAACAATTAAAAACTGAAGTTGTATAGAAAATGTGTAAGGAGTTTATGGGTTTCTATGGTGAATTGCCTGTTTCTGCATTTGCAAGTTATTTGAGCAGATGAAGAGTATGTGCTAATCGGTCCCAGAAAGCAGCAATAAAATGATGCTGGTCAAAAAAGTTTATCTTTGTGACTCTTGGAAGATGTTGTATGACTTTCTCAAGCAGACAAACAAAGATTTGTCTGTGCAAATCATTATGTCATGTCCAAACAAGAAGTGCACAGGAATAGTTTTCCAAATGTCTCTGTCAGTATTTTTACAGTACCATCATCTGCAGAGTAGGCTGGAGTTCTGGTTCCTTAATCATTTTTCAGTTGAAGACACAAATGAGGATGTGGCAGGTCACACATACACCTCCTCCTTGTCAAAGTGATTCTTGTACATGGGTACCATATACTGCTAGAGAAGACAGAGTTGTTACTTTTCCTCTCTGATGTAGGTAAAACCAGCAGTATTTACATGGCCCAAATTCTAGCTCAGACCCTGTGCCTAATTCACTGGTGGGTGGCATAGGTTTTCAGTCCTTAGATGAGTCACCATTTGAAGGCATCTGCCTGTCTCTGCTGAATTTCAGGAGAAAGTACAGTACTGTGCCAAGCAGTGCTTCTCTAATTTGGGAACCCTAAAACTGTTTACATCATGAGACTCTGTAATTTACTGCAGGCTTCAGCTTTCCAAAGATTTATTAAGGGCACATGGGGTTTCCCACTTCCTTTACAATACAAGGTTTGCATCCCTAAGGCTGCTTCATTGACATTCAGTCTCTTTTTACCTGCATCCTCTAGTTATATCCACAAAACCGTGGCCATTTGGAACAGGCAGTCATTCCAGTGCCAAGAGTCACAGAAAAAAGGCCTCAAATGCATGCAAATCCCAGCAATAATGTGCAGCCTGATGGAGGTGCTACTTTTACACTCTTCTAATCAAATAACCAGAACAGATGAATCCTGGAAGTATGCCCAGGATGTTTTAATGATACTTTTTACCATTTTTGCATGTTTCGATTTGATATTAGGGAAAAATTTCTTCATTGAAACTGTGGTCAAGCATTGGAATAGGCTTCCCAGCGAAGTAACGGAATTGCTGTTCCTGCAAATTTTAGGAAGTGTGTAAATGTGGTGCCTAGGGACATTGTTCAGTGGTAAACCTGGCAGTATTGGGTTAACGTTGGATTCAATGATCTTTGAGGTTTTTTCCAACCTAAATTATTCTGTGATTCTCTGAAACTCATGTAACAGTAACTGGAAGAAATTAAACTTTTTATTTTTCTGTTGTTTGTAAGTAATGTATGCCAAATTTAACAGAGAAATACAGGTGAGAATTGAAAATAAGACAGCCAAATATAAAAGGCCCAACTGTTGTACTCACTGGGTGAACTGTAAGGCAAAAGTCGTTGAAAATCTCTAGGAGAACAGATTATAAAAAAAGTTAAAAATATACATGAACTGCTGTAACCAGAATAGTCCTTTTATTTTCATCCAGGTCAACAGTCAGATGTTTGATGTTAACTTCCTTTTCTTCTGTGTCTTTTAGGTCAGGGTGCATAAAGCCCAGCTTTTGGTAACCTGCTGTAACTTAGTGCATCCATTCCTTCAAATTATTATATAGGTGTAAAAATTTGGCAGAAGAAAAATTCTTCTTCTCCTCAAAATATTGGGTATTCAGCAAAATTTTGAAAATAACTTCACACTACTTGTACCTCTGTTTCATTTACTGCATCCAGTGGATGAAATCTGATTTTGTTCAATTTTGATAGTCATTTGGATTTTATCTAAACATCAACAAACCACTTAGGAAAATTAAAGTTTCAGTGCTTTTCTTGCCTTTTTTTTTTAATGAGGTGTACTATCAGTTCTGTAAAAGTTGAGAATTTCTCTTCTTTGTTTCCTTTCAGCTTGAATTTGTCCATGCATTTATTACTGAGGGGAGTGCTATCCTTAATTGTGTGTTAACACCTACCCTGGCCTGGTACATTGTTTTCCCCTTATAAATGATTTTTCTTCATGTGTTGTAAGGTCCACAGGCACTTGCCATGGCTGACTGTCTTCCTGAGGCAGAGCTCTGGTTACAGGTATGGGTAAGCTTGCTCCAGAGGTCATGTATAGTTTTGCAGAGACAGCAGTACAGATAACTAACTAGATAACTGTCTAGTTAGCCTGAACTTTTCACACATCATTACTGTTTGTGACAAAGTCCCTGATGTGTTTTTATGCAGTTCACTATCTTGTCCATAGGTTCTTCCATTACACTCACTCCCCTGGCAGATTTTATCATTCCCTGAGGATAAATTGCAAAAGGCTGCTTAGTGCTGTCAGTATGTGGATCACGTGCAGGATGGGTGTTCTAGCTCAGTTTGGTACCTAATCCCTACTCAGGAGTTTCTGCAAAGTAGCATCAAAGAAATACCTATATTGCTAGAAGTCTCAAAAATCCAAAGGAGGTTGGAGGAGAGGGAAATGAGAGAAATTAATTCATGAGTCTGGACATTTTTATTAGAAATACACAATGAAACAGTGGATAGAAACCTGTTACTATGATAAAATCAATTATGTTTGCCCTATGTTGTGCTGCTGGATGAGGAGGTACCAGTTCAGGCACAATAGAACTTTCTGTCCTTCAATACACATGATTTCCAGCTCTGATGACTCTCTTATGTCCACTGCCACATTAAGAGGGTAGCAAAATACTTTCAGTATAAATGTCTATATATACATCTTGGTCAGCAAGATTAAAAAAAAATTAAATTAATACACCTGGACCTGAAATTTTCTTTCCCAACACAGAAGAGGGTGTCACTCACTTTTACAATGACAATCAAATCCCTATTACAGAGAATACTTGAAATTTTCATGTACATAGATAAGACCTTTAATGTGAAAATCAAAATGTCAAGGAATTGAAATGTGTGTTTGTTTTTTGTGAGTGTTTGTGGGTACAGGCAGCAAAGTTTGTAAAGAAATAAAGCCAAATATTGGATTTATAAAAGAGAGGAGAAATCACTGAGTTAATTACAGCATTCTGAGGCTGTCACATACAGATGCTTCATAGTTCTGTATTGGGGAGTTAGGTCACAAATGTCTTTGAATTCCTGAATTATGAAGATGTTCTCTTATACTGGCATTCCTAATAGTGGGACCTACATGTCAGACTGAAAAACAGGCTGAGCATGAGCATACCTTTTCTGAATGCTCAGAAAGCAAATAGCTGGATGTTTGGCTGTGTCTCAAAGAGGCAAAAGGAAGTGTAATTCTTCTCCTCTCCTTTTCCTGATGAAAGGAAATCACATCCCCAGGTGAACATGCTGTGCTTCTGCAGAGACATTGGTAGCACTAGAAACTATCAAAAATGGAAAACCTTGAAACTCTGAGTGAGGCTGTGAACTGCATTCATGTCTTCATGGAAACTATTTTCTTCTATTTCAGACTGACTTTTAAAATAGGAGAAAGTAATAACTATAAGTTATTTCAAAGACAGTTCTAAGAGTCTTGTAATTTCTTTGCTTCTCTTTTTCTTTTCTTGATTATGTTGCTGTTCTGAGGTAAGTGGCTGGTACCAGCAAAACAGGAACACATGTAATCCCTCAAGGTGGGAACTGGTGTTTGATAAAATGTACTCAACATATGTATAAATAAAATGCAGTGCAGTCCCATTAAGACTGGAGCCTGTCAGCTTCAGTCTGGAACAAAACCTTGTTTATAACAGCCTCAAAATTTAGGCACAGCATAAATTGTATGGGCATATATGGGAGAGAACTGAATCCCCAAAGTATTTTTGTTGCAGTCTAGATTTCTTTTTCACTTCAAACTTTTTAAACTTACCCTTTATTGCAAACTGACTAAGATGTCCGAGCTCAGGTAGGCTCTTTCTGGTGAGCCTACCATCTCTCTTGGCGTCTTTTTATGCTTTGCATTGATTGTCTGTGCTGCTGTGCTTGATGGTGGAGGCCATCTGGAACTGCTAGTGCAAATGCAGAGTTCAAGAAACACCTTCACTACATAGAGTGCAGCAGTATATTTGCTAATCCAGCCTGTCTGGATGCCTGGAATAAAGCTGCAGATAGGGGCAATGACACTGTGGTGTTGAGAAAGTTGGGGTGACTTTTTTTATATTTGCTGTTCAGGGCAAGAACAGAATTGCAGTTTTTGGTACTAGGGAAAGCTATGAAGCAAAGAGCAAAATGAGAAACCTTGCAATAGCAGGAGAAGAGTGACAACAGTTGTTAGGAAGTGGTTGAGTGGGAAGATGCAATAGCCCTTTTAACTTAGGCACACAAGAAATTAGCAGCCTGGGAACACCAACTGTTGCCTTCCCTAGAAAGTAAAAGGGTATATATTTTTGCATTGCCTTGCAGTATGCCAGGCACAGCACTAAGGTTAGTGATGACTAACTGAATGACTGAGTCTTTGGACAGGAAGGGAAGTCGCAACTTCATTCCCACCATGCCTGCAGACTTCATAGCCAGGCAGTTCCTCTCTGCTTCAGATTCTCTGGGACAAACTCAAGAGCCTTGTCCTAAAAAGGTGTTGTAAAGACAGAGTGTTGCAACAAACGGATTCAGGTTAGTTGTGTGATGAATGAATAGCCCCTAGATCCCACTGCTGGGCTTAGGGGTTTATACCTGTTGGTGACAGTACAGATGGACGTAATCCTCTCTGCTCAGTTCCCTGTACAGGGCTGGGAGCAGATGGTGAGGTTTCATGAGTTTTATCTCTGGTTCTGAACACCATTCTTAGAATTGATCTTGTCTTGCTGATTATTGATCAGAAGGCAGACAGTACCCCATCCAGATGGATCCTAAAAATGTCCAATGTTGGGGAATATACTCTTTCCCTTGGGAAATTAATTAATTTCCCTACTTGTTCTTACTGTGAAAAATTTTACTCTGTGTCTGATAGGAATGCCTCCAGAAGTAACTCACACTCATTACCTCTCATCCTTTCTGTGTGAATCCATGTGAAAAAGAAGTCTCCATCTTTTTTGTAGCCGCACTTTAAGCACTCCAACATAGCGATAAGGTCTTGCCTAAACCTTCTTTTCCCTAGGGTGAATAAACCCAGCTCTCAGCCTTTCTTCACATGGCAGGCTTCCCAGTTCTTAGATCATCTTTTTGGCCCTTCTCTGAACCCTGTCCAGCCTGTCTGCATCTTTATTTTCTGTCCAGCAGGGACCAAAATGGAACACAGTATTCCAGAGGTGGTGTGACAAACACTGAGTAGAGTGGGATAGGGACTTCTTTAATCTCTGCTGGGGATGCCTTTTTGAAGGAACCCAAAATCCTCTAGTCTTGCTTTGCCACATCAGTATGCTGCTCACTCCTGTTGAGCTTGTTGTATACCAGAACCCCAGGTCCCTTTTCTACAGAGCTGCTCCCCAGGAGGGTAAATCCCAGCTTGCACTGCACTTCTGGATTACGTTTTCCCCAGGGCAGTGCCTTATATTTCCCTTGCTGAAATTAAACCACAAACTGTTTTCTACTTCTTCACATAGAATTCTAAATGGGCTCATCTCCCTATCATTTGTTCAGTTTCCAGAACTGCTGTAATCTGCTGCCTGGTGTAGATCATAAAAAAATCAACTTTTAAGCATGTCCTGTTCAGTTAGTGTTGTTAATTCATACAGTTAGAGAGCAAATTTTGGCTTCATTACATACTTTCAAACTAAGATCCATTGTCTTAGTTTTCTTCTCACATGTACTGAGAATTGCTTCAACTTCTTATTTTAATGTTTACACAGATGCATACATTGGTTGTTTTCAGTTAATTATTTCCTTTTAGGGTAAAATAGATTTAATAATGCATCTCACTAAAACAGGCAGCCTTTGACATTGGTTAGTCAGTACATCTGAAATAAGTATTTTAAATGGGAAAAAAAGCCCAAAGGATTTGAAGATTATGTTCAGCTTTTTAGTTTAATCCTGCAGCAGTTCTCACATCTCTCATTTCACAGCACTGATATAAACAATGATGAATCTCCTAATTTTAGAGTTGTCAAGAAAGGTCTCCATTTTCTTAGTTAGTTTCCTTTTCCATTTTTCTTTATTCACATCAGGAATAGCAGGAGAGTCTCTGATCTGGCATGGACACTCTTTCTGTCATTCTTTCAGGTAGGCTGATGGTCTCAGTATGACCATGGCTGTGGATACAGCTGTTTGGCAAGGAATGCTTATGCAGGCACTAGCACTTTAGTCCCCTGCTCTTGGGTAGGTTGCACAGCTGCAGATCATCAGTATTAGCTGAGCATTTATTTCTTAGATGGAAATAAACAGTTAACCCCAATGACAGTCACATGCCTGAACACCTTTTGGATGACCTAATTCCAGTACACATGACTCTTCTATTAGGTGGGTGAACTATTCTGCCCTATCTCCCAGCATTGATGGGCTCTAGATGTGTGTCAGACCTTTGTAAGGAGACCTTTTACAAAAAATGGGATCAGAGGTCTAATAGACAGCCATTTCAACATAGTGTTACTGTTTTTCCTGTATCTGAAGATGAATAATGACTTAATAAAGTATGTTAGCGCTGAAAGACTGAGACTGAAGTCATGTGAAATGTGTACATTCTGATTACCATTTTTCTTAGATAATTCCACACTGGTTGTCTGAAGTACTCTCTAGAGTTTCAGTTTGATGATATTTATGTTTTACATGGGTTTATTTTATTTCTAAGAAGGCTGCAGATTAACAACTCTGGTCTTACTCATCGTTATCAAACATATTTTCTGTCCTCTGCAAACCCTGTGATGACCTCCAAAGTAATGCAAACATGTCCACAATTACTCAAATCCTATTACCCCTATGGCAAATTAAATATTTGCTGTGTTTGGCTGTCAGTTTTAAAATTGTTACAGCTCTCCCACTCTGCTTCTAAAGACAGGAGAGGTGTCTAACTTTAGAAACAAAGCAGTGTAATTTATCATAAAGTACAGCTTAACGTACTTAAGTAATACTTATTGGTACTCTCCTTGATATTTATTAGTACTTGCCTTGAGTCAGAGATAGATTTGTGGGTGAAGATCTGCCCTTCAGCTGACATGGCTTGCTGATTAAGACTGCAGGACACCATGGGGGATATCTCCACTGTAATCTCTGTTGTGCAGTCAGCATCTCCTCTTATTCACCAGATCAGTGCAATCTAGCAGGCTCATTACCTTGTCATGACAGGAAAAATATTCAGAGCATTGACTTCTTTTCACCCTACCTTTGTTCCATGAAAGTGGGAAGTGGGAAATGTGTCAAGAAAAGAACAAGTTGACACCAAGTTTTTAAAATAAAATCAAGTAACAGAATTTTCTTGAGATTTTGACAAATCTGCCAGCCTTGCATAAAAGTGTCAGTTTCTTACAGTGTCTTCCTCAGTAATGATACTAGATGAATAAAGTGAGAATAAATCAAAGAACCCTAGCAATCCAACCAGAGCTTAGTCAGTAAGGAATTTAGATTTTTGCTTTAGCAGTCAATGTTTGGCTGTCAAAAGACCTTTCTCTCCTTTGTCAAAACTTGTGAGTATTCAATTGACTGAAGATAACTGAAACTAGTCATCGACCATTCTTCCTGAAAAGTCGTGCTCCAACACCTTGCTGAGTGCTGAATGTTGAGTACCACTGTTACCTGTGAGAATAAAATACCTGGAAAAATTACCTTTAAAAATCGATCAATTCTTTTACCTTTACTGTAAAAAATTAGGATGCATGTTGTAAGGCATTGAGATATATTCCACATAGCCAGCAAGCTATTTGCACCCATGTCAGAATAGCTGGGGAGAATTAGGTCTCCAGCTGATGTCAGTGGTCCAAGTACAGGTCAGACCAGTTTACTGATACCATTTACAAAGAGAAACTGCTTATCTTAATGTTGGCAGAAACTTGTGGCTTTGCAAAGATCCATTTTTAGAAATAGCTTTGATTGTTCTTCTTGATACTTAGCAACACAATAGCGACACATAACTAGCAGTTGCAGCCACTAGATGGGTTTCTGACAAAGCGCTTTGTGGCAAAAAGCAACAAGAGTATCCAACAGCTCAAGCAAGGACAATTCAATACTTGTCGGCAGCTTCCTGCAGAGCAGAAACTAAGGTGAACCCAGGAGAAGTTAGAGACCTTGACAGGTGATGTAGGTGCCGCAGGAATTTCACTGACAGCAAACCTCTTAATCCTCAGTTGGATTTGGGAAGTGATTTACTAAAAGCTCTTTCCTCCATGTCTGCTCCAGCACAAAGCAGCAGAGCAGTGCTGCCTGACTTCCCTCCAACAGCACCTCTGAGCAAACCAACAGCCAGAATGAAAAATCAGCCCTGGTCAGTGGCCCTGGGTAATCATCACCAGAGGCTCCAAAGGAGGACTTGGGCCTTTAACTCTGAAGGGAACACACCACTTGTCGCTGCTGAGCCCGCAGCAACACACTGACTCATGAACTCAGAAGGCTTGGAGAGCTAGAAAAAACTTTATTAAGAAAGAGCTGTCGTGTTATATAGAGAGGATTGCAAAGATGCACATAATTGGTCCATGAGAATAAACAAATAACTGATTGGTGAGAGGANTGACTGCTGAGGCATAGCAGGCAGCACAGTGGGTACTATTGCATGAGAGACATGATTTCACCTCAGAGAAGGAGAGTTAAAAACACTTAGGGGTGACAGCCCAGCTCTTCTCACGGGTGGCCAGTTGGGTAGCCAAGCTGCCAAAACAACCAGCTGGAGAGCACGGCATGCCCAGCCAGCATCTCATGGGATGTAGTGTCCGGTTCTTCTTCAGGGACAGGGTTTGCTTCCTCTGGGGCAGATTGTTGTTTTCAACAACTTTCAACCCAGAGGCACCACCCAAAACTGAAGTAACCCTTAAGCATGGTAGCATTGCCCAAATCCAGGAACAAATCCAGCTGCACCTGACACATAGAAGCACCCCCAAATCTGGCAGCATGCACCTGAGGCCCACAGCAACACCCACAAGTGCTAAAGTTCACCCCAAAGTGGCAGCAACCACCACACCCTGGCACACCCCTGAAACGTGTTAGCAACCTCCAAACCCACAAATACACTCAAACCCACGGACACAACTTAAATCTGCCAACAGCAACACAGGTTCAGAGAGCAACCCAGATACACTCCTGAACCGGACATCTTTCCTCAGGCCAGGCAGCACCCCCAAAAACTGGCAGCACTGCATGGCCCCAGCAGGGCACAGCAATCCAAGCCCAGAGGTCTGTTGGCATGCCAAGGTATCTGGGGCAGCCACTAGGCCAGGCCCTCAACTTGGCCAGGACAGGGAATGAAGGCCGAGCAGGAAGCCTGGGTTGCCAGGCTGTGCCAGACTGGAGCAGGAAGTCTGGTGGCAGTCTCACCACTGGGCTGGCTGTGCTCTTGTCACTCCTGGGGCACTGAGGCCCAGCCAGGTATCCTGGACAAGGCACAGGTCACAGATGAAGATGGAACTCAGGCATGGGAATATCCCCTGGGGGCAAAGGTCTGCCCAGAGGGATACAGACCAGCGGTTCAGGGCCAGCAAGGCTTGAAGCACATGACCATGGCTCTGGGCAGCCAGGCAAGGCCAGTCTGTAGGGAGGAAGGTCTGGGGAAGATGCTGTCAACCCTGGCAAAGATGAGACCACAGTCCATCCCCTAACACTGCTCTCGAGAAAGGGAGAGGATAATGACTGGCAAATAACTGTAAGATCTCCCAGTGCAGATGAGCAGACAATTTTTCTGTGACAGCTGAAGAGGGCCAGCTAGCTCATGGGGCTAGCACACAGCTGGTGTGGTTTTCAGGCCAATTTTAGAGCTTTTTCCCCCCATCGTGACTGCCAAAAGGTGTGTCGTGTCATATCCTAATTGACCCAGTTTGGGAGTGATTGTCACTCTTGACTGCCACAGTGGCATGGGGGAGCCCTCATTCTGCCTTACTGGCAGTGCTGAAGCTGCTAGTTTCAGCACTCTGTGCTGGCACAGTTTACCAGTGATGTTTTTCAGGCCAGATGTGTGAGTTTTGTGCCCACTGTTGTTTCCTTGAGCAGTTTTAGATCCGGTCTGCGCTGGGTGGCTAGAGAGACTTTTGCTACCCTGATGCCCCCTGGCTGGCAGTGCTGGGGCTCATAACATCCAAATTGTCACTGGGCGCTGCACGGAGAGGCAGGATGGTCAGCAGGATGGCCACCCAGCCCCCAGGCAGGAGAAGTCATTGTGCTACTCACAGCTCTCCTGGAGCCAAGCCCTAAGGCTCTGCTGACAGCCCCATTCTGGTCCCTGGTCCCAGCACAAGACTCCCAGGTGCTCTGTCTCTTACCAGACTCCCAGATTTTTGCGCTGTTCCTCAAAGAGCAGCGGTTTTGCTTTGGGCCAACAGGACCAGAACAGAGACCGTCCTCTGCACTGGGAATTGGTGAGGCTGCTCCTTGAATCCTGTGTCCAGTTCTGAGCCCTCATGACAAGAAAGACATTGAGATGCTGCAGCGCATCCAGAGAAGGGCAGTGTAGCTGGGGAAGGGTCTGGAGCACAAGTCTGATGAAGATTGAGGGAGTTCAGCCTCAAGGAAAGGATACTTGAAGGCACCTTCTCACGGTCTGAGCTGGGTTAGCAGTTGGACTTAAGTTCTTCAGGGTCTTTTCCAGCCTCCTGATCCTATGATACCTATCCTATGAGTTTTATCATGATTATTATGGACAGCAGCATTAGTAGTTCTTGCTCATGTTTCTCTTATTAGAAGTCTTCCCTTCTTGCTTTGGGTAGGTGTATTTTGCTTGTTACTCGTTTCTCCCCTGCTTTTAGTCCATCATCTGTTGCTGTTGTGTTCACCTAGTGGCATAAGGAGACTCATGAGCTAGGCTGCTGAGCTAGAAAGAGCGTTTATTGAAAGCAAACTAATCTTTTATAGATTGATTCGTTAAGTAGAATTACATTGGTCAGTGAGAATAAACAAAGACACCCTCCAATACCCATTGGTGAAAAAGAGAACAACAACTCTCTGAGAGACAGAAGAAAGTCAACATCACGTAGACTTGCAGGTGCATACAATTGTTTTCATTCCTGGCATTTTTTTCTCCCAGAATAGCATGAGAAACCACTGATTCTCAGGCTTCTCAAAACCATGTGAGAGTCTGGCAACCACAATCATCTAATAGTTTACTGTTGCAAATATTTTTTTAAGTTAGTATTTTATCAGAAAATTGGAAGAAATGATACATTAGAGATACTAAACCCTCTGCAAGAGAGAAAGATATATTTAATTTTCTGGCTAGCATGTAGAATTTTAGCTCAAATATAATTTCAAATGTGCGTGACCTAATATAATACTAAAATTCTCCCCTATATGCTATCCTCTCTGTTTTAGGTATTCCTTTATAGGATCTTATTGTCTTATTTCAGAGAAAGGCTTAATTTACTCCCTGTCAGTGACACCCATTCCAGGAGCATGCAAGCTGCACTTTTGTTTTACTAATTAACACAGTATTAGTACAACACTCTGAAGATGGTGAGCACCCTCACTGTGCTAATGAAATTACTGCTTTTCACACCAACTGTGTTCCTAAAAAAATTAATATGGATATGAATGGTCCAAGATGATAACACAGGGTCTCTCAACATGTTGATGGCTTGGAAATCTCAAGTTACAAAAGCATCATTAGTTTGCAGTTTAAAACAGAGCTTACAGGGCTAACGAGTGCTCTATAAAAATACAAGCATTGAGGTTATTCTGATGAAGTTAAGGACATTGTGTGTATGCATATGCATGTATAATAGCATACTGCACAATAGGGCAAAAAGCATTAAATGCTTTTGGGGAGACTGGGTTGTATTTTTATATTTTTGGAACAATTAATTTTTTATGGGTTCTCTCCACCTAAGAGCGTCTGTCCCACCTCTCTCTCTTGCCTTCTGTCACTTCCTTCCTATGCCTTGCTGTCTGTGTATTGCTCCATGACAAAATACTGCTGGTCAAATACTGCAAAGTTATATCCTCACAACTTTACAGGCAGCTCTGACAGGGCCTGCAATAAGGTGAGAATTCCTGAACTTGAGTGATGACAGAGTGATTTTTACAGACCGGGTCAAAGAGTCTAGGCACATCCGGAAAGAGACTGCACAGCTAATATTCCAAATAGGTGCCTGGTATCTTCGAATCTAAGCTTAGAATAGTCATGAATGTACACATATATCTATGTTTCTCTGAGAAATCAGTAAATAGAATTGTACTTTACCATTGTTTGCTGGCTTTGAGCCAAACCAAGGAAGCAGAGACAGGCAGTGAGGCATATATATTCATACCCTCCTGCACTGACCTCAGAGTTTACCCCAGCTTCGCATAACTTCTTTTTGATGCAGCAAACTATTTTTTACACTGTTACAGTATGTCACCCCTGAAGTTCAATCCTAAATCCAAATAGTTAATTATATGAAAAGGCCTATTAACTTGAGTAAGAGGACTACTCATGCACAGAAATCTGTGCAGTACTAGGCCAGGTGCTAAAAAAGGAAAGCTGATCATGTTGTTTTGAGAGGCCAAGACTGTAAAAGGTCTCCATATAAGTTAAAATTAATTCTCCCAGGGAAGCAAGCTAGGAGTTTGAATTTCTGTGTTAGTGATAAGTCTCTTACCTTTATAGTCCTTCATATATATTCACTGGCTGCAACAGCCTGAAATCTGTCCAGAGAGGAGAATTCTGTTCTTTTCATTGTGAAAAGATTCCTATTTTCAGTCAAATCCTCCATCATTTCCCTTTATTCACCAGTATAATATTGCTTATTTACAAGGTCGTAAGGTCTAATGAAAATTATCTTTTGTTCTGTCTCAGCCTGTCAGCAAAGTTTAGTGAACTTTGTGCCTTGTGACAGATTAATTTACCAGCTGGATGGAGCATATTTGCAGTGGGCTCTCTATGGATATGCTGTCTCTGTGAATTACTGTGGTGCAGACCAAAAACATCTGGTATTGCCCTATGAGGAAAGATCCCTTATTGCTGGCCATTCTTAGCGGGGCTCAGCACTTGGCTTCATCAGAAAAAGGAGTTAGGGAAGAACATGTCTTCACCATGTGTGCAGAGATACATGAACCTCAGGGCAAGGAGGCAACTGTCCCTTCGCTCCTCTTTCACACCTCCCTTGCCTGAGTACACTACTGACTTCCTTGTGGCATGGCATCTTTCCAAGTTTGCATCCTTCTTGCATGGGAAAAAACCTCAAAAAAGCCCAAAAAACCTGTAGTGCAGTCGCCAGGACCTTCTTTGCATCTAGAAATTGCAAAGTGGCAATGGAAAGGGTAGGCTGAACATGTGCTATTGACCAGGCACAGCACAGCCATAAACTCAATGCTCAAAATGTAATTTAGGATTGAACTGCTCCCCTTTGGCAGTCAAATGGAATCACCATGGCAACTGCTCCACTGGGAACAGCATGGGTACACTGGAAAATACTGAAATCTTGAAAATAATTTTGGGATGGAAATCTCATTTGGAAACCAGCTCTTGTATGAGACAATTGACCCGCTCTTTGATAAAATGCTAGAGAATACTCCCACTCCATAGAGAGGCAGTTCTCGGGACCAACAA
>VXBQ01007782.1:59089-71543 GCA_013400175.1 Phainopepla nitens
GAGGGGACTCTTAAAACTAAAAGGAAATCTTTCTTACTTGGTAGTTAATGAACCTTTGGCATTAGATAATATTGGTCTTACCAATGCAAAAGCAAGGTTAAAAGCTCTTCTTACTATGAAGGTTCAGTGGAATGGAGTTCTCTTAACCAGGCATTCAGCACACTTTACATACAAAGACTTGATTACAAAATGTATATTATGATTACTTTTTTACAATGTCAACGTTATACTGGTGGTGCAACACTTTAAATTTCATTACCATATACACCTCCTTTAAGTTCTTAAAGTTCTACGGCTTTTTCATTCTCTGCAAGTTTACCTACATCAGTATAGGTAAGATCTTTGCTGAAAAAGCACAGATTTTTAAACTCTATCAGAAATAGGCAATATTCTAGCTCTTCCTCCAGCCATCAGAAGCATAGTGGTGTTGTTTGCTTGACATTTAAAGCAAGTGCTTAAGGAGATAGAGGAATGGTACTCTGTCAGCTTTTGTGTGGCTACTATATCTTCTTTATTTAGGAGCTGCTGGAATTGTGTTGTAATACTTCAAAACAGCCGTCCATATTTTCTAATGCTGTGCACTTGTAGAAACACAGTCCTGTGCATAGATAAGGGTTTAAGCAGGTTTTGAAGTCCAATTATCTCAGTTTGCCAGCATTCTGATGGATCTTTTCTGATTTTCTGGTATTTCCTATTGATTGCCTTAGGACCATAGTAAGCTCAGCTCTCATGGTGTTACAGCCACATGTTTCTGGTTGGGAAAGATGAAAACAGGATTTATCTGCTGGTCTTTGGCCACAGTTTATGTCTTACCTGCCTTCTTGTAACTGAGCCACTTACAGGTGGTTAAATCTACTTGCAAAGAACCAATCTGCCCAATTTGCTGAAAAAATTCTGTTCCAAATGAACATGCTGGAGCAATATTTTCCACAGAAATGGGGCTGGTCTGAGTCTATTTCCTAATGTTGCTGGTGGTGGGACCCAACCTAAATTCATGCCTTATATTTCAGAAAATTCCTTCTGTGCAGGAATGCTGGATTGTTGAGCTTATAATCAAATCCAGGTTTCCCAGGCACCTGGAAAGACAAATAAGCGATATCCTAATGTAGCCCTTTTTGCTTAGTTTTCATTTCTTCATCCCTGGAACAGCACTTTTTGGATCATTCCCCTGTTTTTCTGGTAGCATTGCTTTTTTGCTTTCTGCCTGAGAAGCTGGGCTGAAAATGACATCAGTTACCTCTTTAATTCACAAAATAACTTGACTGATTTGATGAAACGGTACCCATTGCTCTCTGAAGACTTTAAACCAAATCCTCACTTTCCTGGCATTGAGAACAGACTGCAAAAGACACTTAGACCTGAGTTGCTGGTAGGTATTGTTACCATCTGGCCCCTGATGCCAAACCTGCTGTCAGCCCTGGGCTGAGAGGCCCAGATGGACTGCAGAGGTCCGGTGACAGGAGAGCTGAACAGGAAATACTGTGAGAAAGATTTCTGCTATGACTTCAGCAGGGAGGAGGTCAGGCTTTGTTCACATTGAAAGAGTGCAATGGGAGATGCTTTTCATACCGAGTTCTCCAATATCCCTTAAGTCTTCTGCTAAGAAAGCCTGCCTTTGCCAATCTTTAAGGATCATAAAGAGAATTTATTGTTGTATTATGCTTATTTCTCTCAGACCAAGCAGAAGAAACATTAAGGAGGGATTGTCCTGCTAGCTGACAGTTATTAATTTCTTATGACTGTTTTGAAGTCCAGATCATATGTTTATATTCTCAGGCTGTATTATTTTTCCCATGGTTTTTGAGCTCTCCTCATGTTTTTCCAGAAGGGTATCCTCTTAAGCTAAGCCATTATCAGTCAAAGAAGAATTATGGCACAGCAGCTGTGCAGCTCATTGCACATCTAAGGCAGGCACCAAAAGGTTTTTCCCGTAGACCAGCAAAGCTCTTTTTCCTAAAGAAAAAGATGTTGCACCTTCATGTGTTCTGTTGCTCTGCTGGAGTTGACTCTTGTCACAGCTTGGTTATTCACAGCTATCCAACAGCTTGGATAGCTCATCCCAAGAGTGCTGTTCTCCCTATGACTTCAGTGAAAGAAATCTAAATGCATTATGATAAAAGCAACATCTGAAAAATCTGCTGCAGATAGGCAGAACTGCAGAGTTTAGCAGAGCAAATAGGCTGGCTTCAAAAAGCTGTAGCTATGAGGAAAATCATAACTCTGGGAGGATTAATTCTGTGCACAAAATCTGTGTGTTATGCAAAGACACTACTCTCTCCTATGCTGAGCAGCCTTCAGGAGAACAAGGATGTGGTTTGCTTTGTCTCTTGAACAGCTTGAGTGGAAGCAATATGCTGACCTCCCAGCCACTGTCCAGCAGAGGATAGGGGCAAGCTGTGCAGGGGCCGCAAAATTAGTTTAGGCACTCCATCAGTACCTATCAGTAGGAACCATGTAGCTGGGAGAGAAAGCCTTGCACAACCAGGCTACAAAGCAACAAAGGCAAAGCCACAGGTACAAAGAGGTGTCTGCCAGATGAAAATATAAGGGTCTGACTGGGGGCCTAACCCAAAAGCAGTTTTGAAGCACTTAGGTCCTCTTCATGTTCTGATGAGAGAGCAGACTAGCCCCTATTTCCTCTCTCTGGGACCAGCTATGAAATCAAGCCTCTTGCAGGAGGTGAAAATACCACCAGGATTTCACAAGGATATTTTTGGCATGTGACAGACAGTGGTGGATCCTGCAGATTTCCCATGCATGTCCTTCACAAGCAAACTGTGGTAAGGTGGGAGATAGGGGATGAACAGTGTGGAGGCTGCAACATCCTGTATGGTCCTGTTTGTGAGAAATGTTGCCTACATTGGTTAGACAGGTAGTCTGGTCTGCACCACTGCTGTGAGAAGGCAGGCAACAGTTCTTCTCATAAACCTTGGTGATGACAGCTGCTTTTCACCCAGTAAGCCTATGCATGTAATCTGAACCAAAAATGGACTTGCACTTAGCACGCTTTAAATAGGAGTCATATCTAGCTCATTACAGTTGCTGTGGCTCATAATCGCTGACAGATGTCTAAATAAAAGCAGGAAACAGCAACATAGCAGAATGGGTGGTGCCTGTGCTCCTTTTAGTGACCAAGTTCTGTGTGTCCCTTCAGTGGGGGGGACTGGGCCTGTACTGTGATTATAGATAGCCCACCTCTGTTTCTGTTTCGATCTCCATATGGGAGTGAAAAGACACTGAAAGCTACCCTAGATTCTCCAGTCTGTTACTGGCATTGCTCCCAGAATGCAGCCTGCTGAAACTTTGAATTTACCATTGGAGGAATTGCTTATGAAAGAATGAACAACCTTTATTTCCCAATTAAAAAAAAATGCATGTAATATTTCTTGCAATTAGAACTGAGTATAATGAAGAGACAAAACGGAAATAATGGAAGATATTTTTGACATGTTGAAGTGCTTAGCCTTAGTCATCTGCCTTTAGTGTTTATGCACCAGGCTTTGAGAGCCAAAGAAATAATAGAAAATGTAGGAAATTGAAATGATGAAGTAAAAAAAAATCAGTTATTAGGGTCATCTTCCATGCTTTTTCTCTTTTTTTTTTTTTTTTTGCTAGTATCTGTAAATTCTGCTCACACTGAGATAAGCTAATTGGAAAAAGAGAGGACTGTGAGCTTGAAGATTCACAGAAAGCTGTTTCAAAGTATCTCCCTTGATTACAAAATTTTCATTTCTTCAGTTGCTTGGTGACATAAATCAGGGTTAGAGAAAAAAAGATATGGAACTCATGCAACATTTCAAATTGAATGTTTGATTGCCGTGTTTATTATCTGTGTAAGTAGTCTAAACCACTGTTTAAAGAGGACAAGCAACATAATACGGAATAACTCACAGTGTGCACACAGATGTCTTGAAAATCCGTGTGGACAATTTCAAAGCAATTAATGAACAAAGGTTCTTGACTTCAGTCAGCTTTTAATGAACTCTCTTTTATTAAAGCACTGGTTAGTCCTGCTCTAGTGGCAGGAGATAACTAGAAAAAGGCAGCTAGACCTCAAAGCATGAAAGGATCTGGAAAATCACATTGGAGGTTAGACCCAGGAGAAAACCCTAATTGGCTAGTTTGTGTCCTATCAGATCAATTATCATCAGTGCTCTAGGAAGAATGCTGTCTGCTTCACACTACAAATGCTTTCAACATTGATTGGAAAGTGCTGCCAGGTGTGCACACTGCAACTGTGACACTTTCTGTCATTTGCCAGTGGAATGGCTTTGAATAAATTGTAGGGAGCCCTCCTGCACAGTGATGCATGCAGCACGTTTAAATTAGTTTTGTTAACTAACTCTCAGCCCTCTGTACTACTCATACGTGCTGTAGAGAAACCATCACCTTTCCCACAAATTAGTTTTGGCCAGCTTTGGTGCATGACTGCCAGTCCTTAATGACAATATGTGTCTTGAAGGGCTTTGCATCATTCTGCTGGATTATAGAAATAGTAGCAGTTTGTTAACAAAGCAGCAAAGTGAAAAGTGTGATTATTTTGATATATAATCTCTCAGTATGGTTGGAGGTTTTTTTATCAGCTAGGACAAAGAGAGATGATCAGGAGTACTAGAAATGCCAGTCCAGTGGCACATAGGTGAAGGCTCTCATCAAAATTTTAGTGTTGATCCATGTTGCTGTGTTTTCTAAGACTTGCGAAAGTCCAACTCTGAGGACCTAGGCAGAAAAGGAAGTTTAGTCACCTTCTCCCTGTGTGTGTAATTCCTTTCCTTCTTGCATTGCCTAGTAGAACTAGGCTACCTAAACCTAACAATGTTTGTGCCACATCTGTTCCAGCTGTTCAGTACTTGAATATGAAGCTGAACACCTGAAAGCCTTAAGTTTCATTTTTTTGGTGTGCCTTAGTGGCCATGAAGTTAATGGTTACCTGTAAGTTGTCAGAGGTTGTCAGTGTACTTGAAGGCTGAATTCTGTTCCACATAATGCATATTGGAGACATGATCCAGCCAAAAAGTTGTGGTGAGGAACATGTGGCCTGTTGCTGTTAGAAATTTTGGTTTCAATGATTAGCCTGGCATTGAATACCCATAGTGTTTCAAAGTCTCAAAATTTTTGGAAGTCATATGCCTTGTCCAGCCCTAGGACTTCCTACCATTATGCCAAATCCTGTATGTGTATGTAGTGTCCTCCAAGCATCTGCTATCTGTGAGTCTCACAGAGGAACAGAAATGGAAATGTGTGTGGAAAATCACAGTTAAAGCCATATAAATTATGGCTTTTTTCCTTGTCTAATTGGGTCTGAAAAGTGCCCTGATGTTTCTGGACTAGTGATTTAAGGAGGAAAAAATTGACAACAGGCTTTTTCCTGTTAGAGCTAAATCTCAGCCTTTTGGTTTGTTTCAGTATACCTGCAGCTGAAAGAGGTATCATTGCACATGTTAAGAGAGCTGTGTCAACACTCATCTCTGGGAGGGAAAGAAAATGTCCTTGTTGGATGTGCATCTTTGACAATTTAGTTTCTTTCACAAAAATTGGATACCCACAAGTTAAATCAATGTCATTGATTTCCTGTTTCACTCTTCTTTATATTTTCCTTTTATTTCAGAAGTTATAAGGCTGTGTAATGACTTAGATTTTCTTTCTTTGGTAAATTGCTATTTACACAGTCTGGTTGAATCAGGAGAAAAACTGCAATCCTAATTATCTGTCTGAGCCACCTATTCATGCTAAAAAAAAGTTTTAGCTTCGCTGAGAAGTGATTGATACTTAATATACTTAAGTAACTTGGGAGCTCTCAAAATTACTTTTGCAGAGGTCTGGGGGATGCCTGCCTTTTCTATTATTTTTACAAATTTCTGAGAAGGCCCTATGTCTTCCATTCTTGTTTCAAACACAGAAAAAAGTCAGGCAGATACGACTGTACTGAAACTGAAAAAACTTAACTGGGAGGCGTGGGCTGTATTCCAAGGAAATAAAACCAGTCTTTTGTATACAAAGACATTATCAGAAAGTGTTTGGGTGGCAGTTTACAAAATCAGATCTAGGAAGGTGTGAAGACACCAGACATGCATATCCTATATGCCCCCCGCCAAAAAAACTTACGGACCTGGATTAGAAGCAAGATGAGCTGGTGGAAATCAGCCCTGGACTGAATGGACTCCAAGCATTTAGAGAATATGGAACTCAATCAGGACCTGAAGAACCAAAGTACTACTGGGTTTTCTGGTGATTGTGGTCTTGGTTTTCTTGTTTGTTTGTCCAGCTCCAGAGTTTGTATATGATGTGGACAGGTTCTGTGGACTCTGTCTCTGATCCTCAGGACTATTCGTGTTTTGGACTGTCATCGACAAAATCTCTAGTCTAATCGATATATGATAACAAGGATTTAGATACCTCAAGGTTTTCTATCACAAAAAAATAGGAAACAGAGGTAACGATTCTTCTGCTCTCACAGACTGATGAGAAAATTATGAGGCACTTGGATTCTCTAGTGATGAAAAACATCCTGGGGATGCCTAGAGGGGTATTTAGAGGTACCAGAATGTCCAGGACTCCCAGGACTCTCAGGACCAGGACTCCCAAAATTTCTTACTCCGATGGATCACTTTTTATCAGTTTTTGTAATCATTTAACAAACCCAACAAAAAACACAAACAAACAAAAAATAAAAAAAGTGTGATTGGGCAGCAATGTCGGTTTTGCATCTGCACAGGCTATTCCCAGCTATTTCTCTAGGGAGTAAATGTCATGTTTCTGACCTCACTTTACTCGACTCCTTTTCTTCAGAAGTGCCCAGCTCCTTGTCTAATGTGTGTAAACTATTGGAGGGAAAGGGAGATTGTCATACTATTGGAATATTGTTTTTGGAGGAGTGAAGATTCTGTTCATGAAAACACAGTGGCTGCAGACAGTTTGTGTCCTACTACTCAGTACTTTACTGACATTTTCTCATGTTTTTGTGCAATACTGTAGGCTTGTGTTTGTGTCATCTATATCCAATAAACCATACTGCATTGAAGAGTGATTCTCAAACTTCTGCCAGAACCTCCATGAGCATGCTGTAATCCTAACTCATTTGTGGGACTAACTAGTGAATAGTTCCAGTGTTATTCTCTGTTGTCAGACCAAACCCACTAAAACTAGAAGACAGGCAGGATGTTGCCCTTACTTGCTCTTTCAAAAGCCTCAGCTACTAGAAAATATTAATGACCTTGGTTTGCTCCACTAATGTAACTTAAGTTGCAGGCTTTCTGACTGTGAAGTGTGAAATACGTGCATTTAGGACATTCTGCGTTTCTCAGTTCCCTCCAGTCGAGGGAACATAGTAGTCAGCTGAATCCTGACAGAAGGTTTTTTGAGAAATCCTTGCCAATTCAGCTGCTCTAGCCATTAATTGCTGGATAGTTGCCATAAGGGAACATGGAGTTGAACAGAAAGTCTTGAACTTTTTTTCACACTCTACCAGCAATCACGTGAGAAAGATAAAATGATGAAAGTTTCTTTTCCTGAAGCTTTAAACATTCACTATCAAAAGTACAGTAAAAACTTTTTATCTTGGTGCATGTTTTCCAGATGATCTTTAAGGCAAAGATCTTTTAAAATGTTGTCAATTGAAAGAGTGGGGCATTAGTCAACAGACATTGCTTATCAGATTACACAGAGTACATTTGCATTTGATCATACAGATTACACTTGGATTTATTAAAAAAAAAAACAACCAAAATATTTTGAAATAAATGTTTTGTCAAGCTTTCAAAAAGGAGAGAACTTTCATCTCAGGAATTCCTTCCTCAAAGTCAGTTGCTTTGTGTGTTAACTTACTTTATTTCGTCTTATCCATTCTGCAGCAGCCTTTCTCATATGACTTCTCTTTGTGGTGATAGTGACCTTGCCAGTACAATGTGCCCCCACCCCTTCATGCAATCCAGGGTGCTTCCCTTTCCAGCTTCCATGTAGAAACTTTGGGTGCTTCTCTGCACTCCAGAAGTACCATAACATATGGAGCTGCTGCTTTGGGATGTGATGTCCCAAAGCCATTGTTCTGCATACAGAGATTTGTGTCTAACCTAGCTGATGCACACTCCTTAGATGACCCAGAAAAGAAACTCATAGTAGACTTGGAAAGGAGGAAAGTCACAGTGTTCACTCATAGAAATCACAGACATTGAATTGGCTGGAGCATTCTCTGATACCAACAGTTATGTGGAATTATAATTTATCTTTTGACTTGAGTCTCCAGCAGCATTTTGTCTGTCATAAGTTTTGAAAATGCCCCTCACACTATGTAATGGGCTTTACATACCTCTTCTATTTTTTTCCCCAGTCTTAGGTTTCTGCAGGTTTATGTGGACCTGCAGCAGCTGCTGTCTTGTACTTGGAAGTAATTTCCCACAGTTAATTTATAGGTGTTAAATACTTGCTGTTTAAGTCAGCATATAACCCTTCTTTATTGGCAGTGACAAGTGAGTGCACATGAATTATCCCATTAACCTCAATAAAGCATCACTTCAATGACACTAATTTTAGTAGGGGCAGATGGAAAATTGTTTATTTTTATGTTTAAGGCAAAGTGCCTCAGATTTTCATCTTGGTTTTGTCTCTTGTTTCTGAGGGAATTTTGGAGCATAAAATAGTTCTGAAGCATATATATTTCAAAGAGCAGCCACACAATGAATGGTGTCATTGTGTAACAGTCTGTTTCAGGGAATCTTTGGGATACAGTAGTAGGATTTCTTCCATTACTTAACAGCTCCTTGTAGAACCATCCAAAATTAGAACTTATGTTAAAAAATAGTCCTTTCATGCACTTTTTGGAGAAGTCTTTTAACTCAAAATATTCCACTGACGTTTTTAATCCAAATTGAGTCTTTATTCCAGTTCACTTAAAGCAAAATTAAATGTTCTCGCCTTACATTCTACCTGTTTTTTCTTTTTCTGCTTGAAATGAGCTATCTTTCCTTGCACAAAACCAATTTTCTGTCCTGAGTGCATCTTCAGTACTTGTAAAGCTGGTTGTTACATCGCCATCTAGTGATTTAAAATCATTGCCAAACTTACCTGAAGGTGTTTCACTAATGGCCGAGCCACAGTGTTGAAGACACTTACTTGCTGGTACAGTTGCTCGTCCTTATAAGTGGAATGTCTAACTAAACATGAGTGATTTCCTAGAATTTGAAAAGAGTTAATTTTTTTTCTGCTGTCAGGGTATTTTTATAAAAAGTGGATGCAAGTGGAGAGAGGAAATATGCCTGAAAGCCTTGAGTATAGAGCTAAAAGAAGTACCAATCTGTAACTTTAAAGAAGTATTGATTTGGTGTACTGAAGCATAGTAGCACTAACTGGAAATTACCTGTGCATTTCAAGTTAGAGGTCTCTTCCATTCTGTTTGATTTTTAACACAATCTGTATTATCTGGTTTTGTATTCTATTCTTGTGTTGAATGTTCATATTCAGCAACAGTTAAGATGGAGTGACAAAGAAACAAACACAGAATTACACTTTTAAAGAATAATAGAATTTCCTGGCCAGAACAAGTTTGCTTTTTTGTTTGGCAGTTAGAAAGTGAGCAACAGGGATAGTGATGTATGCATGGTCTTCACATTTGTAGAGATGGGTAAAATATTACAGAAGACCAGGCGCTGCTTTTGATTTAGATGTTGTAGCACAGGTGAATAGGATGGTTTGGGGGCATTTATTTACTGAATATTTCAAAAACAGGTGTTTAGCATATCTGATTTTTCTGATTTTATTATTTACAGATGTGCTAAATGGGCAAGGACATAATTTCTAATCAGATACCTACAGCCTTTTTGCAGCAGGATGATTTCTTACTCTTTGTATCTTTCAGTGTCCATTTATGTGCTGTGAGAGCCATTTTCACTTGGAGGTGCCAAAAGTGATAGTTTTGTCAGCCTAAGGATAGCAGAGAGACTTCTGCTAAGATAATTTATGTCTGAAAGAAGTAAGATGGTTGTGCCAGCCCTTTGTTATTTCTCAATAGTCTCCTGTCTGATGGTAGGCTCTTTTAGCTACAAATCTATATAAGTATCAGTGACCGAAATATCCTTCCTAATGTGTGTTAAACCAGGGTGCACCCATTTAAAGTATATTTTATTTGGAGTCAACAGGGGGCAAGATGGGCAATGCTGCTTTCTGGAAGTATTATACAATGGGATTCCTCCACCACTGGCATTGGGTTCCCAGGAGCCACAAGTAAGAGTTAAAATATGAGTTTCCTCTGTTTTCAGGCTGGATGCTTTGCACTGGCAGCAAATTAACTACCTTCCCCCCACTGTCTCTCACCCCTAGTCCTGTATTTGGTCCATTTTCCTATTTACTCACTTATGAAGTGATCTTTGGGGTTCAGCTTTGGTTTAGCAGAGAAAAAGTTTCTTGCTAGAAGATAAGACTTACGTGTAGTTGACTGCCTTTTAAACTTCATGCTTATTTTCATGGAGCCAGAGCTGCTTTGGAACACTTGCTATACACAAATATATTCCTCAGCTTTGAGATAATCATTATATAACTTAGTTCACTAGATTTGCATCCTCTTTGTTGACATAGGCATGTAATCTGATTTTCAAACTGAATTACTGGATTCTATATCTGCTTGTATAAATGGTGGGGGAAGCACTGATTGCAAAATAGAGACATGTGAAAGAATTTTTGGAAAGAAGTCGGTATAAATACCTTTTAAGAAGGTGGGAAAAGTGAGCTAATGGCACTAAGAAAGTAATTTTTATGAGTTTCCTTTGCAAGCCAGAAAAAGAGGCAGGAAATAAGAAGTTATCAAGCACTGAGATGTTATCCCTAGAGAACATAGGAAAAGAAGCTTCACAAGCCATATGGGAATTTAAATCTGGGGTTCCCTCTGTCCCAAGCAGCCTATCAGCTGTTTCCATGTCCTTTCCAGGATGTATAAGGAAAGTCTCCATTCCCTTGAGCTCTAAGATGACTCTGTAAGTCACACACATCCCCATATGCTCAGGCAATTTGTCCCTAAGAGAAGAGAAGCTTTAAAACTCACGAATTAATTTTCTTTTTATTTTATGCCTGTGCAAGGCTAATTACTGATAAGCTGACTGCACTGGTGACTTGTATTACTGTGTAGGAGTCATCAATTTACCTCAATAACACTCTGAGTAGAGAACAGAGACAGGTTTTTGTTCCTTGGGTTCTGTAATGGATTTAGAGCTATGCTACGTGACTTTATTACTTTGTCTTCAGGAATAAATATGACCATAAACTGGGCTGTGTATATATAGATTTAGTTCATTCTCACATGAGAGTTTAGAAAGTTTTCCTGACTTTAAATACTGTTAATGGTAGAAAGATATTGATAGAGTTTTTTTTTTTCACAACTTGATGAAGGTCAGAGACAGTAGAAGTCTTTCTAGAGATTATCTGATTTTTACTATGACAGTTTAAGGACCTGCAGAAAGTCCAGCTTAACTGAAGATTACTTTCTTTCTGAAAAACTGCATTTCTTTCCTGTTCAGAGCCAGGACTGAGGACAATTCTTCTCTCCATTATGCTCTCCACTGAAGCTTATTAATCTTTTGTCTGTAGATACTGTCTTTCCTCAGCTGTGTATTTTGGATTCTTTCTTTCTGGTTGTCCTATGAAATCAGTAGGTCTCTGTACTGACTACTGTCCATGAATTATGTAACAGGGACTCATGGATCTGTTCAAAATTTCTTCAAAAAAACCCCAGAATAGTTTCATAGAAACTTAGAATCAAAGAATCATTTAGGTTGGGAAAGACCTTTGAGATCATTGAGTCCAAGCATTAAACTAACACTGTGAAGTCCACCACTAAACCATGTCCCTCAATGTCATATCTGCACAGGTTTCAAATGCCTCCAGGAATGGCGGCTCCACCACCTCCCTGGGAAACCTGTTTCAGTGATTAACTATTCTTTCAGTGAAGAAATTTCTCCTAGTATTCAAACTGTGTCTCCTGTGGTGCTTCTTGAGACCATTTCTCTTTGTCCTATCACCACTTCATGGGAGAAGAGGCCAACCCTGCCTGGCTACACCCTCCTTTCTGGCAGTTGTAGAGAGTGATACAGACTTCCCTGAGACTCCTTTTCTCCAGGCTAAATACCCCCCAATGCCTCAGCTAATTCTCATAAGACTTGTGTTCTAGACTCTTTCTAGATGCTTGATTGATCTTCTTTTGACACTATCCAGCAGGTCTTCGTGGTTCTGGCTGCATTACCAATGTCTAAAAATGCAGAGCACTTGAGCCTTTTCCTGGTTTTGAGGTATTCTTAAAGCCAGTGGAATGATTTCTGTAGGAGTTCTCCAGCACTGAATAATATGCTTGCCCAGAGAAAAAGATTAGTGTTTGGCAACATTATTTTGCCCTCTCTTTTTCACAAATCTTTTAGAATCTTTTAGAGCTCTAAAGAGATGACTTAAGAACTTACCCTGCAGTCAAATTTAGATA